>OY101442.1:120910978-121425978 GCA_956483585.1 Gymnocheta viridis
TGCTGCGGCCGATTCTCCAACTCCTTCCAATCTGGGCACCATAGATGAACATGAGGAAGTTAATTATCAGCATGTTTCAAAATCTAACAAACACGGCTCCTGGTCCGTCAGTCCCCAAACGATAAATATAAATCTGAACAAACAAATGCCAGTTACTCTTCGCGTACTCAATGGATTTAAATCACGTCAATTTTTCGAGGTTGTATGTAACTTAAAAGAGATATTTAATTTTACACCAAGTGATGGCTATGTTTCACCAGACGGCGGCAATGTTGACGTAAATATCGGTCTGCATGCAAATTTCCAACGTCCTTCAGAAAATGTTTACATAATGGTAAGTTGGCATCATTATTTTTCAGTTAAACTCTTAATTAACCTATTTTTAAAGGTTTACATGGAGAATGAACGGATCATGGTGCCTGTTAACATAATTAAATAAATTAATATTCAACAATTTTGCTCTTCTATTCATAATCCTGTTTTAATTTGTTTATTTATATTGTATGTGTGTAGTACTGAGCTCTTTTTATATGTTTAAAGCCGTAATATCTTTAAAAAAATATACATTTATCAATTTATAAAACTGTAAACTGTAAAACTGCTTTTTTTTAATACGTTTAGAGATATTGCTTACAGTGGCGATCATACAATTAAAACATTGTTACGACTTCTTTTTTATTTTGCGAGATGGATGTGTAGCGTACTGCGGTTGCCGGTCTGGCATCTCCGATGTAAAAACAAATATACTAAACCTGGTATGAAAAGATAGACGAACGATTAATTTATTTATTTATTTATTTATTCAATTTAAGTAATATAAAAAGCCTCCTTAGGCCAATAAAATATATATTACAACAGCAAAAAACCCGAATTAACTGATTTCATAAAACATATACAAATTATAAAAGAAACTATAAAAGTAAACTTACAGATGGCTCCCCAGCCACAGTAGATCAAATGATATTAAAAAAAATATATATATATATTCATACAATAGAACAAATATATCCCGAAGGGAGGTTCACTCGGTTTAGTACAAGGGATACATATATACATACATACATATAAAATATGTATATAAGTACAGCACACTTGGAGTATAACAAGAATGAAAGAGTCTACTTCTTACCCGAGAGTAGAAAAATGTAACAGCAGTTTCAGGCGAAAAGCATTATTCGAGTGAGTGAATAAACTAAGATCAATAGGCAGGAAGTTCCAACATCTAGCCACTCTTACAATAAAAGACCGTTCAAAAAAACTAGATTAGATTAATTCTGTTGAGAGAAGTTTTTAGTGTGTTATAGCATCAGCAAAGAAAGATAACAAATAAATTGATAAAATTAACTGTAAATAATTTGTTTTATTCAGCACACTAAAGATGTATGGTATGTTGGTGTATGAAAAACTTGAACTCGTGGCTGCAAGGCTAAAAATGGATTGCGAATTAACGCAATTTAATGAACATGAAATGGGCATACTGTATTTTATCAGTTAAAGAAGTTTTAGAAAATAACATTTTAAAGCATCTGGGGAGAGATATTATTAAATGAATTGGTTTATAATAAAATTTGGGTTTTGAATATTTTTGATTTCGTTTTGTATGTGACATATGTATGTATGTATGTATGGATGCATATTATAATTTGGTCGCCCAGTACTGTTGAAGTAAAACTTGGTGCTAGTTTTTAGGATAAAGGTCAAGTATACATATATGTACATATATTTGACTGTAGCTTAAACTTAGAATATTGAAAAATATAAATATATGTATTAAAAAAAATTTTAATTCAGTTTAATTGGTTTGTAAATTAAAAAAAAATAATAAAAGCAGGAGAATGGGAGCAAACTACGACATTCGATATCGAACGAAATCCCATTAAAATTTTTTTTTAATTTGTATGGAAATTTCGTTCGATATAGATATATATAATGCCGTAATTAGCCCCAGGGATTGAAAACAAAGTGTACCTGCATATATACTAGCAATACTGAGAGCTCTTAATTCATTGCTGAAAAACAGAAACAGATTAAGCACGTTTAAGTTGTTAGCATTTTGTTAAACTTAAACCCACGCTAAGCTAAGTTTAACTTATCAGTAAAAAAAATTACGAACGAGGCAATTGTTAAGCGACCAAAGAACCAATTTGTTATGATTGTTCAGAATTTTCGCTTGTTTTTAATGAACAAAGCTATCAAAAATAATAGACAACGACAAACACGAGTCATGTTCTTTTTGAAACAATAGGTCCGATCCTGTACTTTTTGGGTAAAGTTCGTGCTAATGAGAGTAAGCAAGAATTACTCTAACTAATAGCTAAATATTTTAAAAAGTACGGGAACACTGAAAATTATATTTTTAGCCCAAAGTAAAATGTCAATGCTCTACTGTTGAAGAGAACATAGTACATACATATGCACATAAGTATAAGTATGCATGAACATGCATACACAAATATGTTTATTCTACGTTAATATTTACATATTGCGACATATTTTGAATGCTTATTTTATCATTATTCTTAAAAAACTTTTTTGATTTTTGGTGAGAAATAATTTTGTTTATTTTGCAAACAGCTGCCTGCTTGGTAATATGTATGTATACACAATCTACCCGAAGAAAAAGTACGGGGTGTTTCGTGCAAGAATATTTTTCTCTCAAAGCCGCTCTCATTTACCCAATCTTGCAGTACGGTAACACAATATTGAGTACGGGATCCTAAGCGGGAAAACTGGTCATAGATTACATATGTAATGGAAGACATAATGTATTATTTTCCAAAGCAAAACAATGCAATCCTTTGGAAACGAGAAGGTAATCTGATCACACACAAAAATTACACATTGCTTACCACGTTTATTACCACTTCTTACGAAAAAGGAATGTATTATTTTTGCTTGTTCATTGAGAATTCATTACTTTCCTAGGACATTTTCTGTGCTAACAATAATGAATTCTGGAATGAAAAATTATACATGCTGTACATTACTCAATCGTTTACTATGTATTATATTAAAAGATCTTTAAGCTACCATTAAATTGCTTTAAAAAACTCATCAAAAAAGCACCGATGATCAAAATACAACAATATTTTTCAAACATCTTATCAATTATAAAGTAGACTTAAAATTGTATCGTGCATCTGGTTAGATTGAGAGAAATAACCATGTAACTAACAAGAAATTGAAAACGTGGTTATACAAACCTTATTGTTGATGCGAATTTTTAAGCTTTAATACTAAGAAAACGCTAAACTAATATCATTTGAACAATTTTAGAAAAATTAAAAAATTAGTTACATGATTTCTAATTTTATATGACAATGTACATATATGTATGTATGTAAGTATGAACACATTTGCATATGAACTTATTCTTCGGCAATATTCTGTTGAATGTTTGAGCCGTTTTGTGGTTCATACATCTCGAGCGGCAAATCACATCCCAAATAAGCGTCATTATCAAGACAGTATTTTATTAACGAACGCCAACAATTATCCAAAACCAGCAAATTTGGATTGCCAAATATGTATAGAAGGTAACGGGCACGAGATATTGCCACATTAATACGCTTTGCACACTGAACAAACCCTAATGAATGTCTTATATCGTTGGATACATATTTCTGAGTAGATCTAACCGTTGATATTAATATAATGTCGCGTTCCTTTGAGAAATGAAAAAAATTAGAATAAATAAAAATAGTACAATATATTTTTCATTACCTGGCCTTGGAACTCCTCTACTGAACCAATTTTCGGCATAGCAATGTCAGCGGTAGTAAATAATGCACGCAAATGCTTAACCTGTTTTGAATACGGTGTTATAATTCCGATATTTTCAGGTTGTATGTTTTTCCGATAAAGCTGTAGAGTCATTAGAAATACCTACAAAATAATATTTGTTACTATAGTTTTCTATTTTAAAATGTTCAATGTGTTTTTAAATACATTTTTAGCTTCATGGGGATTGTACCATGATGGCGAATCCTTTTCTTGCATATTCTCACTAAGCATGCCGTAAAAGAACAAACCATGTGTCTTCGATCGTTTTTCAGATTCTGGGAGTAGTTCCCGTATTTGATTTATCTTGCCAGATTCAGGCGAGTTCTCATCGATAATTGGTATCAGCTCAGAGTCGTAAAACAGTTTGTTGTACATGTGCAGAATGGAGGGCAGTGCACGATAACTGTAAAGCAATTTAGTGACCAAGCGAGGATCAAAGCCACACGATTTGGGATATCTAATGAGATCCTTTAAATACGGCGATCGCGTGAGTATCCGCTCGAGAAACGAAATGGTCAAACCTTTTTCTCCGGCATAACGATTTGTTACAATTGCCTGCAATTGATTTGGATCGCCGGCTAAAATAACTTGGCCACGATTTTTTGACACTTGGGTGATAGCTATCATAGCTTCGGGCTCCGTGCATTGGCCAGATTCATCGATTAAAACATGTGTGAAATGTCCCTTGGGAAAATCCATTTGCAAGAAATTGCCAAGCGTGGAACAGGTGCTGATTGTAACGCGGTGACGGCCCAAGAATTTCATTTGACACTTTAGTTTTAGACCCGATTCAGTGACTATCATAGTATCGTTACATGTACCATCGGCACCTATATCGATTGTTGCACAGTAGGTCATAAGATGTTCTGGTATAAGTTCTTTTTCAATTTGGTTCTGCGATACAAGTCGTATGAAATCACCTGGACATAGGTCACCACTTTCAATTAAACGAGTTGTAATTAAATCCGCTGAACTATTTGAAGGTGTGCCTACTAAAAGCCGCGAACTAGGTAAGCATTTAACTAACTGGAGTATTGTTTCCACTAGAGTAATGGTTTTACCTGTGCCCGGTGGTCCAAATATTACATATGGCATATTTTCCATTTCACCACGAAGAATTTTAAATACAGCCATTTTCTGAATTGGATTTAATGATGTATTGTACCATTTGTGCTTAGTATTCTTAAGCATGATATCATTGTTTGCATTCAATTGAATGTCTAATTGTGGCTTTTCGCGCAAGTATACATTAGAAGGGAAAAGAAATTTTTCGCCAAGATGTCTGACAACTCGCTCGACGGCACAATGTTGTTTTCGGAAAGAAAATCGGGAAAAATAAAACTCTAAACGATAGTCCTCCCCATTATACTTTTGCTGAAAGCCAGCGTTAAATTTCAGTAACACCCTATTAAAAAGAACCTTATGAATGACGCCATCATAACTACGGTGATCCGAATCTCTGTCACTCCAGGGATTTATAGCACGAACTACATCTCCCAGTACCAATGAAGGACGCCGTTCACTCAAATTTTCAATAGTTAATGATAGATATTCACCTTCACGGGTAAAATGAGCACGTTCCCGATCATATTTTCGGAAATTAACAAAGCATTCGATTTCTTCTAGATAGATCAATGTTTGAAAACGAGCCGCATAGTTACGGAAGTTTAGTTCCTGATTAATGCTTGGAAACAGTTGTTCAATGTTATGGAGCATATCCTGTTTATTTTCACAAGTTAAGTACATTTTTCGCAAACGTTCCGGCACCTCAAAGTAACCAATGCGGTTTGCAACAAAACGACGTTTTGGACCAACGGATACACCTGGTACGACCTCTCCACGATTTGACCAAACCTGAAATTGTTACGTAAATAAATATTCTGCAACTGTAATATTTGTTACCTGATCAGCATAATGGCGTAATCTAAAAGTTTGATTTCGGCTGCCGACCACTGGACCATTTCCGTTCTGTTCTACTGTTTCTTCCAGAGATAAATTTTGCATGATAGCCTCAGCCTCTGCCTCCGTTTCACAGACAATTATTGAAATGCTACGTTTTATACGAAAAGTTTCAAATTGAATAAAAAATTGTTCATTGTTTTGACCAAGATGTTTCGATTCAATCATAAGCCGAATCAAGCGCTTTTCATGCGGTTTCAGTTCAAAACGTTGTCCCGGCTCAGGATCAATCGATAGAATTTGAGATTTGGCTCTTCGCGGCAACTCAATGTGACCACTAAAAGTGCGATCACAGTTGTTGCTACAAGTTAATTGTACTTCCTTCTCCTGAAATAATGAACTGAACACACAGTTTATATCGGGATCAACGGTAATAGCACGATCTATACGTGATTCTAAACGATATTTGCCATTACTTTGTAAATCGTTAAACTGCTCCACAATAGTTAGTTTTATGCATCGCCAAACATATTTGCCCTGGTGATATAAAAGGATCACAATTACATAAAATTAATGTGTTATTATTATTATTCACTGACCCTTTCACACTCAATGAGATCTGCACTCACGATATCACCCATGTTCAATTTACAAGCAGTTGGTAAAATATCGAACGTGAAGTATACATCTTGATTTAGAACACCCCAGTCAGAATTAAGACGTTTAACGGTACATCTCTCATTTTTCATTAGACGGGATGGGTGTACGCTTACTTCCTCAAGTATTTCACCATTTCTATCGACAAAGTGCTCATCGCTCTGAACATTGCAGCAGATATATACGCGGTCGCCCTCCTTGGGAACAAACTCAATTTCCACTGTGTCCAAGTGAATGCTCATTGTTTTATAATCCGTATCGACAATAATCGCATCTGGCTTTCGCTCGGCGATTATACCTAAAATGTTTCTCTGATGTGTATTAAAAAACGTCGGTTGCTCCGTCTTTAATTCTTTGATTTTTGCGTCAATCTAGAAGCGAATTCATAAATGGTTTTGCCTTAACTTTACAAAAATCCATAAAGTATACCTTCTGTTCTGTAGCAGTTTCTTCATCCCAATATTCGTCTACAACTTGATCAATTTTAATCACTTTTATGTGATCGGTTTCAGGATGTTTGTAAGCCAAATATTCAACACGACATCCTACTTTCAAATCACTAGCTACGTTTAAAGCCACATTCAATTCAAAAAATATTGCATGATCAATGGCGCCATGGCTACTTTTTAATGCAGTTATTATCCCTGTATGCAATGAAAATATTAAAAGTGCATAATAGCATGGATCGAAAATATCAGTTACTTTCGAAACTTCAAATCAAAAACTCAGACGTAAAGAATTTGTCTATAAGATATAGAATATACATAGCAATTTGACACTTGTTAGAATACTAATCTCGCACGATTTTTATTCCTTCTTTCAGAAAAGCCAAAATTAAATTATTTTTCTTGGCGATATTTTTTCAGTGAAAAATAATAAAATTGTTTGTGTTTCAAAAAGCTAATACTAAAGATACATGCAACAATTATAAAATAACAATATTTATAAAGTTGAAGTAGAAAATGCAAAAAAATCATTTTGTAACAAAGTAAACAAAAACGAATGTGGAATAAAATTAAATAACTGATATATGGAGTATTAAAAAAAGTAATAATGTGAAATTTGAAAACAGAATAACAAGATCAAGGCGAAATTCATTTTACAGGTGGTGTTAATATTATAATAAAATGGTACCAATATTGATTGACCTTGTCATTCAGAAAAAAAATAAATAAATAAATAAAATAAAATAATGAAAAATGGACCATAATTTTCAAAGTAATACAGAGGGGTAAACAATTTGAACATTTCTTCGCTCAATATAGGTAAATGATTTTCTTATTATTTATTTATTTTCATATATTGCCAAATCAAAAGTTATGTAGGCTTAAGTCACACAATGATTTCGTTTAACTTACCAGTGCGTTTAAAACAATTTGTTTTTTCACTAGGATCTTTTTCGTGGCGTGTTGCAATCTGTATGACATTTTTCATACATGATGTAGGTTGTGTATTTTGGCTGATGTTCTCCTTGTCAATCTCCAGATCAAGTTTTCTTTGTTCTTCTTCAAGTTTTTCCGCTAGTTCATTTTCACGTGCTTCTCTCGAATACCAAAGATTTTTTAAAAGTGTTAACATTTTTAGTCCACTTGCTGCGTTTGGTCTTTACTTCCGATATGTTTTTTGTAGGTAAATATGTTTACGCATTTATTTACATATAAAAACATATGCGAAATATAAATAATAAACTTAAGAATTACTTTTTCTATCTAATGGCTCATACATCCAGTCAGTTTCGTTAATGTAATTCAATTCCTTTCGCAAATTTTGCAAACGTTTCAAATAATTTTCCGTAGTAGTTATCTTTAAACCACACTCCGGAACAATCAATGATCGATAGCGCGAAAAGTTTTTATCTTTTTTAATTTCGGTTTCCTGCGCCCCAAAGGGAAATGTGCAGAGGCATTATTTAAATTTTGTCTTCATCCTTACAAGCGCACTTACCTCAGTGGGATTAGATGAACTGGGCTCTTCAGATATATTAGGCAGCTCAACAGACATTCTTAGCACAAAACCGTCACAAATATAACAGCCAAGATTTTAATCTTATCTGCATATATAAATAATTTTAGCAGTTTTTATTAGATCCTAAGTTTTTATTATAAAGTTTTTTTTATATAAAATTGCGGCAATTGTAATTTTATTGATGGTACCTTCGGTTGTAAAAAATGGTATGTTATAACCAGCATTGCCATATAATATCTGTATGAATTATTAAATGTCGCGTCATATACTTACATACATAGATAAAACGTTAAATAATAATAAATAATGTAAAATCATGAATATAACATAATATATAATTACCCAAACTCTATTAAATTTGTTGTGTTTTGAAATTTAATTTACTAATAACTGTCAACAAATTTTGTTTGACTGTTTTTAGCTAGTCTATACAATGGGTATTAATTAATACGCTTGAGTTTATATATTAGGATTTCATTGGTGCTAGTTTCTTTAATTCGTTTTGGCTACCCTGGTAAAAACAATAACAAAAAATTTGCAGTGTCAAATAGATGTTGACATTTCTACATAACCAAAAACCGTAAAAAGGTGCATGTAAAAAAGGGTTAAATTAAAGTTTGCAGAATACGTCTACCGTTGATGCTTTAACCAAATATACAGAAAAATTGGTAAAGTTTGATTATTATTGCAGTTGCAAAAGGGTAAATAAATTAAAGTATTGCAGAATTTAACTTTTAAATAATTATTAACCGTTTTAGATATCAATTTGAGTCGAATTGTTTGATTTACAAGGAATTGTGCGTTTGTTGAAACCGTCTGAGGTGGTTGTGAACCAGCGTATAAACGTGTTGAAATTACTGGTGGAAAAATGGTTAAAAATAAAAAGGGCAAGAAAGAGATAGTTTCAGCTGGAGCAGAAGCATCATCTGGAGAGGAAATGTAAGTAAATATTCTACTTTTGTATGTCTATTTTTCTGGAACATATCGTTTAATGTTTTGAGAGAAAGTGCTGTGTTGTCAAGCATGTGTACATACTAATATCATGTTTTGATGTTTTATGTATGAATGTATATAAGTATGTACTGAATATACTATGCCCACATTATGATGTGTGGGTACAAAATAAATTCCGTGTGAAATACAAGATTTTTACTATCTATCTACATCTTCCTTCATACAGCGAAACGGAGGCGCAACAAACGGTCATTGACTCCAACGGCCAGGAAGAAAAAAACAATGTTAAAAACAAAAAGAACAAACAAAAGAAAGGCAAAAATAAGAAGAAAAACGATTCTGATGTTGAAGGGGAGAACGAACAGGATGTCGAAAATGTAACCGATGGTGTGGGAAAACTTAAAATTAAATCGAAAGCTAAAAAGTCTGCATTTGAGCTGTTAATGGATGATGACGATGGCGATGACAATGTTCAAGAAGTTGGCCAGTCTGAAAGTGATGGCGAAAACGTTGAAACCGTTAAACCTGCAAAGACAAATGAAAAAAATGCTGGAAAAAAGGGAAAGAAATCAAAACGTAAAGGAAAAGAAGATGATGATGAAGATTTGGATAAGGTCTTAGCAGAACTTCAAGCTGAATACGCAGGCGAATCAACTACTGCGGCAGTGGTTTCCGTTATATCGCCAGAAGAAATGGCTGACGAAGAATTCGAAAAAGGAAAGAAGAAAAACAAAAAATCCAAAGCTCAGAAGAATCAATCAGATAAAATGGAGTTAGATGATGCTGATGCAGATCTTGAAGAAGGCGGTACAGTTAAGACAGCTGCACAGAAGAAAAAGGAAAAGAAAGAAAGGCAAAAGCGTGAAGCCGCCTTAGCAAAAGAAAAAACAGTTCAAGAGCCACAAAAGAACCAGAAGGACCCTGAGGATAATGCGAGAACGGAAGATAGTGCAAAAGAAGTCGTGAACGTAGAACAAATAAAAGAGACCCCTGTAGAGCCGGAAGGTGGTACTGATGAAATGGAAGAGGAAAAGACAGTTACCAAAACCAAAAAAAAAGGTAAAAAAGATAAAAAGGTCGAAACTGAGGAAGAAAATAAAAAGGATTCCAAAAAGAAGGGCGTGTCATCAGCTATGGTAGCAGCTATGCAAGAGAGACTTAAAAAAATCAAAGAAGAAGAGGAAAAACAGCGACAGTTGGATGAGGAACGTTTGCGAAAAGAAGAAGAACGCGAGCGACAGCGTCTTGAGGGAATACGCTTGGAAGCTGAGAGGAAGGAGAAGAGAAAACAAAAAGAAGCCGAAAGAAAAGCCCGTTTAAAGGCAGAAGGAAAACTATTAACGAAAAAACAGAAGGAAGATCGAGCTAGAGCACAGGCTATGCTGGACGCTCTTAAAGCTCAAGGTCTTGAATTACCAGATCCTACAGAAAAACGCTCAACAAGACCAGGTACTACTTTTATATATATTTACATATACATATGTACATGAATATGTGTGTTTATACTTCTCTTGAACAAATTTGTTTCAGGCACACGTGTTCGTCCGAAAAAGAAGGGATCACAAGCGGGCCAACAGACAGAATCTGAGGCTAAAGCTACTGAGGAAGCTGCCAAGGCCGCAGAAGCCACTGCAGCCGCTCAAGAGGCAGAAAAAAAGGAAGCTGTGAAAGAATCCTGGGACGCATCCGATAGCGAAGATGAAATCAATGATGACACTTCCCAAGCTACAACAACAAATAACGATGAGAAATCATCAAACGAAGTTCCTGCAGATGAAAATGATGAAGACTTTGAAGAGGAAGAAAGTGATTCGGATGATGACGACAGCGATGATGATTCCGATTCAGATTCTGGAGCAGAAGATGACAAGGAAGAAGTCATTAATGCTAATGACCGTGAAGAACGGCGTCTCCGTGCAGAACGTCGTATTTTGAAGCGACAGGCTGATGCCGAGAAGAATCGCACAACAGATAATCTTCGCGCCGCAGTTGTTTGTGTACTGGGACATGTAGATACAGGCAAAACTAAGATCTTGGATAAGTTAAGAAGAACACATGTTCAGGACTCCGAGGCTGGTGGCATCACTCAACAAATTGGAGCGACAAACGTTCCAATTGATGCCATTAAAGAACAATCAAAAATCGTACGAAACTCAAGTGATTTTGAATTTAAACTACCAGGATTACTTATTATAGATACACCCGGTCACGAGTCTTTTAGTAACCTGCGTAACCGTGGTTCGTCGCTCTGTGATATTGCAATTTTAGTCGTCGATATTATGCATGGTCTAGAACCCCAAACTATAGAGTCCATCAATTTGCTTAAACAGAAAAAATGTCCATTTATAGTTGCACTAAATAAGATTGATCGTTTGTACGATTGGAAGTTGATGGCACGTCGTGACATTCGAGACGTTCTTAAGGAGCAGGAGGCAAATACTCAAGTTGAGTTTAACCAACGAACTAAAGAGGTCATTTTGCAATTTGCCGAACAAGGTCTTAATGCAGCTCTTTTCTATGAAAATCCAGATCCTAAGACTTATATATCCCTTGTACCCACTAGTGCTATAACAGGAGAGGGCATGGGCAATTTGCTCTTCCTCATAATCGAATTCTGTCAGAAAATGTTGCCAAAACGTCTAATGTATTCCGATGAACTGCAAGCTACTGTATTGGAAGTTAAAGCGATTCCCGGTCTTGGCACAACTATAGATGCGATTCTTATTAATGGCAAATTGCGTGAAGGTGAAACCATGGTTTTGGCTGGTACTGAAGGACCAATTGTAACACAAATCCGTTCACTCTTAATGCCACAGCCGATGAAAGAGTTGCGTGTTAAAAATGCATACGTCGAATACAAAGAAGTTCAAGCTGCACAAGGTGTTAAAATCGCCGCTAAAGATTTAGAAAAAGCAATTGCTGGCATAAATCTTTTAATTGCTCACAAACCCGATGAGGTTGAAATATGCAAGTAAGTTGATTGTATAAACGTCGTTTGGGAATTTATTTATTATAAACAACCTATAATAAACATATGTATGCGTGACATTCTTGTAAACCTATTTCTTATAATTTGAAAATGTTCATTGCGTTTTAGAGATGCAGTTGCTCGTGAATTGAAGAGTGCTTTAAGCCACATAAAGTTGGCTTCGACTGGCGTTTATGTACAAGCATCCACATTGGGATCATTAGAAGCCCTTTTGGAATTCTTGCGTACATCTAAAATTCCGGTAAGTTTAGTTTCTTTTAACTTTTTAATTATTATATTATATTTTTTTAAATAATAAAAGTTATGACTTTCATGTACGTTTAGTCCATGTAGTATGTATATAATTATTTTTGGGGTGCTGTTGGCTGAATCAAAGGCTGACTTCCAAAACGCCAATTACTTTGTATTTCAACAAATTATATCGTTTCATAATGCCGCAGCGCAAAACACTGACAACGGAGCCAAAAAGCAATCATGGCATCGATTTGAAAGTTAATGCACATGGTTTCCAAACTTTGCAGAACTGTACACAAATTTTTTATTAATACGTTTTGGAAGCCAGCCAAAATAACTTTAAGAGTCCGAGTTCGTGCTCTGTAATCGACATACTGAATTTTTCAAATATGTTAATGGACATCACAGCGCACTGTGTCGGCGAAGTAAAGTAGTAAAATGGCTTCGCAACTGACAAATTTAAAATCACTACTTGACACCACAATCAATGTAACACAACTGCACTCTCTCCATTATTCCTTGCCTGAACTGATTGATATTCATTAATTGCCTAAATCGTAATTCCATTCATAAAAGAAAAGTATTTAAATATGAAAACACATTATTGGAAGTATAAACGATTGAACAAATATAATATAAACACGTTTTACGCCCGTAATACTGTACCGATTTTGACAGATTTATATGTTTTTACAATCCTTATCCTTATTTTATATAAATCGGTTCAGTATTTTGTGAGCTTTAAGCAGACCATTTGTTACAGAAATTCAAACGGGAGTAAATACAAGTGCATGTATTTCTTATACTCTTGTAAAAAAGTGTTGAATTGTCTTGTTCAAAAGTAAAAAGTCTCTATATTATAAAAAAAATTAAAGAATTGCAAGGAATACTCGTTTATATACGTGTTTAAAAGTAAACAAAAGTGTAGTTACGTCTGTACTCGGCGAATTCCTTTGCTTCATTTATGAAAGAGTAATTAATAAAACTTGAGTACACCTAGTGGTCGAAATTCAACCGCCAATTTAAACGTATGGCTTCTCGTATTTTAGTTGCATTTATTTAAAGAGATAAAATTATCTAGGTACTTATTTCCTTCCAAATTTATGAGCCTCATTCCTTTAATACTGAAACGATTTAAATAATATATAGTCGGGTCACTAAAGCTCAACAATGTTTAATATTTGGTAAAAGAATGAAGAAAATCGGTTGGCAAAGAAGGGAGAAAAAGGGATCTAAAAATTTGTCTTTGCTTATTTATATATAGATTCTCCCTTTTGGTGAATTTTCGAGTTCTGAGATATGGCTACCACCTCATAAGATTATTTCGCCATAGTCAAAAAAACAGCTAGAACTTTAACATAATAAAAAATACTTCGATAATCAAAAGAAAACGTTCATATAGTAAAAAGTAATTTTATTTGTAAAATATACAAAGTGAAAAGTATTCGACTGAGCCGGTTTTTTAATTGTAAAAAACTTATCTATTCGACATTCGGAAAATCAACATTTTGCAAAAAACCAAAAACCGTATTTCAAAAAATCCGGTTCAAAAAACGGTTAAAAAACACATATATACATATGTACATATGTAGGTGCTCTTAAACACTCTCCTTGCTTTGCTTATGTTTTTACTTGAACCAACACTTACGGGAGCTCCGTAAACTAGTAGATAGCGTACTAGACTAGTAGTCTGGGGGTCGCTGGTTCGATTCCTGCCTAGACCCTGGGTGTTTCTGCAGACAAGCCAAAATGGCTTCGCGGTTTGTGTTTGTTCTTTAAAAAAAAAAATTAGCGAAAGTACGTGTGTATTTTTAGCATTTGTAGTGGTGTCAACTTTGGGAGCCGTTTACTCCTGTAATACTGACCCGATTCGAATAATATATAGTCGGGTCACTACAGCTCAACAATGTCTACCGATCGAAGAAAATCAGTTTGCAAACAAAGAAGATAGAGGTATTCAAATATATGTCTGTCTATTTATATAATAGATTATTTTAACATAAAAAATACATTTATTAAACAAAACTAAAAAAATAATGCTTTATACATGAATAAGAAGAATTCTGATGTTTTGGTTTGGAATTTAGGATTTTTATTTTGCGAAATTGAAGCTTTCCCATGTAATTTT
Organism: Gymnocheta viridis; assembly: GCA_956483585.1. Taxonomy (NCBI): domain Eukaryota; kingdom Metazoa; phylum Arthropoda; class Insecta; order Diptera; family Tachinidae; genus Gymnocheta; species Gymnocheta viridis. The sequence goes on from OY101442.1 coordinate 120,925,588, forward strand.
TCGTAAGAAATGTTTTTTGTTGCCCGTTCTATGGAAATGTTTTGGGCTTTATTGGCAAAAAAATCATGTACTTTAAGTTTTTGTGCTTTTTTAATTTGTGCATTCTCTGAAATTTTGAGATTTTAATATTTTTTAAGCGCCGCCCCTGCGTGTGAACATGAAGAGTAAAGGAATTAATATAAATATCAGCAATCATAGGTTAACAGGTTGCCAGTGAAGAAATAAAGAGTACCAGCCCACTTTCGGTCCAAAGTAATTCTGATTTCTTTATGTTTAATCATACACTTTCAATATTTTTTTCAAAATCAGCCCATAATGGAGGAATACTGTGTCATATTTAGTATTTCGATCAGGCGAAATCTCCGTTCGATTAAAAATAGAAATTATGGAAGCAAACTGTGAGCATAGTTGGGCAAAATACATGGTTTGCGGTATTTAAAATACAAAATGCTTCCATTTATTGTACGTATTTCAAATACAAAATACTTCTATGTCATGTACATATGTATTTAAAATACAAAATACACCATTTTTAATTCAAACCAAAAAATACATTAGATAAAACTAATCAACAAGTCAATTGTTTCCTCTCATAAATATCAGATTTTTTAATGTAGCATCAGACAAACTGTTGCTTGTTGGAGAATAAATAAAACCTGCTGAAGAAAATAATCTTTCTACAGGTCCTTGTATTAAATTCTATGAATACTCTTTTTATATTTGGATAGCTGTCAAGAGTGATAATGTCTTTGCGCTTGTCACTGAGGAAAATGACAAATTCCAACTCCAAATTTGATATCCTAGATTCATCATGATCTCTATCTACGAAAACAACAAAATCATCGTCGTTTGGAAACTGTTTTTAAAATACAAAATACTGCCATATATGTATTTCAAATACTGCCCAGCCCTGACTGTGAGCATAAAGAAATAGATTTTTGAAAATTAGTTCACAAACGAGGTATGGAATTGATAACCAACCTCCACTTTTTTCAAGTCAAGTCGTATAAAAATTATAAACAATAACGTGTTGAAAACATTTTAAAGGTGGATTCTTCGCTGCAGCCTTAAGCACTTGTTAAAACATAAATGCAAAGAGACAATTGCCTGAAATTTAATAATACAGAAAAAGATGCACTTCTCGAGACTGTTTTTTTAAAGTTGCAATTATAAAGACTGCAATGTTAAACAATTACCTGTTGCGCAAATCGAGCTCGCACTGTATTATATTTCCAAGAAACGAAATTGATAAAGACACTCAAAATATTCTGTACGTATAATTAACTGAAATTGTAATTTAAAACAAATGAAAGTTCACTTAAAAACCGGTCTATTCATTTTTCATTTAAATTGAACCAAAAGTTTATTTAATTTTTAATGTTAAAAAATTAATTGACTTAAGCCCGTAAAAATAAAAGGTTTTTCCTTTGTTTGTGTAGGAGAGGTAATCTCAAAAAAAATAAAATAAAGCAAGCAAAGAAAAAAACAGCACTTGAAAAAAACCGAAAATCCGTGTTAATATGTCCTTAGTTTTTTGAATAAATGTTAGAATCAGTTAAAAATAAAATTGCTTACAATTTTAAATGTTTATTCTTTTAAAAATGACTGAACGGATTACTTCTTGAATAACGTACAGTCCATTACTGTAATAATATTGTGAGTGTATCTTATTAAATAAAAAAAATTATATTTTAACTAAGATTTCTTACTTATGGTAAAGTCAAAAATATATTTAAAGCATTTCTGCGTAAATAAAGACGACCACTAAATTACAGGGTCACTATAAAAAAAACTTTTAGAGTGAAAGATGCACAAAAATTCAAAAGCGGAGTTCAGTGTTTAATGCAAATGATCTTTCAAAAGCGCAAATGCAAAATATCTTTGCTTTCTCATCAAATCCAACAGGGTTTTTATATATTTTAAATTCCATTTACACTTTTACAAGACCATTTGCCTCAGACTCTGAACTCCGCTAATGTTGTTTTTCCATAGAAAACGCAATATTTCTTCATTGTCGTAAAAAGTTAAAAAAAAAATACGAAAAACAGAACGAATAGGTACCACATGCCATTAAAAGTTGCGCTTTTGGTGGCTCTTAAATTTGAACACACACCAATGTGGGTGGCTAAAATTACTGGGTAAAACATCACCTAACGACACTGTGCGTAATAAGCAAATGACGGCACGTATTTTGCAAAATGCGGTCGACAGCCAAAATAAACAAAGATTTTTGTGTTGATTTTTATATATTTGGTTTGCTATTAAACATGAAAACGATATCTAATGAAACCAATTATTAGTCACTTCCGTTGCTCGTTTCAAATAAAATCAATTATGGAAACAAACTTTTGATACACACATACATACATTCGTTCGTTTAACAAAAATATATACGTATATACATATATATGTATATAAATAAAATAAAATATAAATAAAATAAAACTAACAAGTAAGTAAACAAGCAAGAGAGGTGTATTCGGCTGTGCCGCATCTTATGTACACTTCACCAAAATAAAATGCTGCAAAGTCCGAAGCCATCTGTATCAGAAATGCCTCCGAGAAGTTTCCAAAATCAGTAGTTCCGGAAAGCAAGAGCCGACAGCTATACCTTGAAGGCACAGAAATACCCTAGTAATTGGGAATAACATTCGACAAGCTGCTGAAATTTAATAATCATGAAAGGACGATTCCAGTCTTTTAAATAGCAGATATCCGAATCTGGTTTAACATTTCACCTATAGTATCGAACGATACTCAAATAATGTAGTATATAAAGGTAGGATGACACGATTGCCCCAAATACACCAATCAGACCCAATTTTTTATATTGTTCTGAATTGGTGTGCACAATAATAATATTGTCGCCATCCAATAAACTGCAGTCACATGATTGCCCCATTTTATAAAAATTTGATTGCCGCAGATTGTGGAAGATTGAATTTGTGGCAATAATTGCCGCAGCCCAGTCATACGATTGTTATAACTTGCGGCAACACCAACAAACAGCTGTTATGGTAGTTTTTGTTTTGTTTTACGTGGAAATTTTTTTCTTTAGCATATTGATGTAATTCTGCATCATTAGTGTTAAATAGGCCCCTAAATTATTAATAATCGCTCACTGTTTATTATAGTAAAATAAATACAATCTACGAGATGCATTTTACACTTAATAAATGTAACTAAACAAAATAAAATTAAAATTTTTAAGCTATTGCATAGCTTTTATCGCGGGCTTTGAGCGCGGCGACCGAATCAAGAAATTTCGTAACGAAAATAAAACCTAACACTAAGTTTGTTTCTTAAGTCTTTTGTTTTTTTTAAGTATTTCAATCGCCTAGCGTATGTTAACCCCTAAAGTATGCTAATGATTTCATTAACATACAGTATTGCCAGAACAGATTTTCACATGTAGGAAAACACAAAATGGCGTACTTACGAGCAATCGTGGTTGACAAAAAATGATATACACAAACAAACAGACAATTCGTAGGTTTTTAAGTGTAACTTAAATTAATATCAAAGAAAAAACTTGAATTAATATCAAAGAAAAAAAATACTGCATAAATAAAAGATAAATAAATAATTATAATTGCATAAGTTGATAAAAAATGCTATGCAATAGCTTTGCCACACGTCTTTTTTTGCATTAATTCTCTGTCAAAGCGAAAAAATTCATGCATTTAAGGATTAACGCTTCAAATAAGTTTAAATTTATGGTACACAAAACAATTGGCACACACAAAAAATTAAACTAATTAAATAAATTGACGCGTATTGACTACTTTAATTGCCGCATGAGAAGACAATAAATATCACTGTGTGTTATTTTTTAAGTCATGGAAAAATAACCATATACGGACACCACGTGATAAAAGATAAAAAAAGAAGACCCTTGTCTCCCAGTTTTGCCCAAAGTCATGCACTTTTTTATGAGCCCCCAAAAATAGGAATGATTCTTAATACCGTTTAGGTAGCGCTCAGGTAGCCGCAAAAGTGAAAAATTTGCAAAAAATTTTTTTACAATTCCCAATTTTATGGGGAGCGGTGGCAGAATGATGTCTCGAGTATTGTCAATTAAAGCTGCACTCTTCAGTCTATGTTGTTTCAATTGTTCCTCCACACTTCCTCTTGCTCTCCACGAATTACATTGGAACTGATTCAGATGTGAGCGCGAATCCCAATTACAAAGAAAACAAAATAATTTTGGAAAGCCCTTGCAAAATGCTGATTACCTTCAAATCACAGCAAATCTTCCATTTATTTTCGTAGTATTTCTTTTTTTTCATTATATCTCTCAATGTTTCATAGCTTTCTTTCATGTTAATGCCCATTGCTAGCGGAATGGAAGGTTTTCGGTTCGACGCATGCAACAACATTGCGTTCAAGCTCGAAACAGAACCATTAATAAATAATTTCCACTCGCTAGCGATGTAGTCCATTCCCATTTTTATGAACTCAAAACTGCAAACAAAAATATCAGCAGAGACAATGCTATAGGAGAGAGATGACAATTTCCCTTTGTGTTTCTGTAAATAAATTATATACAAATGAATTCTTAGTTTTCTTTTCGGTAATGAAAATAAATTATATATAAATACAGTCGAATTTCTATAACTCGAATCACCATTATCCCAAAAGAAACTTTGACTTATAGATACTTCGAGTTACAGAATTTTTGGTCAAAATAGAATAAATGATTTTTGTGATATGTATTTTTATTTAAAATAGCCTCTAATGAAATACTACACACTTAAGTATGTATATAAACGTACAAGGATATGTACTGATCTAATTAAAAAAATTACAGTTGTCATCAAATATTCTGAAATAAGTGACTGAATTTTTTTTTTAATTTTCGGTAAAAAATAACTCCAATGTGCTTAAAGCTTTGTAGTGCTCATCAGTTATTGTGTCATTTGTGTGTAAATAGTAATTTCGTGTTCGGAAAGAACTTTCTACATCGTTTCTGATTCAAAGCAATTATGCTCAACAATATAATCATCTGTAGGAAAGCTAGTTGTACTGAGCTCATTATCTACCTCAATATAATCCTTTAGAGCAGCATTAGAAGATATTTTGTTTGCTTTTAATCAAGCTTCGTAATCAGCTTCAATTTCAACATTTGTGAACATTTTTGAATTTTGGGGTCTTTAAATCGTTTACTATATAAACGAAATCCAGATTCAAACGAGTTGATAATATTTTTGAAAATTGTTGAGACCGTGCTTGCTGCTGGGGTACCATGTTTATCAGCTGCTTCCTTTTTCTTTAATCTATCTTCGACTTTTTTATAAGTTTATATTTTTCTTTACACGATAAGCATTTTAAAACACGTTTAGTTGCCATAATAAAAAAATCGATTTCAAGATTTATCATCTAGCGCGAATTATGCATAGAACTGATACTTCCGAAAACAAAAAAAAATTGTAATTCCCCGAAAAAAATAAACAATAGCAAAAAAAAAATATACAAACCAGCTCAAGCAACAAAAGAGAGTAAAACAAGCAAACCATAACTAAGAAACAAAATCCACAAACCATTTACACAAGCAAAATTCTTTGAGTTATAGAGTTCATGTGGATGTTTTTTGTTCGAGTTATGGAAGGAAAATTGTATGCGATTTATTCTTTTAATGCTACTGCCAACTAGAGCTGTGTAGCTCATGAACGAACGGGTTAAATTGAACGAATCACTCAACTGAACGAAGTGATCCGGTCATTTTATTGCACGCTTTTGGTTCAATAGTGTACCGGTCAATTTTCTAGATGAGTTTAAACTTGTTTTCGTTCACGTATCTTTTTTATGTCAAATTTGCTTCCGTTCATGGATCTTTTTTATGTTGTATTATTTTGTTTGAGTTTTGATGTATTGATCAGAGTTAATTTAAAAATTAAATATACATTTATTTTTAGCATCAACCCATAAAAACTCAGTATTGGCGTTATTCACAAACGATTAATACATGCATATATTAAGCTAAAATTGTATATAAAATTTTTTCAAAACTGAACTTAATTATGATTTTTTAATTAATAAATCCGTTTTTTAATATGTAAATTCTTTAATTTAATTACATTATTCAAATATTTAAAACCGATTTTCTTAAGAAAATAATAAATTAATAAATAGAATTGTTGCCGTACTGTCGTTCAACTGAACGATTGAACGAACGGGTTAATTTTTGGTAATTGAACGAAAATGAACGATCACTGAAATGAACGATTTGGCACAGCTCTACTGCCAAACAAATTAGTTCGAGTTAGAGACAATTCGAGTTAGAGAAGTTCGAGTTATGGAAGTTCGACTGTATGTACAGCGGCCAACAAAACTATTCGGCATAAACCATAAAGCTTATATTTTTATCAATAAGAAACTGTAAAATGTTAAATTTAATAAAATACACTTATGGCCAGTTTATGACTTCATATTTAAATACGCATTTAGTTAATTTTCATTTAAATTTAAGTTGCATTTAAATACAGTTTCAGTTTTTCAGTGTTAAATAATTCTCTCAATTTTTTGGAGAAACAGCTGTTTTTTTTTTTTTTTATCTTGGACCAGCACTCAGGGGATGAGCCCTACACATGCAATGCATTGTGCTGGAACTAGTGGAAAGGGATAGTGATAGATATGAAAGGAGGTGAAGCTTCATTCGTTCTTTACAACTCTGCATTTTTTTTGCACGTTTATTCGTAGAGCAATGTTGCACGCCTCTGGTGGCGAGGAGGACATTACGAGGTTTGAAGCTGTCTTTAGTTTAGTAGCCACTTCTTCTTTTTTTTTATTAATTAATTTTATTTTACTTCGCCGTTGATTGTGCTACTCAGTACCAACGAAGGAGGGCGCTCTGATGTTACATTGGGATTAGTATCAGCTGAAGTTGGTACTGTTCAGTGACCAGTGACCATGCCTTCGCCACTGAAATCTTCCGCCAACAACTGACACAAAGGCACACCAATGCACATCAGAGAAATGCGTCGTGTTTTTATTTCATGACTCTGTCTGACACTGGGTTTGAACCCAGGTCCTTCGGTTTGTAGTCAACGTGCTTACTACCTGAGCCAACGTTGAGCAAAATTAAAGAAAAATTTCTAATGTGAATTCTTTTTCAGGCTGAAAATAACAACATTAATAGGTTGCTGCAATGTTTTAAAAGTGTAAAACAATTAAGAAAGAATATATAATAGAATAATATTAATAAATGAAGTCCAAATTGCACCCCAAAAGATGTTGATTTTTCAATGGCCGCATATTTTTTTTATTTTGTTGCGCGAAAAAACAAAAAGGTAGCAAAACCATATGTTTGTGTATGTATGTGTGTACAACTTAAATAGAACTTAAATCATCAAGGTTGGTCATTTAAATATTATTTATTTGCAAAACTTAATTTCGTATTTAAATAGAACTTAAATATAAATACCATTTAAATACGAAGTCATAAACTGGCCCTTAGACAGCGTTTTCTTAAGGAACAAAAAGTTATATTCAGTACAAAAAATGAGATCTCAAAATAAACATTATGTACATTTACGTATGGCGTTTAAAATTTCATTTTAACTGTAGTCCGGACGATCCACTATTCCGGACAGTAGCTGAAACTGTATCTGTCCCAATTATAGAGGTTGTACTGTACCTACTTCAATGATATTAGGCAGACAATTACAAGTTGTTTTAAAATTTCGGTATTAAATAGTATTTCAAAATAATCTCTTTTATTTTTTTAAGTAAATTGAAAAGGAAAAATGTTACATTTTAGTATTGTAAGTAAGTGTGTATGTATGTGTATATGTATGTATGTATGTATGTATGTCTCCCATAATAAGTAAGTTTTTCCTTCCTCAATTAACTGGTTTGCTTAAACTTCTAAAAAGTTAAATTAAGATTTTGTGCGACGAACAGCACAGCATGTTTTTTTAACATTCTTTTTCATTCATTTACTTGTTCACTCATTGTTTTCGTTGTATATGAAACGTGTATTGTATGTACATATGTGCATATACATGTTTATACTTTTGTGTGTATGTAAGTTTGTGAATGAAGGAATGAATGAATGTGTAAAAAATGTACACATTTATGAATGAAATTAAGTGTTCAGCACTGTTGACGGACGGTTGGGTCTTGCCGTTATTATATTATGCATTATTCATACGATAGTGACATACAAATATGTATTGTACTCTCGTTTACAAACGGGTATACATACAAACAAGCAAATATACATACAAATATATATATATATATATATATATATATATGTATATATACACATGTATATATGTATATTGAATAAAAATTAATGATTTTTAATTCACTTAATCCCCAACAGTTGTTTGTCAATCTGTTTCCGTGATCACTTTCGTTTTAAAACCAGAAAAATATTCGTAACAAAATAAATTAGTCCTGTTCAGGATTCAGTACAATTGGCATCGCAAAAAAGGTAAATCCTAAATTCCACAGCATTTCTATGAAATTCAACAACAAAAAAAAGAGAAAAATTCCATTGCATTTACTTTAATATGATATCCTGCGATCCTTAAACAAAAGAATTTTAATTGATATACAGTATAACCTCGGTGAACGCAACCAATAGAAATTTTGGGCTGATGCGATAACTGAGTTGTTGCGCAAACCAAGTCACATATTTTTCTACTTAAAAGCTATTTTAAACCAATCTAGTATTTTATAAAAAAAACTAAGGTTAGCTTTTAATAATCGTATTTATTTGATTGAAATAAAGAATAAAACGGAAAAGCAAAATATATATACAAATGTATGTTAATTTTTACTGATGATTGTTATCGAGTTAAAGCTTCATGTTTTTAAGGGAAAAAGTCTGAAATTTTCGACTGAGTTTTTGTGCTTGTCATATATTTTTGAACTGCAATTTCACAAATCTATTGCAATACCATTATATCCTCCAAAGATTAGTTTTGAATTGATTTATCAAAAACCACACTAAAAAAAGCCTTAATTGTTTTGCAAAGTTGCGTTAATTGAGGCTTTGTTTTTTGAAAAGTTGAGTTTACAGAGTCACCAATGTTAAGAAATTGGGCGTTGGGTATTTGTTTTTTAATATTGTTGACTTTTCTTTGTTTTTATTTTGTAATATTCTTCTTATTAGGCTTTTAAGGTTTGTTTTTGTACGTTTCGTTGGAAATTCCCAACTTCCTCAGGTATGTTTTTTATTTAATCTGGTGACGTATGTGCAAAAAAGTAAGCAACCAACAAAAAAGCCCCAATAAAAAGAAAATTGCAAAATAAAAATAAAATTATTTCATCATTGGGTGCGTTGGGTGCGTTACTTCACTATTATTTGTCTGGAGTTGCAACTCATTGTAAACAAACATGCAGCTGTTTATGTGAAAAACTTTCCTCTTGTATTTATATCGATATCAACCAAACAAATTGAAGGTTTGTTCCTTATTAAAAGTCATCACAAACGATTGCTAATACAGTGAACTCGCGAAATCGTGAACTAATTTTTACCAAAGCTGTTTACGTTTTCAAATTTGTTCATGTCAACAGTTCTTCACGTTTTCGCGAGTTCAATTTATTTATATTAATCATTCGAGTTCTCTTTATTTTTATTTATTAACTGCCTCTTTGTATACGAATACTAATGGTTGGATTATGGATGGCAACCGACACCAGTCAAAGTAAACTTTGCGCATGGAAAAGGCATCGTAACGAAAATTACTATTTTCTTTGTGTGGGAGTTGCCATGCCTTCACAATTGTTTTTAATTTCAGTATTCACATTGATATATAAGTCATTCAGTTCAAGATTTAGTATTAAAAAATCTCTAGATAACTGATGGTAAATATTTTCTGGGTGCCGTGGAGGCACTGTTGTTCTGCGGCCAGACTACCACGATTGCAAAGCGTTAAGGATTTTGTCACAATACACGAGGCGAGGCAGCCCATTTGTAAAGTATGTACATATAAATATATTGACGTACGAATTTTAAACGCAAAAATTTGAAATCTTAGTAGCTACTAACAGTTCTGGCGATAGTAAATATATGTATGTACACTTTGAGCAGCTGGCGCCACGCCTACTATGAATTCAAGATTTGCCCGAAGATCCATGCTAATTTATGATGAAAGCTCACAACTAATTAAAAGGAAATTGTATTTTAATACACAACACAAAACTTATGCCGTTTTCTTTTCTAAAAAAATGAAACATTTCTTTTTCTTTTTATCAGAATAATTGCAATTCAAAGTTCTTAAGACAAAAATTTTGCCTTGTTAGTGATGAAGCAATAATTTGTAATAAATTAACTATTTCAAAAAAATATTATATTGCAAGTTTTCAATAAAAAGAGCAAAAAATTTTGTACTTTTTTCTAGAAAAGAAAACGGCTTTAGTGTGAATTGAACAAATATTTCTTTTTTATTTCGCAGAGATTAAGTGCTCTTGGATTTCCCTTAAGCTTTATTTACTTGTACTATCAATGTACTATACGACATACTATTATAAAACAAAACAAAAAAACAGAAAAAACAACAGGAAGAATTGCTTCCGTTGCGAAATGTTGTTTTCTACATTCAAGTTGCTTTTTTCGGTCTAAATCAAGATCGTCGATGTTGTCTTCTTTAATGTTTGCATATTTTTCCCCTCCTGCTTATATTTTATTTTATTTTTTAATCATACAACCTAACAAGCATGCATACATACGAGTATGTTTGTGTGCATATGTACGTATGCATGGGTACAGTGAGAAAGTGTTTAAAATAATAACTGGTAACGATTTTACAGTCAAACTTGTCCATTTGTTCTGATACACCGAAATGTTTTTGCTTAATTGGAAAGTATTGCGGATATCCGCAATTTTACAATATTGGGATAAAATTAATTTTCAATTGCTAATAAATTTCAATCAAAGTCTGGTCTTTACTCAATTTTACTTATACAACAAGTATTTATGTGTGTATGTAGTTTGTCTTTCTGTGGTGTAATAAAAATGTTTATTGTACTTTCGTACTTGAAATTAAGTTTGGTTGTGGCACCTAAAAGAAATTGAAAACAAGTACTCCCATTAATATTCGGTATTTTTATTTTTAATTATTTCAACGAAAAATTTATCAAGAAGATCAATAAAACTCAGAAATTTTATGCTGTGGCAAAGAAAATTGTTCAATTCAGAAGCTCAGTTGTATAGCTTATCGTTTAAAAAAAGACGATATTTTTTATGTGCTTGTGAACAGACAAATTTGTTGTATAGTCGTTTTGTTGTATTTTAAATGTCAATTTAGTCTGTGAAATTAGTGAGTTTGACAACAATTTTTAATTATGGTTCAACTTATGTATGTACCTATACGTATAATTTTTACAATAAAATTTATTAATATAAATAAAAATAAACATAAATGATGTCGCCGGAGGAAATATCAGTAGCTATTGCAAAATTTACCAAGTACAAAATCGAGATAAATTAAGCTATAAACACATTCACTATAGCAAGCTACATGGGTACATGGCTACAAATTTCTCTGGCTTTTTAAAAAATTTGCAACTTTTTGCGAAATTTCGCGTGTTTTGCGTACTTTTTCTATTTTTTATTGTTTCATCGACTTTTAAATAATATTAAACATTTTAACCTTCCCAATGATTGGAAGTTATTGCGAATTTTCGCCTTTTTTTGTAGTTTTTTGCGAGTTTTCCACATTCCTTGCATTTCTATCTCGTTTTAGAAGATTTTACGACTTCTTCTAAATTTTGCAAGTTTTGGCAGAATTTCGCGTTACAAATAGAATTTTTTAATACCTGTCCTCAATACAACCATATATAAAACATATAAAATTCAAACGTATAATTATAAAATTATAACACACTTTTGTATGAAAATTACCAATAACAAAAATGCAATATTGTATAATTAGACGATTACACAACACATACGACGATAACACGAGCTTGTGAATTGAACAAATATATTTCTCGGGGTCAAATTCATTTATTCTTAAAGTATAAAGAATTAATAAAAATAGATTAAAAGTACAAAAAGTAAAAACAACAAAATTCAGGCCTCATTAATATTCGTTTTTTTTTTCAATGAAATTAAAACAACCTCCTTTAAAATTGTGTCAAAAGGGAAAAAACTGATATCCTGTTGGAAAGCCGTTATTTTTTATATCCTCTGATAGACGGTTCGGCATATTATAAATGATTTTTTTTAAGTAGTCTACACTGATTATATCCAATTCTTCCTGTACTCTTTTTCTTTGAAAGAAGATATCGAGGCAATCTCGGTTAATAAATTAAAAAAAATTTTAATAAATGTGAACCCATATTTAAAAAATATTGGAATTAAAGAAAATGCAAATTTAGCTTGTCTGTTGGTCATGGTCATAAATATGACTACAAGAGACAATGTTGTAGCGTCTGAAAAAAATTGTTTGCAGACCTATAACAAAAAGAAACAATTCATTTTCAACTTATATTTGTTTTAGGCAAAAATTGCACGTCTTTATTTGGTATTAACTTTTTGAGTAAAATAATATTGGATCAATATTCTGCGTTCGTCTTTTTATAAAATCTTAAAAATTCAATGAAGCAATAAATCATATCATATATCATTTCCAAAATTTTTAAAAGCCGTAAAATCTTCTAAAACGGACTACAAGTGCAAGTAATGTGAAAAACTCGCAAAAAAACGGCAAAAATTACGAAAATTCGCAATAACTTCCAATCACTGTGAAAATTAAAATTTTGAATATCATTTAAAAGTCGATGAAACAATAAAAAATAGCAAAACGCGAAATTCCGCGAAAAGTTGCAAAGTTTTGAAACAGCCGTAAAATCTTCTAATAAGACTTAAAAATGTAAGGAATGTGAAAAATTTGCAAATCATGCAATTTATTGCGTATTTTCGAAATGTTTGCAAGCAGCTTACCATTTTTCGTTTCGTTCGCTTTTTGTTTAAGGATCTTCATCCATTTCCCTATTCTCAAAAATGTTTTAAAAAATTAGCTTCAAAGTAAAATTGTACACTTTCGAAGTTAAGGCGATTTTTTAATACAACTTTATCGCATTTTGCTTAAAAATGGTTCATAATAATTACGAAACGAAATCCATAATAAAACTTTAGACACAATTTCTGGCAATACTTATCAAAGAAAAATTGGAAAATAAATGTGCTCATAGCCATTGGAGTACCTATCGATATATATAGGTGCGCAGGGATATAAACAAATATGAACATGAATACATACAGGTATAAAATAAAATGCGCACCGATACATACTGTAATGAAATTGAACAGATACGAAAAATATTTTGTATTGAAAATATTCAATATATGCTAGAGTAATTTGATTATTATTGTATCGTTTGTTGTTCTATGGTCCGGACTAGCGATTGTACGGATTATAGAGGTTGTACTGTATTTAAGTATATGGGATCGCAAATGAATATTATGGAAATTACAAACGGAATGACAAATATGTATTCGTATATATATAGTATATCCCTTTTCCACATTTTTGTAGTGAAGGGTATAAACATGACGTAAAATTATTTCCAGCCCCCCAATAGGTATTTTAAATATAAATATATTATATATGTATGTACATACACTTTACGTATGTATGTACAGAAGTTTGACTATATGATTTCATACATAAGTACATATGTATTTATTTTTATGCTGAACCATATGTGCATATGTGTGTATGTATGTTTACTTACCCCCACTGTTGTCAAGTGGATAATAGTGTGACTGACGGTGACGGTGCTGATGCTATTTGTGTCAATTAAGTTAATTGTTTATTGTGCAGCCTGTATTTAGAATTTTATTTATTTTTTTTTTTATTTCAAAACAACACAAATTTATTTTCTTTCTTTATTTTTTGTCTTTATAGTACTCAGCCATTCGCATTGGTCCAGTTGTAAAGCGTGATGTCATGAAAGCATCAATTATGTTGGAGCATGAACCCCAGTAAGTATAATAAAAGAAAATGTTTAATGTTTAAATTACATTCGATATGCATACATGATCGTACATATACATATACAGACATGCATACGCACGCACTTGTATGTTGCAAGGAGTGTTTAAAATTAATCAGAAAAATACTAAAATTAAGTCGGCCTATTTGTTTTTACTGGATTATTTATAAATGGCACAATGGGTGACGGCTTACTGCAGGAATATGCAGTAGACATATGTATGTACTTATATAGCAGTCCTATCAATTAGATATAAGCACAAAAATATATTTCTTTCAGAGTGTATTTTGAGGGAAACGTTGTTAGTTATTCATATTTTCATATTTTGCAAATGGCCAAATTTAAAATCAAATTGTATGTATTATGATATTTTTCTTTAGTTTTAACACTTTTGACATCTTCCAAACAATTCGGTAGAGGGAAGAGATACGATACGAAACTCGTTACGTGCGTAGTTCCAAAGTGGTAAATACTGATTATGCAGGGTGTCATGTTTTTATGTGTTACAATTTGGTTTTTCTTAAATAAATAAATTACGAAAAATAAAATCTATTCAATAAAAAAAAACATTTTGGGTTCGCTCTGAAAAATCTATCGAAGTTCGGGCTCAGGTTCAATCCACCAGCACTACAGTTTTCTACTGAAATTACAAAGAAAAAGTACAAAATTGTTTAAACGAATGAAAACATGGGTCCGGATTTTAAATGAACAGTTACTTTTTCACATACCGATACACTTTATAAAGTGGAAGCCGAAATTTAAATCATATTTGGCTTGTTTTCAACTTAATAATTTTGTTTATATGTAACACTCACTAATCGACAATTTGTAAGTTTTTGGCAGAAACTCTTTTTTTACATTTGCTTAAAAATTTCATTTTGGTTTAATCTGGCGGTTTTGGATTCAACGCATGTCGTCAGGGTATTAGCAAATACGTATTATAGAGTTGAGTAATTAACGTAAAATTCATTCACAAAAATATTAAAAAAAAAACAATAAACTAACAACGGCAGTAAATAACACTAAATAATATGGAATATTCGATATTGAATAAATTAATAGCCATCATTAACGTCGTCATCGTCATCAAAACATCAACATCAACTTCTGCTAAAACAATATCATGGTTCTTATTCCAACGACGATAAAACTTGTTTGAATGAGCCGAAGAATGAATGAATGAATCAATGGCAATCTAAATAAAAATGTATCTGTGGCTGTCTAAGCGAACATGTTTGCACAGTGGCACATAAAACTGTTGAATGGAATGAAAGCCATATAAGAGTTAATTCATCATACCAGATACTAGACTCTCACCGAATCTTCGCAAACATGAAACCCTGTAAAATATTAAAATACAAAAAAACACAATGTTGTCAAAATAAAAGTTTTTTATGTGTATTAATTTTTGGTTTTATTAAATTAAAAAAAAATAAAAAAATAATTAAAATTATGTCTAATGAATAAAATAAAAAAGTTCTGCTTCGAGTTCGGGCTCGGTCTGAAAAAGTGCGTTTGATCGTACTATATTAAGGGAAAAAATTGCCACATCCGATATCCTTGTGATATCGAATTTTTGTAAAAAGTAGAAAAAATAGCTACACTTAAAAAAACTACTGTTTAATTTACAATAAATAATTATAAATTTTTGTGAATATTTAGCTTCTAGTAGGTCTGTCCTTGCTTTATATTAATTTTCATATACTTTTGTCCTCCACTGTATGCTTGCGTGTTTGTAAAACGCATTATTGAACGGCTGAGATATAGATAGACAGACAGATGACGGACGGACGACAGTATACTTAACTAACTCCACATGCAATATTCTGGAATTTATTATGCTATGATTTTGTATTTTTCTTTTTTTTTTTTAAATGGGTAGTTTCCTGTGTAATGTGCGATCATCGGGCGAATTATTCACTTGTAAAAACTGAGTAAAAATGCACATATATAAACACACATAAATCAGACACTCACAGCCATTGTGAACTAATTAGAAATGTATATTTGTGAAACTCTGCCATGAAGTGTCATGATAGAATATGCTTCACTTTTCCCACATTAGCGTAAATCTTTTATTTTAATAAGTGCGCACTCTTTCCTGAGTGTGAGGAATTTGAAATTAAAAAAAAAAATATTGTATATTTAACAATTTTGTTATATCAATTAAATATATTTCAGTAAAATTGTTTGGATTTGTTTCTAGTTAGTTGGTAGCAGCTTCAATGAATCTGTGTACAAGCGCACATGCATACATACATACATACATATGTATATGTATGAGTACATTAGGGGAGTAACAAAACGTTTAGTAAGTGGCGAAATGAGTTAAAAATAAATGAGCGTGAATTGAGAGCTTATTTAACCCTTAAATGCATGGGTCCTCAGATCTTTGCGAAAAATATATATTTGGGGAATTGGTGTCCTATCATGTCATATTGTCATAATGTCTTATTATTTTATGACGTCTTAAAAAAATTGTTCTTGTGCCGCAAACAAAAAAGTCCTAAAATAATATGACTATTTATGCTGTGTTTTTGTTTTGTCATAACTAAACGCAGAAATTTGAGAGAGTGTGAGAGAAATTACATACTGCTTGTTCTTCCTCGACATATTTTTAAATGAGAGGTTGTTCACAGCAGTCATATTTTTTCGTGCTATTATTTTAAGACATATGACTTTATGACGACCGTGTGAATACCCCAATTATATGTAAACCTACAAAAAAATAATAACTGTGTTTAAAGTTTTCCAAAAAAATTATTATTATTAATTTTTTTTTGTATCTTTTAAAATACACTATGCACTCGCTGGTCCCCGATTTTAATGACAAAATATAATTTTTCATATATTTTATATAAGATATGAGTAAAAAATATACAAATATTTATTTTTATTGGTTGTGAGAATTTAAAAAAAAACTGTTTTTGTCAGTCGTAAGACATAAATTTCTTTCACAATTACTGCAAAACATCTTAGTTTGGCCTGTACAACACGGCATTTTAGTTAGTGCGGAGTGCATAATGTATCTTTTAAGATACAACCATTAAAAGTGATTTTAGAACTAAAGTTACGGTCATATTAGTTTAAACGTTTAAATTTAATTAAAATGCACTAGAATCGACAATATATACATATATTTTTTGGTTAAATTAAATAGAACCATTAGTAATAAAATCGGACTATGATTTTGACTATTTCTAAAAATGTAAGAACTTTGAAATTTTGAGGTTCCCGTTATCTAATTGCTCTAAATTAGAAGCTGTCGAATAAAAGTCAGTAGTGAAATATTGCGAAAAGGGTTCTAAGCATTAGTTTAAAATTTTGCTTAGTTTTGCAAATAAATAAAGAAATTACTTTGTTTTTTCTGGTTGTATCTTTAAGGATACAGTATGCATTTAAGGGTTAATGCATAAAAACAGGATATATAAAAGGTTTCCCAATAAGAGTGATATGATTTTTTTAAAAGAAAAAACACACTTATTGTTAAGGAAATTCAGAAGTTTTTTATTTGAGGTGAAGTACAATCGATACAATTAATTTCTAAAGAAAACATCATTCAAATGGCCTCCACGACTTCTTCTGCAGGAACGAGCACTTTTTCCACTAAATCAAGTCGTATGTCATGAATGGCACGTTCAATATTGACTTGTAAAGCTTGAAGAGTCTGGTTTATTTCGAAAGACCAATGACTTCAAATAACCAAGCAAGAAATAGTCTAATGGTGATAAATCACAACTTCTTGGAGGCGATTCAATATCACAATATCTTGAAATAATCGAATATCCAAAATTTTCTCGCAATAATTCAATTGTTGCATTTGCTGTGGAGCACGTAGCCGCGTCTTGTTGGAACCAAATGTTGTCAAAATCAACTTCTTCAAATTTCGACCATAAAAAGAGGTTACCATCGATATATACCGCTCTCCATTGACAGTAACGGTGTTACCAGCTTCATTTCGAAAGAAGTACGGACCGATGATTCCACCAGACCAAAAACCACACCAAACTGTCAATTTAGGTGAATGTAATGGTTTTTCATGAATAATTTGTGGATTTTCTTCGCACTACAATCGACAGTTTTGTTTATTTACCGCATCACTCAGATGAAAGTGAGCTTTATCGAAGAAGATGATTTTCTTTAAAAAAAATCGTTATCGTTTTCAAGTTGTTCCTGTTTTAGTTGTTGCGTATATCTCTCCATGATGAAATTGTAAACACTACTGAATACAATGAAAAACAAATGACAGATCATGACATTATTACAAATGGCCGAAACGTTGCTTCAAAATCATATCATCTCTATTGGAAAACCTTTTATATATAATAACGGGGTTTTCAACAAAAACTTTGTTTGATTCAAATTTTGATTGTATTACGAAGAGAAAAGTTCGGAAATTATGAATGAAAAATTATATCCGGCAAATGTCCACCGCGACCATGCTGGCAGATGCCGATTCTTTCATCAAAGTTTTTAATCTCTTTTTGGCAAAACGGCGGCTCTATTTGGTTAATCACGTCACGGATTTTGAGTTTTGAGGCAGCAATCGATTCGATTGGCTCCGCATAGACTCTCTCCTTAATATAGCCCCACAAAAAATAATCGACTGGTGTTAAATCACATGATCTGGTTGGCCACTTAACAGCTGATTTTTGCGAAATTATGCGATCGGGAAATT
The DNA here is from genome assembly GCA_956483585.1 of Gymnocheta viridis. Classification (NCBI taxonomy): domain Eukaryota; kingdom Metazoa; phylum Arthropoda; class Insecta; order Diptera; family Tachinidae; genus Gymnocheta; species Gymnocheta viridis. Next base: position 120,944,222 of record OY101442.1, read on the forward strand.
TGTTTTGCAATAAATTGATCGTTTTATTGGCTGTTGTGACAAGTGCCAACGTCCTGTGGAAACCACATCTCAGTGATATCCACGTCATCAATAATAGGCCAAAATTGAGTTGCTAACAGTGATCCATTGATCGTTACCGCATTTCCAGACTTATCTTCGAAAAAAACGGCCCAATAACGCTTCCAGACCACATAGCGCACCATACAGTGACACGTTGAGCATGCAAAGGCTTCTGAATAACTGCTCTGGGATTTTCAGAAGCCCAAAGGCGGCAATTTCGCTTTTTGGCGTAACCTGACAAGTGAAAATGGGCTTCGTCTGAAAAAATTATTTGGTTGGTCGGCTTCAATTCCTACACCAGTTGAACTTTGTAAGGCTTCATGTGGTGCTTGTGGATAACCCCAATTGTTGAGAACGTCGAGGAACTGACAAATTTGGATCTTCTTAAACACTGTGGCTCACAGCTGCGATGTTTTCAGTTGAATGACACGCGTTGGTGTTGGCACATTTTGTATCGACCCTGTCGACTAAAATTTAACCACCAAATTCTTAATAGCGGTCGCAGAAGGACGAATTTTACGAAGTGTAACTTTAACAGAACCACCATTTTCATAGTGGATTTTAATTATTTTAATACGATTTTCGAGCGAAATTTAATTCATTGTAACAATTGCCAATGCATCTACTACGAATACGTCAAAAAATTAAATGTTGCCGCAATTGAAAAACAAAGTTCTTGTTGAAAAACCTGTTATATTGAATGATAAAGAAAAGCTGAATTGTTTGCTTTTTCATTTATGTGATATTTGTAAATCGATCGATTTCAAAACAATCGTTTTAGAAGATGTAAAGAATTTCGAAACATTTTAAGAATCATTTTTCAGCCAGAAGATTAAACAAACATTGTAAAAGAATTTAAAAAAAAATTTATCAAAAATTATTGAAAAATATTTTGAAATATTTACAAAACGAAAATAATGAGCACCTCCCAGCATTTTTAGTTCTTAAAATCGATTTCTATCGCATACCTGAATAAATATTTATTTATTTCTGACGCAAATAATCATATTTCCCGGTCTCACTTTTCATGAGATAAAAATATAATGATAATGATATCAAAAAATTTCAAAAAGTTTTGTTTATTGGGGGTTGAGCTAGTCTATATGCATGCAAACAAAACATTTTAAAATTAAATTGGGAGAATATTTCGCATAATAAATTAACTTGGTATCAAATACTATTAATTATAGAAAGTGCAGATCGATCTTTGACATTTTTATATACTCGTATTTCATATATTTCATGAAAATTATTTATATTTCTAGATATGCAACTATTTTGGCATTCGATGTCAAAGTTGAGAGAGATGCCCAAGAAATGGCTGACTCAGCTGGTGTTAAAATATTCCAAGCCGACATTATTTATCATTTGTTTGATAAATTTACGGCTTACCGTGAAGAATTGAAACAGAAGAAACGTGAAGAATTCCGTTCCATTGCAGTCTTCCCATGCAAACTTAAGGTAAGCTGGAATACAATATTTTATTTTATTTCCCAACTGAAAATAGTTTTCTTGAAGTATCAAGTACAGTATAACCTCGTTAAACCGGATAGAATAAAATGCGAATTAATTTTTTGTTTGAATACACAAAACAAAATACGAGAATTAGGATTAGTAATGATTTCGTTTTCTTTTAAGTGCTTTCATTGTTACCCAAAGGGCGTCTAATTGTATAAATGTTGTAAAGAAAATAAAATAGATTCATATCGAATATAATAATTTGTTTGTTGGGATTTTTGAATAAGTTTCAAAACCTACTATGCTTATACTATTGTAATTTTTATAATTCTCATTGAGTTTTTAAAAGTTTTTGTATAAGATAAGAGGTTTGAAACATTTCAAAAATATGGTTTAAGGTCTACTGATGATTTGGCTTTAGCAATAATGAAATGCATGTATATAGACTAGCTAAAAAAAACCCCTCAACCAAAAAAGTTTTTTAAAAGTTTTACTAAATATGTAAAATATTAATTTTGAGAAAAAGTGCGAATAAAAATTTAAAATACTAAAATTTTAGCAATTCCCGTAAAAAGCACCAAAAATTTACTTTCCAATATTACAAAATCTTATGTTGCTTCATATGGAAGAAGGAATGTCTACGTTGTGGGCCTTCGAACAGGATAATGTGTCCAAATATACATACAGAAAGGGTCTGCAATGATTTGTAGACAATTTAATTATCGCGATCGATTGCGCTAGATAATCGCCGGAGCTAAATCGAATTGAGAATCGTTAGGCTGATGTCTTAAAACAGGCTTCGGTGTGAAAACCGCCTAACAATGAGCTTGTGTTTTTTGAGGTGTTGTGTTTTTTGACATGCAATATATTAAATAAAGCTTTCAAATTTGACAAAAAATTAAAGAATTTATTACAAAGTAATTTTATAGCATTTTATAGTTACATTTTATTTAAGTATATACTTTTTTCAACTACAAAAACAAAAATCTAAAAATTTTTCCGTTAGTAAACAAACCACTTGCAAAAACGTTGCTGCGATCATAATGCAGAGTACATACAATCGAAAAAGAAATCGATATGATACGGGGAACGGAACGCAGAATACCAAATTTGCAAAACGGAGAAAATTTCGATTCGAATCGTAATGCAGAATAGGGGTGAATGTTATGTGCCACCAGTGCAATTACTAAATAGAACTCCAATGCTGTTCTGAAGACAAAGTTTGTCTATAGTGCTATTTTGCTATCGCAGCTATATATAAAATAGAGCCACTTTTTGACTTTGAGATTAAACCTAATTTTATTCTCTAATTCTCTAATCTGACAATTTAATTAATCTATTATCAAATGAATATAATGTTTTTGGGTGGTGGTTTAAACCCTGCAATATTACCATGTTGAATAACAAAAAATGGCAACATTTTCTTGCAACTTTCAAATTTGTTATCAAAGCAACAGAACAACAGCGGTTTTTTTTACAGAAGAAGAAGAAAATGCGCGAATTTGATATTATATACAATTTTAGAGTGTTCATTTTTACAAGTGATATGAATGTGGATTCAAGAAAATCGACGAATTACACAACTAGTGAGGTGGAATAAGGTTTTTATATATTTCGGAAACACTAACATCTTCCTCTCCACTACAATAATCCATTTTTATTTGGATTTCTTAAAATCTGTATTTTTTTTTTGTTTTTATTGGTTAAACAACTGTTTATGTTAAGCATGTGTATGTTGACAGTTCTAGTTTAAGATTAAACCACCACGATTGGCCGCTTGGCAAGCAAAACTATATAATGGACTACCCAAAAACCACAAATAAAGATTAAGGTTAATTTAATCTCTAATCTCAAAGTCAAAAAGTGGCCCTTAATTATTAATTATTAAAAAAACCGTAAATGGCAAAATGTTTCTTTATTTCTCCAATTATGCCGGCGAGTGTATTTCGTAATTATTTTCTTGTATGCGCAGCACAGTATAAATTAATAAATATTACATAAAAAATCATACGAATTGCAAGTTTTTCTGTTTTTTTCTTAGACAATTTTATGAAGAGTCTCATTTTTTATTCGTATCAGCAAACTTAAAGTTGTTCTTAATGTCAACAAAGATTTTTAAAAATAAAGAAAAATAAGTTTAAATACTAGTATTTAATTTTTGAATGAGAAGAAAAAGAAAAACGCAACTTCTATGTGGTATTTACCAGCTCCATTTCCCCTGATATGAGAAACATTCTTTTGTGGTTACTGGCGAGCAACATGTTTTCGATCAAGTTGGTTTTTTTTCGTTTTCATTATTGTTTTTGTATTATGAAGAAGTATGAGGATACTCGCACTGTAATTGCATTCTAAAGGCGGATGCCAGCATTTAAAGTAGATGTTGTTTTTAGTTATTGTTGTTGTTGTTGCTGTTGCAAACGTACAGGTGTAAAATGCAATCAACCGGATGAAGATACATTTATAACCCTAGAAGCACATCAGAAATTGTGTGAAATAATTGTTTGAACAAAAAAGTTGGAGCAGCATATTGGATGATATAAGTAGTTTCAATTATGTTAATTATTCTTTAGGTAACTAATTCGTATGGAACGCAACTGGCTAAGAAAAGTGGAAGTCTGTAAATAATATTAGTATCCTCATCCTGAAACATGGGTTTCCTTTTTATCAAATCATCTGCCATACACGCATCCATTTGAAGTTTATTTTCGCTTGCAGCCCGATAGCATCTTGATTGTCGGTTGCATCTAGAGTGAATATACGAATGTGAATCCCTTCAACAGTTTGCTGAGTTTTTAATGGTTCTCCAATCAGGCGGGTCTTTCATGCAGATCATTTATATTGTGGCGCTCGATGTCTGGCGCAAGCGTGGCCCAGCTGGATCAAAATGCCATGTCATGTCCTCGTTCATATCTATCGTTTAATTGAGGGTAAAATAAATTGTCGCGCCTGTCGTGAAATCGGTGATTTGACAACAGTGACTGCATAATAAACAATCTGTCGAAGTTTTCTCTTCTGTAATAGCGGTCTTGGCGTGCAGCCCGCTGGACATTTTTTAAGCACGTACTTTGTAAATTATAAAAAGTTTTTCCTTGTACAACCATTTGCAGACACGGCTAGAAATATTGTTTACCACAATCATTAGTAATTTTTTAGCTACCTGGAACCATCAAAAGCTCATGGTAACAATTTCTTATCAGATGCTTCAGAATTCGATTTCTGAGAAGGTGCTTCAAGATGATTATTATTTGATATTCCTTTCGCCCGACTAAAAACACACTATTTTATCTATAACATTCCAAATGATCAGCTGACTGGGACCGGGAATATCTCCGCAATTCTGTAATTGACAGGGAAAGTTTTGACTAATGTTTCTAAATTGAAAGTGTCCAATTCAAGTAAATAAGTTTAGGCAAGTTTTTTCTTAGAGGCACGTATTCAGGAAGGAGGTGGTGAATAGATTGAAGAATAATATCGTCTCCAAGGCAGATTCACATAGGTAGCAAGGCGAATTCATAACAGGTGGTCTCGACAGCTCAGCTGATTATTTTTTGCTCCTTGCAGTTTGATCTGATTTGTTTGTCAAAATTTGTTTATGTTTGATTTATAAATGTATAGTATTTGACGCTGATTTTGACAAAGAAATCAGGTATTTTTCAAAGCGAATTGAGGCGAGTCCAACTATTATGAATTTGCCTTGATCAGGTAGTCGCATCCGAATTCGCCTTAAAAATATGAACAGATGTGTCAAAAATGGTTGACAAAATTATAAGAAAAATAAAAACACGTCTTTCTATTTCTATTACATTCCGGATTTTTTATGGTCTGTGTGGTTTCAAGTGCCTGTTCCATTAAGTGCTGTATTTTGTAAAAAGCAACGCTTGACTTTTTTGATACATTTTATATGGCAAAAAAAAAACAAATTAGAAAAACAAAACATCTTTCATAATTGCCTAATTGCTGTCCTAAATATAACGAATAGAGCATTTGTTGCCGTTTATGGTATGGATCCAGTAATCAGGTTGGGTAAAATGGAGAAGGACACGTGTGCTATGAGTTTCGTTGTTCTTGCCAGGAGATGGTTTTGCTGTCTGGAACGACGAGTAAAGAAAACAATTTTATATTTCTTGTAGAAGAGTTTCAGTTCCGTTGTGCTGCTCCACTTGCGTATGTTCTGAACATGAGCACATTTGAGTGTGATTTTCAACTATGTCTGTTCTGCCGTGTAAGTTGAAATTAATTAGTGTTGAAATTTTTCCTTATTCCTTTGGAATATTGTCTCATGTCCAATTCTTTCTGACTAAAAACGTTACGAACATTAGCCAAAAAATAATAATCACTTTGGATTAAAAACTACTATTGCGTTAACGTGTCCAGATAGATTCTTGATATTAGCCTATAAAATCTAATTTTTATTTTTGATGCCGTAATCATTTAGTTATTAGTTCAGATATTTATTACGTTAATGGTCTGAATGAAAGCCTCAGGAATAGGAAGCGAGCCAAAAGTCCTTTGAAAACTTACAAAAATTAAAAAGCGATGAAAGTCAGCGAAACAAATTTCATGATTGCTTCTTAATTTTGCTGTATTTACGCTGGACATGGTCACCGCTCACGTGATTAGCGTGAATCATTATCCATTTAATTTTTTTTCACATTTATTTATTTTTTTAAATTCAATAATTTTTCAGTGTTTTTCGAACAATATTTTTAACTTTATTTTTGAAGTTAGTGAGAGAGCTTTAGGCCTTTCTATTTTAGTATCTATAATTCGTGCTCATGGTAATGCGCGAGATCACAAAAGATCTTGATTAGTTTGTTGTTTCAATCTTGTGAGCGTGCATGAACGTGAGTATTAAGAAATCGATTGTGAGTGAGCGTACATGAGTAGATTTTTAGCGTGATTGTTGCTTGATTTTGTCGTTTTATTGGATTTTTTTTCATTTAATATTTTTTTTCAATTTTATAGTTATTTTTTGTTCGTGAATATTTCGTGAGCGTGAATTTTTGACGTGAGTCAAAAATATACGGTCGTGCATGAGGAAAGTTTTTTTATCGTGAGCGTGTATGAGCGTGAGTGAAAAGTTGCTCACGATCTCATCTCTAATTTATACATACAACATGTTATACAAAAATTTATAAATTGTAATATTTTTTTTTTGCTTTGAATGCACGAAAAGTACAAAAAATAAAAACTCTGTATATTAAGGTAGCCCAAAAACATTTGCTTACTATATTTTTGTTCTTGGTTTGTTAAAATTTTTTTCTAATGCAATATATAAATGCACGATATTTTATCAAATTAAATTTTATAACATCTTATGGCCCGTATTCATAAAAAATAATTTGTATTTGAAATGTATTTTAAGTCATATTTTTCATACAAAATTTCCTTAAAATACATTTCAAACCCAAATTATTTTTTATGAATACGACCGTATGTGTTTTTATTATTCCAATTGTTTTATTTTTGAAACCGACAAACACCACCAGGCTTTCTGTCAAATTTACCTTTTGCAAAAATTCCATTCAATTTATTTTCGAAAAATTTTGAGCCCCCCTAATACACATTTTTGCTTTTAAAAGAGGTGGGCAGTTAAAAACAAGTATTTGTAGACTAAAAACGGAAATTAAGTTGCAAATAACATGATAAGCTGTGCTGTTTGGCTGGCTTTAAACGCTTAATAAGAGATGTAGTCATGAGATAGCAATGCAAGCCACTACACCTGAAAGACAGTGGGACCATTTAAGTCTATAAAACTACAAAAAAAATTTATGGATACATAATTATAATTTTCTTTCTTCTAATTGCAGATACTGCCACAATTTATATTTAATAGTCGTGATCCCATTGTCATGGGAGTTATCGTTGAAAACGGTATTGTCAAAGTAGGAACACCGATTTGCGTGCCCAGCAAGGAGGTAAGTGTAAACTTGTGTTTCTCTTCTACTTTATTTTTTATTTTTTGTATACAAACTTTTGCAATTGCTTAAACTAAATGAATAAAACTCTTTGTGGTTTAAGTGTAAATCAAAATGCGTAGCAAAAGCAAAGTATCGTACTATTTGTGTAGACTATTCAAACAAAACACCCACCCTTCATTATTGCGCAATAAGTTTCTTCTATTCGATTGGAAACTTTGTGTCGCTGTCTGTCGCTTTATTGATTAATATCATCATACTCCTTCAATAGTACATATATTGTTGTTGACTCAGGTGTGACAAATAGATGGATTATTTTTTCACAGCAAGATATTTTTTTTATCATTAAGTAATTATTTGGTTTTTTTTACTTTGTCAATTTCAATATCTAAAGAATTTTTTTTTAACGGAATATTTTGTTTTGAGGGTAAATTTTAAAAACAAAATTTGAAAATCAGTGGCTGGTCACCTCGTTTTTTTGTGCTCACTGCGCTTGAATGAAATAAAGTTGATTCATTGATACACAGCATGTGTCAAATTTTGTATGCAAGCAACATCCTGAATGATCGTTAAACAATTCTCAAACTTGTTTCTTCCCTCTAACCCTTGAAAAATCTCTTATTTTTCACCTTTTTGCACATGCGCACAATCTTGCACACACATACATACAGAAATTCCTTACTTTGTTTGTACATTCTTCTTTAAAATCGTCATGCTGGAGATGCTTCTTTTTTTTATTTTATTATTTGTTTGATACTTTTAGTGTTTGCCTTTCGTTATTATCATCCGGCAAAATCATCTGTAGGTAATTATGACTTCCTCAATTACTCAATAGCATGTTGTTTTCCATACCTTTTACTATAAAAATTATCAACACAGACGAGTCGTCGGTTCATTGTGAATATCATCGATACATAAAATTTCTCAGAGAGTGGTCATTTATTCACTCATAATTAATTGTACAGTATAACCTCGTTAATCCGGACAGATAAAGATTCTGTCTTGGTCAGGATTACTGAATCGTCCGGATTGCAGTTACAAAAAAAATAGAACCTCAACTCAAAACATCGCTAAACAAAAAGAAACATGTAAAAATCAAAATTAAAAGTGATTAAAAAAAGATATTTAGGTATGTGAGGGAAATCGAACGATTTCAAAACGTTCGGGTTGAAAGGATCTGATGAATTTCGGACGATTTAAAAAATTATTTTTAAGACAAAATCAAATTATTGACTAAGAAAGGTGCGTAGAAGGTAAAATACAAATACAGGGTGTTCGCCGGGAAGGTATACTACTTTTTTTTGCCGTCATTTTGGTAAAAATTAGTCTTGACAGTTCATATTTGGCAGTCGTGAAGTAGACACGTGGCAAATTTATTATGGAAAAATATTCGATAAACCAACGTGTTTTAATCGTTAAAACATTTTATCAAAATCAATTATCGATTACTGTGACGATGAGAAAGTTACGTGAAATTTTTGGGAGAAACAACGCGCCAACAAAACGCACTATTTATCGTGTAGTGAATGATTTCGTAGGAGGGTCTGTAGGTGATAGGCCTAAGCATGGATCACAACGTACTGCAAGATCGGCTGAAAACATTACTGCTGCTCATGAAAGTGTTCAAAACAATCCATCAACATAAATTCGACGTGTCGTGCTCAGGAGCTTGGGTTTCAAAGAACAACTTTGCTCACAATTTTGCACAAGGATTTGCATTTTTTCCATTTAAGATTCAGTTGACACAAGATCTTCTTCCACAAAACCATTTACGCCGCCGTACATATCCCAATAGGATGTTACAGCTCAGCTCGCCCATGACAACCCCGATTTTCATGAAAAAATCATAATGAGTGACGAGGCACATTTTCATTTGAATGGGGAGCGATATCGTGATGATTGAAAACTGTTTAACCCCACAAGTGCATGCTTTGGGCTTGATTAACATGTTGTATCAACAAGACGGTGCCACATCGCATACAGCCAGCATTACAATGGAATTACTGCGAGACCTCTTTCCACAACAAGTTATTTCAAGAAATGGTGATGTTGATTGGCCTCCACGAACGCCTGTTTTGACTGCTCCGGACTTCTTTTTGTGGGGATATCTGAAAAGCAAGGTTTATGCAAACAAACCAGAAACGCAACTCAAACAAAATATTCGTGATGAAATTAATGAAATACCGCGTGAAATGTGTGAGAATATAATGAAAAATGTGCTCAAGAGGGCTCGCATTTGTGAGGCTAACAGAGGCGGACATTTATCTGATATTGTGTTCCATACATAATTGCCGACATTAAATGAAACATTTATCAATATAACATCCATTCTCTTTCATTTAATCAAAAGTTATAAACAAACAAAGTATAATGTATAATGTTTGTATTTTTAAACAAATTTTATCACAATTTATTGAGAAATGTTTTAAAAACATATTTTGAAATATTCATAAAATGAAAATAATGATCACATCACAGATTTCCTCGTTTCTAAATCATTTTTTTTAAAATCGATTTCTATCACATACTCGTACCTGGGAGCAAATTACGGCGTTCAAGATATCGAACGAAATTTCCATACAAATTCAAAAAATTTTGTATGGGATTTCGTTGGATATTGAAAGCCGTGATTGTGCCCCTGATTGTCTGAAATACGATCTTATTTTTGTTTGAATACACAAAGCCGATTACTCACTACTTGTGGAATCCATCTTTTTTGTCGGCAGTCCTCTCTACAATAACACAGATTCATCAGCATTATATATATTTGATCTTTAGGCATTTCCCATTTCTTTCACAGTTTTTAAAAAGTTTTTTTAACGACTCTGTGGCAGAACTATCGCTTGATAACTTCTTTCCACAAATTTCTAAAAAAAAATTTCAATTCACAAACAATTTTAAACCAAAACGGAAAAAGAAATTGTTGACTAATAATTTGTTAATTTTTGTTATTTAAATTGTTTATTAATTTTTTCCTCCTGAAGAAGTTACCCAAAGGGTAACGAAATATCGAGATAGTCACCCCTATTGCAAATGTTAACGGCGACATAAGTGATGTCGACGGCACTCTAATGACATTGCCGTTGACAATATCGGCAACTTTCGATAACAACCGATAGCTAATATTTTGGCATTATCAAAGACAAGAAAACGGCGATATTGTCACGTTTAAGTGTTTAATAAAAATATTTGAAATGGAGAAAAAAATTAAAATTACTACCAATAAACAATTCGAATTACTAATACAACAGCTTGAAAGTAAACCAAGTATAGCCAAAGGATTTCATAGGGGTCCAAGTGGTAATAATTTTGAAGAAGAATGGGAAGAAATTAAGGAGAAGAGACAGCGATGGTTGGCAAAAGGTAATGATACAAAGTTCTTCAATGTATAAATTTTAAAATGTGTCTATATTTAAATACATACATATGTATGTATGTTCAGGTTTGGAGAGATTTTAAATGTAAATTAAAAAAAAAAGTTAACGAACAACAAGGCAGAGTTCAATGCAACAGGTGGAGGCCTGTGCAAATTATTACCACTCTCACCTTTGGAAGAAGCTGCTTCTAACTTGAGAAGCAAATTAATCCTGAAGGTGTTGCCCAAGCTATACAACAATCAACTGATGAAACTTCACATGAAAATATACCTACCACAGAACAAAGAATCTGCGAGGATTTTGTGGAAGTGCCATCAACTTCCGCATATGCCATTGATGAACAGAACTCTCACTTGAATACATCAATTGAAACATATCTTTTAAATTGCAATAAAATTTATTAAAATAAACTAAAGAAACAAATCAAGCAAATGTCAAAATGTATAGTGATGATATTTATGTTCTTCACTTTATCGATAACAAGACAACGTCAACACAATATTTTTAGTAAATATCGATATAGAGTTGACGTGACGGCGTTGGTATATCGATGTGACAGCAACTAATGTATTGTGTTGATGTCGACGTTGACATTCGCAATAGGGGTGAATATAAATTTGGATGATTTTTATAAAAAATCAAGCTTAATTTAAATAATACTAACATTTCTAATTAGAATTTTAAATTTTTGCATCCAACCGTTATTCGCTGAAAAATTATTATTGGTTCCTTTGGATCCTATAAGGAGCATAAATAGGGATGCAACATCGTTCTGAAAAACATCGATGTTTGAAAATATCGTTGTTTTTCCGATGTCTTGATTTTCTAATAATTAAATGATTCAGGGCGATTATTACAACTTGCCGTTAGTTAAAGGCAGGATTTTGTCGGACCGATGACAAATATAAGTACTACTAGATGTCGAGTAGATTTTGTCAAAATCTAGTAAAGAAGTAAATTTGGTTTTGTATGGGAAATCTAGTCCAAAACGACTAGATTTTGCTTGAAATCTCGTAGGTACTACATTTAGGTTTAGTGTAAATGGACTATTAGAAAAAAAGTAATTGCCAAGCATTTGCTAACATATTTAGTTGTAGGGTGTATAAGATTCGGCTCTGAAGAATAAATATCTATATCTATCTTAGTAGTTATCTATCTATCCGTTCTTTTCCTTTAGTTATCTTTTAAAAAATTGTGCGTAAAGTTCTTTTTATGTGGTGGTGATTGAATACTTGTGCCTTTCAATGTACAAGTTTGCAGTGTGATTTAAAAAATGTTCGTTTTTATTGCTACTCATACTCCGTTTTAGATCGTTTTCATTCTCTACGTATACATACTACTACTCGTATCTGAAAAATAAGACAAACTAATACCAAAGTGATTTTGTCTGTTGTTGATTGGAAATAAATTGGTTTGTCATTGATCTGAAATTTGTCTCTAGAGAACCAGTTGGTTGGTTGCTTGTGCCGGCATGGCCTGAAATGTTGTTTCCTTTTTTTCCTTTAGCAAACAGACAGGCAACACACTAAACCCGTTGGGCATGTTTTGTTCTTTACATTGGAAATTTTAATTGAAGCTCTTTCTTGTGTTCCTCTAAGTTGCAAGTGTGTTTTAATTTCCTTTTCAGTAGCAACTTCTTCATCCTTAATTGCTTCTTTCTGACCGTTGAATTTTGGTGGATTGTAGCTAACAAGCTGTTCGTTTAAAATTTGGACGCACTAAGCTTTGGGTTAACAAAGTTCTCAAAATTATATAAAATCATTAACTGCCCGGCAGTTTAAGTGTAATTGTACGAAAGAACAATGTCTTAGCACATAGTGGACCACGAAGGCCTGTATTTACAATCTTTAGTTAACTAATGAAGTTGGTTTAACTAAAGACTTTTCATATGAATATCATTAGTTAAACCGCCATCATTAGTTAACCAACGACTGTGAATTTAGACGTTAATCACTACTAAAATGTTTTGTATTTGAGTGAATTTAAAGACATTTATTAAACTTGGAACATCTTTTCTTCGAATTTCAGTTCACTATTTATTTCATTAATTTTTCATTGAATTCTCGTTTTAAATAACACGAGATCGAGAAACGAAGGTTGCTTTGCAGCTCAACGGTGTCCTGTATTCCCAAACGCAACCGCGCAAACTTTGACAAAGTATGGCATTTCTAAACTCATTTGTTTCGCAGCCGAAATGCAAAGAAACGCAACTAGCGTATATTTAAATTGGCTATGATTTTTATAAACAAGTAGTGTTCAAGTGGGAAAAGTGCAAGACGTTTTCGTTTTAAAACAAAAAAAAAGGTTTTATTATGTGGCTCCAGGAGCAGTTTTCATCACATAAATCTAAAGATAACTTTTTTTTTGAAAATGCTATAAAAATAAAACTACTGAATATTTTCTCAAATTTCTTTTTTTATTTGAAAGTACAATACTTCCGGTTAATAATGGAAAATAATTTCATTCAAATGGCTGCCTCGGCTGGCCATGCAGTAGCCTACACGATCGGTCCAATTTTTAAGCACATTATCGATTGTGTGCAGCTGTATTTCACCAATGGCTTCACGAATATTGTCCTTTAAAGCGTCAATTGTCTCTGGCTTGTCGGCGTAACACTTATCTTTGACGGCACCCCACAAATAATAGTCCAACGATGTCAAATCGCAGCTCCGAGGTGGCCAAACGGCATCAGCTCTGCGGCTGATAATGCGATCTTCAAAAACAGGGCGCAAAACATCGAGTGTAGCTTCGGCTGTGTGGCACGTAGCGCCGTCCTGTTGAAACCAAATGTTGCCAATATCCTCCTCTTCAATTTTTGTGAACAAAAATTCGTTCAACATGGCCCGATAATGATCGCCATTGACTGTAAGGGCCACTCCTTGTTCATTTTCGAAGAAAAATGGCCCAATTATGCCTCTGGACCTAAATTCGCACCAAACAGTGACTCGCTTTGGGTGCGTCGGCTTTTCAATGTATGCGTGCGGGTTTTCTGTGCCCCAAATGCGACAATTTTGCTTGTTTACATACCCGCCTAGATCAAAATGAGCTTCATCTGAAAAGATGATTTTTTTGGCAAAATCGGCATCATGATTTTCAAAGTAATGTCGCAATATTTCCCAGCGTTGTTCAAGCGTATACACAACCATATTCGTTCAGCGGAAGGATAAAACTAATTATCTGTCAAATCAGACATGAGCTAAGTGTTACCATTCACGAAATAAGCACTAGTTGAAAAAAAACGTTAGATGGCGGACCCTTTAAAAAACTTTCCAACATAATTTGTCTCGCTGCGATTGTTATTTTAATGATACAAAGCAAAGAAGTGTTCCTACAGGTTTGCCGTTGAAAATTTTGAAAAAGTGTCATAAAAAGGGTATTTTAGGAAAAAAGGGTATCTTTAAATAAAATAGTGTCAAGTTTTTTGTGATCAAAAAAATAATATTTATTTCAATAAAAAAAACGAAGTTTTAAGAATTAATTAAATACATTAGACTAAAATAAAAGTAATTATAATTATATAATGTTAAAATTAGAAAAACAATTCACAGGGACATTCCAATATTAATCATATGATCAAAAAAGGAATTAATTTTACAAAAACTTTTGATAATGTTTATCAGTTTTTAGTAATACTTATTCTATATTTTGTAATTAATCCTTCGCATGAGGTCCATTCTTCCAGATCCGATTCAAGAAAATAGAGGGAGGAAGGCATAGACTCACGAATTCCTATTTTAAGTTTGATTAAGTTTACTTTTAATCAGTGATGATTTTGAAAGAATTCGTTAAGTGGAAGCGGTACTATGAGGCAAAGTAAATATATATATGTAACGAATTCATATAAATTTGAATACATATTTTCATCAAATCTATTTTTAAAATTTCTTATCTCGAACCAAAAGTTTTCTGCGTTAGTTATTTTACGTATATCTTCATACGTTTTGCTTGTTTATTAATATTGGAACATTTACTCATTTTCAAAAAGGGTGAAAAAGTGGCATAGATTTTGTTAAAATGATACAAAGGGATAAATTTAAAAAGTGATCATTGGCACGAAAAAGGGTCAAAAGTGTCAGAATGGCAACGCTGTCAAACAGTGTTGCAAAGTTTAAAATGACATTGCATTTGATTTGCAGTGTTGTAAAGCAAAATTGCTTGATTTAAACACTGCTTTGACGTTGAATACAGATGAAGGCCCCATATTTTTCAATTGCGATTAAATTAGTCCAATTTAGTGAATTAAGGCATTTCGCTTCAGTGTCAATACATATTTGCAACATTTTATCGTAGGATTTGAATAATGGCAAAGTCCTCTCAAAATGGCAATAATTGCATAATTTTTGTTTTCTACATTTTAGAAGTTGTTGAAGAAAATGTAATGAAAGCTGAACTTACTCATCAATTCACTACTGCGAATTGCTTGTCAAATCTACAGCTTACTGTTCAAATTAGCAGCCAGCCACTCACTGTCCAAATTTTATGTGAACAGTTCTTTGTGTACTTTAATTGCATGAATGAATTTTTCATATAAACGAAGACTTTATACACATAATGCTTAAACATGATCGACTCAAATAATATATATTTAATTTGAATTGCTCTTAAACTTTGAAATATACCAGGACAGACAAGAGCAAATTATTTGTAAAAAGGCCAGTGTTGCTCTCGAACTGAATTGATTATGTTTCAATAAAAAATAATAATTCTTGCCAAGAAAAATCAACTACAGAGCAACCAAATGTGTGTGCAAATTTTCACAGGAATCTAGGTGGAAATATCTAGTTGAAAAATTTTATTTATTTAGTTTGGGTGTGGCACTGCCCACTTTTTCAATCACAACGTTGTATTGTCCTGGGAACTTAAAGATTCATAAGAATCGATTAAGTAGAAATGGTTGCGAAAGAATATTTATTTAGGTTGGGCGTTTCACTGCCCAGTTTTCTTAACATAATCACCCTTATCGTAAATATTATTCCCCGAAATATTTCCCTTTTCCCTAAAAATGTTCGCATGAGAAAACAAATTCCCCTTATCATGAATAATATTTTTCAGTGGGATTTTTTCCAATTTTCCCTTAATTTTTGCAGCTGAAATTAATAAAAACATCATGTAATTTCAAAATTTCCCTTCTTATTACATATTTAAGTTTATAAATATTTCTTTTTAGGACAAGATCAATAATATTATTCATTATAGGGTTGCATGAACGTGGTCATCAATGAACATATGAATATGTTGATTGACAAAAACTCTATTTCGAATAAAAATCAGAACACCACAAACTGTTGCGCTATTCATACCATGACTGAGAAAATTTTGTTTAACTTCGTTATCACATAAATCATCGAATGTTGATTGTTCTCTTTTCATAGTTAATGATGAATCAGAACTGGGGCTGACGTTTGTTTTCCATACAATTTGACATAAAATTTTGCCAGAGAAAGCGGTCGTGAAATAGAATCTATTTTATTTTTACAGCGTTTTTTCTTATACTCTCAATTTTAGACACTCATTCTCTCAACAATGTTACCGTGTTTTCATGAAATCACATACATTTTTCATACGAAAAATGCAAACAAAAGAAAATCAAACAATAATAAGAGAGAATTTGAAGTTACTGCCGTCGATTTTATTATTGGCCATCAGTTCCTGAAGTTGCAGATTTGTTCTGTTTCGTCATTTATTCGTCTGTATCGACTAACATCATCAGAAAATTGTTCGCTATCGATTAATTAATTTCTATTCGAATGTTATTTCGATCACGACTGCCAGAATTAGCCCCCAAGTATTAATAATTCTATGATTTATCAATTTGAAAACCTTCCACTTTTTCGATTATGTGTACATATGTATGCACATCAATGTGAGCCCAAGGAAACACAGTACTTTTTAGCCCTCAATGTAAAGAAGTCGTCGACAGCTGTATTTGCTTCACTCTTAATGAAATTAAAATCTACATACAGCTACTTATTGACG
The DNA here is from genome assembly GCA_956483585.1 of Gymnocheta viridis. Taxonomy (NCBI): domain Eukaryota; kingdom Metazoa; phylum Arthropoda; class Insecta; order Diptera; family Tachinidae; genus Gymnocheta; species Gymnocheta viridis. The sequence goes on from OY101442.1 coordinate 120,961,011, forward strand.
GACGTACAAATTTAAAGTAAAACGTATTAAAACCCCGAACATAAAGTATTTACCCAGACTCACAATATACATACATATATTTATATTTACAACAAACAAACAAACACATGCATACATACATACATATAACACTTCCAGCAGTTAATCTGATGAGTTTAGGTATACTCATGTAACCAACCGGAAGTAACCGGAAGAAACAATTAAATTAAGCCCTTTCGGATGTACGCGTACATACAAATGAACGTACATACACTTCAATTGTTTATACAACTAATCATATTTACATACATACAAACCAGTTTGCTCTTGTATGGGGCATGATAAATATTTACACAATAGAAACGGAAGTAGTTGACTGTCCCACAGAATATCAACTTATGAAAAAAGAACTGAAGGAAAGAAAAGAAAAAACATCAAAAAGAAATAAAAAGGAACATTCTACTGCATTAAGAAGGAACTCATATGGCATTACCGGCATTAACGACAGCGACTGCAACAACAATGACAAGAACAACAACAAATGGTGCTACTTAAAAGGTTTTAATGAAAATAGTCTGTTTAATTCTTCCAACGTTTGCATTAAAACAAAACAAGTTAATCAACTAAAAGACTCTTTCCGAATTGTATCCTGACCAAAAAAAAAACAAAAAAAAAATAAGGAAAAATCTGTTAATACAACAAATTGAAACATGAGTCAGTAGGGGTTAATTTTTATTGTCGTGTTAAATTTTTTTAACTTTATATAATCCTAAATTTAATTGAAATTTTATGGTTCAAATGTGGGAAATATAACAAACGGCTTCCTTCGAAATTATAGAGTAATAAATGTTTTTTTTTTGTTTCTTAGGGAAGAAGTAAACGTTTCACAGTGGTTTAACACTAGAACACACCTGGGGGCTAATTCTCGCAGTCGATCTCATGCGAGATTTACTCGAAGTTGCGACTTTTTTACTTTTTTTATAACACTTTACTAAAAAATCGATTCGCAATGTATCGAGTCCCATCATCAGAAAAACTCGTACAATCGAAATTAATTTAGATACCAATTTATTTCGATCACGAGTCCCGTAATTTGCCTCCTGGTTCTGTTTTCACCCGATAGCTATGTTCCTCAAAAACTCCCGTAAAAAAAGATGTATCCATATAAATGGCGGGATTGGTTTCCCGAACATATTTAATACCACGTGAAATAAGATAAATATATAATTGAAAATCATGTTGCTTCATACAGATATTTTATTAAAAAAAAAACAATAGAAAATACAGTAAAATTTAGAAAAAGAAATCAGAAAAATCATAAAAATTTAACACATATAAATATTAATTTTTATTCAGTATCACTTCCTGATAAACGCATTCGTTTACGAGAGACATCATATTCGTCACTAGAAATATTTTCTGAACCATACTTAATTGGTGGTGAAGGTTCAGAGATTTTAATCACAAATTCCGTTATCAATCGTTGACTTCCAGTTTTGATAAGTCCACTATGTAATTCACGATAATTACCCATTAATAATTTCACATCACGTTGAAATTTGGCGTCTCTTTCCGCATTAGGATCATGCTCGCGAATATGATTGCCCAATTTAGCTACCATTTAGTGTCCTTCTTTAACTATGGATGCATCATCACTAATTTCTTTGCTATCGGTTAGATAAGTGCCTTATCTAACAATAATTCATCATTATCTGTCTTAGTCTTCACCTCCAACATCTTAGAAAGCACTGGGCTGTTATTTTTAACACAATCTGGCCAAACTGCGCCTGTTAGTTGATCCGCCGAGATGAAAATCTATAGGTAAAGACAAATTTTTAGATCCCTTTTTCTCCTTTTTTTGCCAACCGATTTTCTTCATTCTTTTACTAAATGGTAGACATTGTTGAGCTTTAGTGACCCGACTATATATTATTTAAGTCGGTTCAGTATTAAAGCAATAAAAGGCTCATAAAATTGATACCACTACAAATGCTAAAAATACACACGTACACGCATTCACTTATGTAAATATTGGTTCAAGTAAAAACATAAGCAAAGCAATGAGAGTGTTTAAACGTACCTAAATACATACTCGTATGTGTATGAGTAATAAGATTTTTTTTATAAATGTGCCTGTTTGTATGCAATTTTATTCCGTATATTGTTTTTTCCATGTGGAAGGGAATTTGTAATCAGGTAGTTTCTTCTCTTTAAATGAATGCAACTAGGTATACGTTTAAATTTCGACCATTAGGCTGACCCTAGTATTTTTAATAACACATTAATATTTTACTGAATATCGTCGGTATCCTGCAAAAAAGTCCTAAGAAACATAATTGTGTTTCTGAGTTATTGGCGACTTAAAGTTTATATAATAATTAAATGGCTTAACTTTAAAATGAAACCGAAAAAATTTAATTCAGTTTTATTTATTTATTTTTTTTTATAAAAAAATAAAATGTAATACAAGATACTATCTTGGACATAGACTTTTTTTGCATTAGCAAATATTATTTTATGGACATGGAAATTTTTTAAATGTTTTTTTCTATAATCTTTGTATTAAATTGGTACATCTTGATCTGATTCTGATTTATCATATATATCCGGTTCTGGGGCCCTATTTCTGACGGTTTTGCATGCCTTCAACCTTTGGTACCAGTGATGAAACTCCTCTGGTATGGCTCCTGATGTACAAAGATTAAGTAAATCTTTCTTCTTTTTGATACTTACAGGAAGGTTGCTTTTATACACCTTTTCAATGTTGACTTTTTTCAAATTCATGGGCCGACCTTTACCAAAGACACGTATTTCTTTATAGGTTTCACTATGGGCGTATTTATACTCTATTACACCAGGCTTAATCTTTTTGTTCCTAAACGATTTTACTTTCAACCAATTTATTATATCCCAATTTTCGTCTAAAGTTTTGATAAATCCAGAAAATCGGAAGGCCGCATTTGAGTTATATTATAAGGATTTCCTTTACTTCTAAGTTCACTTGGGAATTTTTTGCTCTACATGTTTGGGTGCTTTGGATATAGAATAATTTGTTTTAATACAATAGCTACAAAAATATTGTAAAAAGGCATGAGATTTTTTTACAGCACGTAGGATATGACTTTTGGGACACTTCTGCATGATTAACTCCATTTCGAAAAAAAGTGGACTGATAACTCTTTTGCAGGATACCGACGATATGTTAAATATTACGAGTAATTAAGATATTCAGTAAAATATTAATCCTTCATTTGTTGTTTTTCCATTTAGATCTTTCCTTTCATCAGCTCGGTTGCATCTGGCAACAGCCAATCACTTATTGACTTTCCCTTCCAAAAAAGCAAGTTGTTCCCGATTTAAAACTATTTTTGTTCCATTTTTTTTTTGATAATGAATATATTATTGTTGTTTTTAATTTTGAATATATATTCGCACATGATCGCTTATTTATCTCCTGATAACAGTTTTGCTTTTTTTATCTTCAAGTCAAAATTAGTATGACTTTTTTTTGGCACTTTCGTAATGTGACAACTATGGAATTATGTGATTCTCATTTTAACTCAAATACGGATGTTGAGATTTCGTTACGTATTGTGAATCAGGTAATTGTAGAAGTTCTTATTGCAATTGTTTTCCATCTGGTCTTTTTTATATAAATTTTTTTTCTTTGTTAATATTTTTTAAGTAGATGAGGATTTAGATATGCGGTAGCACGTTTTGAAATGGTTTACGGTGTGTTTTAAATGTGTGTCCGCTTCTAAAGTCGAATTTAATACTTCCTGTTGACAATGAATGAATTGTATGCCCAGACAGACAAACAGACGTACATATGTACATCCATACATGCAAGCATACATATGTACATAAATACATACATACATATGTGTATGCACACACTCAATTACATACTAAAATATGATGAGATTTTTTGTTGTTTTTAATGAAAAACTCCATAAGTGGCTTTGAATAATGCTTGAAGTATATTATTTTTAAATTTATTTATGTATTATGTGAAATTAAAGAGGAAACTCCAAACATTTGTAAATATAATAGAAAACATTTCAATTCCCTAACAATATTTAAAAAGCAAAAAAAAGAAAAGAAAAGAAAGAAGTAACAAAAAAAGAAAATCAACATATTTTTCAGGAAGTGACTTAATAACAGGATGTTTCCATTTATAGTGTTTTAACAACAACAACAATAACAAAAGGCAACAACATTCGTGCAATTTTTTGCCTTTTAATTTCTTTCGGTTCTTTTGTAACAAATTAAATGCGTCTTTTATTAAAAACTTCCATTTTTATAATTAAAAATATTTTCGTAATTTTATTCTTTTTTTATGGTTTTGGAATTAATTGACAAAAAAATAATTTTGAAAATAAATAGCAGACACAATTATTTCATTTAAGAGCAAATATTTTACGCGTCTTGCCTTTGTGTATAGGCGGCCTATTTCAAAACTATCCTGTGTTTCTAAAATTTTGAACACATTATTCACAAAAAATTGTTTTTTCAAACTAAATCGTGGATATCCCCTGATCAGCACGGTTTTTAGGCTGGTAGGTCTCGGTAACAAATTTAACCCTCTTCAGTGAATCTTGTTTAGATGCTGTTGAACATGGCAATCAGGTAGAAGTAATTTATACTGATTTTTCTAAAGCGTTTGATAAGTTATCGCATACCTTGCTTTTGTCTAAGTTGGACTTAATGGGCTTCCATTATAATTTCGTAAGGTCTAAGTTAGAATATTCTGCTGTAATATGGAATCTTCATTTTGCTATTCATATCTCACGTATTGGGACTCCAGCGCATGTTTATTAAATTTGCTAAACGTTCGCTTACATATTTATCCTCCGCTCCTTAAGAGTCCAAATGTCTGTTTATAAGCCTCCGTACTTTAAAATCGCGTAGAAAAGTACAATCGGCCCTACTGGTTTACAATATTATCAACGGTTGCATTGATTGCCCTGACTTGCTTAACATTGTACCATTTTATATTCCACCTAGGAATCTTAGGTTGGCCAAGATTTCGATGTACCTTTTCATCGGAGTAACTATGCGCGTAATGTCACACTAACACGTTTCTTCGTTCAGCTCAGTGATATAAATTTTTAGCTTGCAGAAACAGCATAAATCGTTTATTGAATTCAGCATTGATAAAAAAAACTGTTCTGCCGTGTAAGTTGAAATTAATTGGTGTTAAAATTTTTCCTTGTTGCTATGGAATATTGTCTCATGTCCAATTCTTTCTGACTAAAAATGTTACGAACTTTAGCCAAAAATAATAATCAGTTTGGATTAAAAAAACCACTAACAACAAAATTGTTCGAAAATAATAACATTAAATAAAAATGTTTTCAATTTGTATGGAAATTTCGTTCGATATCGAATGCAGTAATTTGCCCCGTGCTTCCGGCGCAACAGCGTTTTTTACCGGTTATGTTCATTTTATTTAAAAGTTTACCGACTTAAGTTAACGAACTTCAGTTTTAGTTGAATTATTCCAATTGGCGACATCGACGTCATGTTAACACAATACCAAAATTATTGTAGCCTGTCAATAGTTAGTCAGTTGTTTTCGAAAACGGGTAGACAAGCACCAATTTTTTGGTATTGTGTTGACATGACGTCGAGTCGATATCGCCAACTGGAATAAGGGGGAATATTCAGTTAAATTTAACTGAAGTTTAATAGATAAATGAACTTTGTGTTAAGCGGCTATTACACATCGAACATGTTGTGGAATATTTCCGTTGGGCCAACCGATGCGCCCGTGTAATCAGGCGAAAATACGTGTTGTCGAGCATGCTCGCGTGTTTTCAAAATTTTTTGATACGAGTGTTTTTGTTCGCCATCGAGCAAACATACATGTGTAACAGTTGGTCCATCAAACACCCGTACAAATCTGCATTTCATGAAAAATTTGAAACAGAAAAGATGAAATTTTTAAAACAATTTATTGAATTTTATATGAAAGTTTGCCCGAGCTGTTTCAAATAAAAAGCGATATTTACACAAAAGAAATTAAAAAAAAATAAAGGCCATGAGCTGCTACAAACTCATGCGTCATTTCGAAGCGTTTTCTTTAAGAATTCATTTATTCTGATGTTCGCTAACATGTTCTACAGTAGTGCTGGCAAATTCTACTACTTTTCATTACTCAATAATATTCAATTCTTTTCATTTGGGTACTCAATACTACTCGATACTTTTAACGAATTTTTTGAATTTGTAACGCATAGTTTTTATCTGCAAATTGAAGTAGTTTCTTCAAATATTGAAAATAGATCTTCAACTATTATTTGCATGTATTTTATTATTAAATAAAAAATAAATGCAAAGCTAACTTTTAATTTGACGTTAACAATAAATTAAGAAATAATTTAATTGTTCTCCAAAAAAAATTATTTAGTTTTGATTTAATTAAAGAATCTTACACCTAATTTTCTTTTTATACAGTGATGTATTTTTATGCACTATTTTAGCTACAAAAATAAAAATACAACTCCAAAAATATCGAGTAACTACTTTGGAGTATTGAGTAACAAAAAAAAGGAAATACTCGGTACCCACTCTCAATACTTCGCCAGCACTACTCTACAGTAAAATATCACACGAGCGGCCAACATGCTCGATGTGTAATAGCCGCTTTAATGAGCTTTTTGCTAAGCAAAGCTTAAATTTTCCAGCTAACTGCTAACTGTAGATTAATTTGTTTACTGTTAACGGTCCTCAATCTAAAATATAAATAACTTGGAATTCAAATCTAAATCGAAATAAAAATCACATTAAAGAAACAATAGTTTTAATTTTCTAAAACAGCTAAATAAATAATTAACTTTTTAATATGACAACGTAAAGACGAAAAAGAAGATAAATTTTGTTAAACTGAAAGAAAAGAAGAAAGAAAAATATTCCTATTAATTGATTAATATTCTTTGAGTTTTAAAATATTTAAAATTCTTTTTTGTTTTAAATTTAAAAATTATTACTAATAAATAAATTTCATGTTCTGCTGTATCTTTATCGAAACTAATCAGTTTTCAAATAAATAAAACAGACGACATCCGGTCTGTAACAAAATTTTAATTTTAATGTTTGTTTGGAAAGTCTAAATACAATATAACACTCGTACATACACGTACGTACATATGAATAGACAATCTTAAAGTATATTTATAAAATATATATATATATGTGTGTGTGTACATATTTATATGCATTTCCATAATTATGTGCGTACATGCATCGGATGTTGATTATGCGTTATTTTTAATATATTTATATATATTTTTTTTATTCACGCACACGCATAACGAAACTATGGAAATTATACTCGAAAATTTTGTGCCTATTTTTAGATACAAAAGTTTAAAAAACGCTTATTTATTTGAATGCGTGAACGTTTAATGACCCAATTTGTAGACCAAGGTACACGAATGGACCCATTAAGTGGAGACGAGCTGACACACAATTAAACAAAATTTGAATTTTTCGTTAAAATTAATAATAAGGGAAATGTAAAGTTTTTTTAAATCATTTAATAATCACTAGATTTGGTTGTTGCTTTGAGCTTTAAATGCTGTCTGCCATCGATCGCATTAACAATAAATATGTATATTAAACACGATCAGAACCAATAAACAGGAAGTAGCGACACATGTGCATTTTGTAGACTAAATATGCTTGTTGTTTTCTTAACAACAAATAAATTTATAAACATTTGCATAGCTCCTCTACGTGCATGCATATTCATATACAGTGTTGGTAATAATAATAGGGAGGTATACAATTTTTTTTTGTTTTCTTAACTTTTTATTTAGTTTTGTATAAATTTAAGTATTCTATTTGCCAGAACTTACCTCATCCCTACACTAATATATGGCAGCGAAGTTTTTGCCAGCTGTGATCAGATAAGCACTAGAAAATTAATGTCTGCATACAATGCCATTCTCAGATATGTTTTTAATTTGAGGACTTTTTCCCACATAACTCCCTCTATGAGAGCAAACTTTATATTGTACGCTCTTGAAAATAAGGTCATTAATACGTTTTGCACAAGATTACTTTTACGAATATGCCGTCTTACTTGTTTAATCGTTTAAAATTTTCCCAATCTAGAAGAAATAACAACTTGATACAGATAAAATTTAAAAGTCTAGTATCTGAATGGCAGTTTTTAATCCATAGTATTCGTCTTTGGAACTCGCTACCGGCATTCATACAATTTTTAAACAATGCAACGCAGTTTAGGAAAACTATTTCCAATTTCTACACAGAAAAAATAAAAATCGTATTTGACTAAAAAAACGCCGATCTGATTGAATAATTAGTCAATATCCAGCCTATAAATATTTTTGTCATATTGTTAAATAAAATTGTAATTTGTCAATTTTTATTTGACTAAAATAATATCATTTAGCAAAAAAAAAAAATTTTGAGTTATGAATAGTTTTCCAACAATACTTTTTGTCAACTTGACTAAAATTTTAGTCAGACAAAAAAAAATGTTGACTAAAAATTTTATCAAACCAACGATTTATTTGGTTGAATAATAAAAAATATTTTATTAAATATTTTTTCAAACCAACAATTTTCTTTGTTGGGTAATAAGAAATTTTTGACTAAAAATTTTGTCAAACCAACAATTTATTTTGTTGAGCAACAAAAAAAAGTTGACGAAAAATTTTGTTTGTTGTTTTTATTCTACAAAAGACAAAATATTTGGAAAATAAAAAACTTTTGTTTGTTGAGGGTTTTTTTTAGCTGCATTTCATTGGTGCTAATGCCAAATCATCAGTAGACCTTAAACCATATTTTTGAAATTTTTCAAACCTCTTATCGTATACAAAAACTTTTCAAAAATTACAAAACACACGGTTGCCAGATGTGTATTATTGTTGTTTTTTCGAATAAAATATTTTTGAAAATTTTTTTTGACAAATGAACAGTTTTTTTTGTCAAAATCAATTCTTAAACTGATTAATTATTTGTCAAATTAAATTGTTGGTCTGATTTTTTACTAATTGTTTTGTCAATTGAACAATATTTTTTGTCAACACTTTTTTTATTTTTGATAAAAAAAAGTGTTGGCAATTTCAGATAATCTACAGCGGTTATTTTTCCCTCTAACCAGAAAATGGGACCAAGCCAAGACGCAGAAAAACACCCCCAAATCATCAGATCCGCCGGCTTGTTTGAGCCGTTTTTTGTGTATTTTGGCTTATATTCCCTATTGGCAGGGCGACGTACAAACGCCTTTCCATCTGATCCAATCAAATTAATCTTTGGCTCATCAGACTACAAGACATTCACCCAGATTATGTATGTCGAAGTCGAATTATCGACAGTGATTATTTGTACTAGATTAAAGAAAATGTGTGCATGTTTTGTTTAATTTCGAAAAAATTTTCACAATCGCAGATTCGACGTACATAATCAGTGAATTTCTTGTAGTCTAATGAGCCGAAGATTGAAATTTTCACTGTTTGCTTGTTCCAATTTCCAGTTATCATATGGATAAATGATTCTTTGCACCTTTTAATTACATCGTCCATCAGAAGTATAAAATATATATATGGATTCAAGTGTATCGCCTTGTCGCACACCTTGTGTGGTTATGAACTCTTCGGATGTAGTGCTTCCGATTCTCAGACAGTTGCGGCATATTTCGTAAAAACTTTTGATTCGCCTAATTAGTTTGTTATCCACGTTCCTTCTTTGAAGCCCCTCCCATATTTCTCGTCATTTTACCGAGTCGAAAGCTTTTTCCAGATCTATAAAACAACAATTTGTCTCATCGTGAATGTTAGATCTTGTGTTGCACGATTTGGTCTAAAAGTACACTGTTCCTCCTCAAGCTTGTCTTCTATAATACTTTTAAGTCTTTCAGTTAGTATTCTTGAGTATATTTTATCTGCTACGGTTAAAAGTGATATTCCTTGAGTGGTTCTAGCGCAGCTGGGTTATCTTCCTTTTTTGAATATTGGAATAATTATTGCTGCTCGCCAGTCGTTGGAAATTGCTGACTGCCTCCATGCCGCATTTATAACTTTGAGTGGCAAAATTTGTTCATCCTCGTCCATATATTTCAGAAGCTCTGTAGCTATGTCATCATGTCCAGCAGCTTTACGTAACTTCATTTTATCAAGGGCCTTTGTAAGTTCATCGTTTGAGATCTATCGCGGGTCTTTATCTTCTTCAGGGATTATGTATTCTTCGACTAACACTGTTTTGCTATCTCCATTCATTGGTTCAATAAAATATTTGCGTCATCTCTCTATTATTCCCTTGTCTTCTCTCAGTATTTTTCCATCCATGCTTCGGATAACTTTTATGGAACAATCTTTGGGTCTTCTTAGATTTTTTTTAATTTTTTTTTAGAAAAAGTAAAAAGTAAACTGATAATGAATAATGAAATCATCCGACATTTGAAAGCATTTGCCAGTGAGTGTCATACATAAATCAAAGTTCAACACAAAAAAACTATGACAGGTTATTACCAAGAAAGATATTTTCGTATTGTTTTGTCCAACACTGTATATTATATGTTCGTATGTGGCATAAGTAAATATGTACATACATTTATTCATAGGTAGATAAATGCAAATATTTAAATGAACGAATGAGTAAATGAATTTTACACGTTGCCCATTTGAACACAAAACAGACAGACAGACGGACAGATAGACAGACCTGCTGCTTGTCGTCAGCCCACCATTGATGGTATTTACAAATGTTGCATATTTAGCTTTTAGCACAAACCATTCAAAATAAGAAGACTGTATGAAAAAATTTCATTTCAAAATGTGCCAATGTGCCTACTTAAAATCAAATACATATTAGGTATGTAACTTTTTTTTTTGGTTTCTTAAAAATTGTAACATCTCGCTTGGGATTGCTTGCTGCCAGATATGAATTGTTAACAGGCTGGACATTTAGAGAGAAGCTGCTCAGAGATGGAACAGACTGAGATTTTCCAACTCTTAACTAAATGAGAATTTCTCGCGCTGACGAGTCTAATATTTAGTACCTCTTGTCTTTTTCTGTTTGAGAACACGAGAGTGGGTTGTGAATCATGGTTTTCCACCAATAGATTATTGTCTCTAATGAAGTCGAAAATGCACTCACCTCTTGAGCTGGTATCTGAGCTGCCTCCTATGTGGTGGTGCGCATTCGCGGCCAAAAATAAGCAAATAAGTAAAAGTGTACATCGGACGATGTAGTGGAACAGAATTTAAGTTCGAATAAAATATTTTAACTTTATTTATTTATTTATTTATTTATTTATTTATTTATTTATTTATTTATTTATTTATTTATTTATTTATTTGTTCATTTATTTATTTATTCATTTATTTATTTATTTATTTATTCATTTATTTACTTATTTATTTATTTAAAAATTAGTCCATGGATATAATCCTTACAGACTAATAACAAGATACTAAAATTATATTAAATTACATTAATTATAATAAAAATTTATAAGTTATGAATTAAGAAAAACCATGATTTTATGTTTTATAATATTAGAATTCAAAGAAAAATCATTAAGGGTCAGACAAATAATTAAATTGACGACATAATCTCGCGAAAGGATCAGCCATTGCATAACTAGACCTACAAAACTTAATAACAAGAGGATTATAATAGCGAGTACGACGACAAGGAATATTCAATTTAACAGAATTTAAAAGAAATTTGTAGCAAATGTTACCATTGTTAAGGTTTATCATAAAAGAAACATTTAACATTGTACGACGACTTTTGAGAGTCGGAAGGTTTATTAATGCTAATCTGCTAGTATATGAAGGCAAATTTGTTGAGTAACTCTATCTAAGGCCATGTAAGCAGAACAACAAGAATTGTTTTTGTACAGATTCAATACGAATATTATGAATGTTGTAGTATGGATCCCATATGATTGATCCGTATTCCAAGATAGGTGTAACTAGAGACACGTACAGCTGCTTCGTAATGTAGGGGTCAGAAAACTCTTTAGATCAACGCTTTATAAAGGCAAGAACATCTCTAGAATTATTTACAGCCAAAGTATTATGAGAAACAAAATTTATTTTAGGATCCAATGCCGAGGAAATGCCGAAAACTTTTGAAAACATCAATTAATCAGTTTCTGAATGAATCTAATTTATCTCGAGCTATAGGTAAATTTTTTATAAAAAAAACGTTTATAAAATTTTATTAGATAAATGATATTTCGCCACATCCTTGTGTGGCTTCTTCAGGGAAATATAAATATTTTTTAAATAAAATTTTTTTTTTTATTATTGTAAAAATTTTTTATTTAAAAAAATATTTGCACATATTTCCCTAAAGAAGCCACACAAGGATGTGGCGAAATATCATTTATCTAATAAAATTTTATAAACGTTTTTTATAAAAAATTTACCTATAGCTCGAGATAAATTAGATTCATTTAAAAAACAAAAGGTCGAAAAAATATATAAGAATAATTTAATCAGTTTCTAACAAAATTTATTATTTAAAATCGCTCAATCTGAAAGCATTTGCTTTCCATCAAACACCTGTTCCATTATTAAATAATAATGAAATTTAATTAATTATTTTTCATTCGTTTATCATTCTACCAGTTTCATTTTCTGTTAACACGAACTAACAAATTAAATGAAAATCCCTAAAATATTCTTTGCAATGTTGTTTACCAGATTATAATAAATGAGAATAATAAGCGATAACAGTGCGTCACTACCAGCATTGCTCTAACGGCAAAAGTGTCGGTTTTTGAATTGTTACGTTCTTTTTAACCCCCTCACTCACAATGTTCCATAAAGATTATGGTTTTAAAATTTCATTTTTAACTATTATTTTAACCGATTCATTGAGTTTTTTTTTGTGTTTAACAAAAGTCAGCAGTTACAGGCGCTTTTAAAAATTTCATTGTCTTATGAATTGGAAAAAATGAAAGAAAATATAAATTGTACATATTAACATTATTTTATTACCATCATCGTTCATTGTTAGCACTCAAGGCCCCCCCCTCCTCTCCTTGTCGAACGCAAACATAAATATGTGGATACATGTGCACATACTTCTTTCTGGATTGTTTAATTTATTTTTTATTTGAAAAATTTATTTATTGTAGTTGTTTGTTAACTCTCTTGTTGTTTTTAACCACGCTGCAGTGTTGTTGCTGTTGTTTTATTATTACGTATTTTATGTTGTTGAATTGTACACTTTACACATATGTATCTGCTGCCGCCCACAGGAAACACTCAGCTTTTAATTTCCTGTCATAAGAAGTATAACAGTTTGTTAAAGAAAATGTTATCGTCGAGTTGATGTGCAAAGTAAAATGCCATAAAAGGTTTTTGTTTTTAACTTTTTTTTGAATTTTATTATCATTAAATTGGTCATAAATAATTTCGTTTTTATTGTTATTTTTTTTTTAAACAAATTTATAATAGAAAATTTGCGAACAGAAAAAACAACTATTATTGTTGATAGTCTGTCTGCCCACCTTCAACAAACAAACAAAGAAACAGGAATTCATAAAACTTTGTGTAACCGCAAGAAAAAAAAGAGAAAAAACATTGTGTGGAATTTCCTAAATTAGAATTGCTATTGTTGGAAAGCATGTTCAGACGGCAACAAATGTTATATTAAAAAACTTCCAAACCTCTAATCTGGGAATATATATTACTCTGTCCACAAAATAACACATTCACAATTAAAAACAAATCACAAATGTTAAATAACAATACAAAAAACCCGACTAGTCAATACACGCGTGTTTGGAATAGTCCGCAAATGACCAGTGAGTGGTCCAAAACTAGTCCAAATTCATTAGAAAAACATGGTCTTTTTTAACGTATAGGGCTGGACCTGAACCGTATAGTGCATGTTTACATTACGTCAGACTAACCCAAAAACTACTTCATGTGATTAAACATGGACCACTCACAAGTAGTTTGTTCGCCACGAGTACGATCGTTAACTTTGACTGCATTACATAGGACCATGTTGTAACTAGTCCGTTTCAGCTATAATGGACGACATAGTCCAATAATATATGCAGGCGAGGTATACATTTCGTGCTTAAAAATTGCTCTCGTCGGTGAATGCTCATTGATACAAAATGATGGCAATTTAGCTAGTTTTAGGTCAATCTAGCGTTTTTCTCTCCATTCTTTATTTATATTTTGTCGGTTCTATTAATAATATCGTGCCCTAACCGCCAAAAAGACTCTAGCGCCAAAAACTAAAATTTACAGGAGAAGCATTTTTTTAAATATCTTTAGACCTTTTAAGGATTACGGTGAATTTTTGTTTATAAACATTGCCACTTCTGAGTAGTGCTGGAAAATTCTACTACTTTTCATTACTCAATAATATTCAATACTTTTCATTTGGGTACTCAATACTACTCGATACTTTTAACGGATTTTTTGAATTTGTAACGCATAGTTTTTATCTGCAAATTGAAGTGGTTTCTTCAAAAATTTTAAATAGATCTTCAACTATTATTGGGTTTGTATGTATTTTATTATTAAATAAAAAATAAATGTAAAGCTAAAATTTAATTTAACGTTAACAACAATTTAAGAAATAATATAATTGTTCTCAAACAAAATTATGTATTTTTATGCCCTATTTTAGCCACTCAACTTGCTTAAAAATACAACTTGCTTAAAAATACAACTCTAAAAATATCGAGTAACTACTTTTGAGTATTGAGTAACCAAAAAAAAGGAAATACCCGATACTCGGTACCCACTACTCAATACTTTGCCAGCACTACTTCTGAGCAATATATTGCATTTGATTGATTTTGTATATCTTCAAGATAACGGCTATTTCTTGCTGTCACGCTGGATAGGTCTTTACCAATCTTAAGGCGGTTAAGCCCTTCAGTTTTAATTTTTTTTTTTTTCAAATTATTTTTGTGTATAAAATCGAACATAACGTTAAATTAACCTTAAACCCATTGATTTTTATAAAAAATTTAATGATTTTTGTTTTCAAAACTAATAGAAAATTCAAATTTCAAATGTTTAGTATAGAAATCGTGTAATTCTTTTATATTTCGAAATTTTTGAGGAAGATATAACTTATTACTTTTATAGCGACAATAATCCGAGGGAACAGCTGGGCAATTGTTCAATAAATGATTTTAAGAGTGAAACCTTGGACTCGTCTGACTTATTATGAGGCGTAGAAATGGTTTTGTTTTCATTAAAAGTATTTAAACCCGCTTGCATTACCTTCTGGCCAATCATAGCATTTTTTTTGATGTATGAAGGGATTTTAACAAAATCTGTTGGCACACTTTAATATTATTATCGTTATAATTAATAACATAATAAAATAATAATACACCAATAATGCTCATTTATTGCTAACCGATCTGACTCGCTGAACTTCTCACTACAAAAATTCCCACACTTTTTATTTGCACATGGATTCGGTTGAACGCTGGTATCACGCTGTTTCTTATTTTGTATTCTCTTCTGGTACTCGTATTTCTCTTTGCTTTTTGTAGCCCCGTTTACCCACACACGTCTCCTCTTCTCTGGTTAATGTCTCTGAAAATTCCCAACTGAAACGTGTTTGTAAACAATGCTTTTGTCCAGAAGAATCAGTATCAGTATACGGAACAAGACCAGTTTTGGTCGAACTCTGAAGTAAAATTTTCATTACCAGAAAATTATATAAACAGCCCAATTATGAATAAAATATTCCCCGGAAGATTTCTCCATTTTCCCAAAAAGGGGCTGTTCACATATAATATGCGAACAATTAATATGTGATCATATATATGACCATGTATAAAACACTTATCACTTGTTTCCATAACACCATTTTAAAAAAGCACTGATATAAAATTTAATATTTTTCTATTTTGCCACTAATACGAATTAATTTATAAAAACGAATAAAGACGCACGCAATCGGCAGTCGTGGTAACAAAATTTGTAAACAAACAGTGAATTGCACTTAAGTCTTTATTTTTTTGCTGTAAAATCATAACGCCCTATAATCATAAAATCATGCAGCCCTGATATTTTGTGAGATGGTGCAGATGATCATGAATAATAAAATGAAAATCGTCTATCATGCTGCTACAGCCCTTTTGGCGGTTATGGCTCGATATACAGCCCAATTTTGAAAAAAATTCCCCGAGAGATTTTCCCAAAAAGTTGCTTTTCACATATAATATGCGAACAATTAATTAATAATTAATTAAATTAAAAAAAGATAATTGCTATGAAATTTTTCAAATAGTTTTTTTAAGAAATTTCCTCAAGATTTTATTTAGTTTTTTTTTCAATTTCTCCTCTTTTTCTTTACAGTTTGTGGACATCGGTATTGTAACGTCAATCGAATCGAATCATAAAAATATTGAAAGTGCTCGAAAGGGTCAAGAGATTTGTATTAAAATTGAACCCATACCCGGTGAATCTCCGAAAATGTTTGGCAGACACTTTGAAGCAGATGACATGCTGATTAGCAAAGTAAGTTTTTTTTATCAATAAAAAAGGTGATAAAATTATGAAAAAAGTCATAGAAATCCTAAAAATTCCAATATCCGACCAAATCGCAAAAAAATAAATCTAAAAACTGTTCCATTTTCACGAAATATCGAAAAACTTCACTAAAATCGAAAAAAGATTGAAATCAGTGAAAACTTCAACTAAAAAATATGGTTGAAGGAAATTTTTTTATAAAATTCTGCAGTCATCCCTTTTTTTGGTACCGATTTAGCAAACAAATATCAACTTCAGCCGGTACAATTTTTAGTGATGAATCATCATCAAAATCAACTCTATGACAGCTTTCTGTAAGCACAGGAATTACCCATGGGTCCACTTTAAATTCGCTACAAAACTCGCACGCTAATTCTTGACAGATTTCAAAATACTTTATTTAAAAATTTTATTTCAAAATAAGCATTCTTAGAAAATGTAATGTGTCCTTTAAAAAGGAAAAAAGACGACATGAGAAACTAAGATCGCAATTTTACTATGTTTTGTTTACGGATTAATGAATATAGTTGGGCTAATGCAAGGGAAAAAGTAAATAAAATTTGTGACGCTGCGTTGTAAGACATTCTGGGGGTGGCATTTTTATCCCCACAATGAATTTTGTTGCCACAATGGACATTTTTAAAAGTTTTTAATGAAGTTGCAATGAAGTATCTCTTGTCTTGTTTCTAGGGGTGGCAAAATGTACATTTCCCCTCCACTAAAGATAAAGGTCACGATATTTGCGCCCCTTACTGTTATCGTAGTCGAAGTTAAACGACTCCAATATAAAACATACGACAAGCCTTGGTCATCTGTCAATTAATTACAGGCTGAGTCATGAAAACTACATGATTTTTGGAATGAATTTCCGTCATCCCACGTCAAATTTGGTTGATAAACAGACCGGTTTCGGCTATGTGCCATCTTCAGTGTTCTCTCAGTAACTCAAACCCCGTCGGAAGAAAAACACAACACTTAAAACTACATGATATTAAAATGGCGGGCTATTGAAAATGAAACGTCTTATTGGAACACCCTGTAAAATCAAATCTGCCCAATGGATTTTTAAATACAAATAAAAATTAAACTAAACTAAATAGCAAAATTAATTTGAAACTATTTAAATAAAATAATTTTGTATCTGATAGATAATAATGTTGTTTATATTGACGTCATAGTTTACCTTCTGCCGCTGTATGTAAGCTTGTATGTACAATAGTATATCCATTCTATATGCAGAAAAAACAACCGTATATAAGAATCTATGCTTTTGAAAATGACACATTGACCCAGTTATTTTATGTGTGCGTGTGTGTGTGTTTATTTCATTGAAATAAAAAAAAGAAGAGAATACCGGATTCTATTTATAGCAACATGACCTACAAAAGTAACTAGTAACTGACTGACGTTGTATTGTATACCGCTGAATGAACGAACGAACACAACAAGAATTCAGTATAAAGAATGTCCTTATTCCGTCCTCTCAACAAGAATAACAACAACAACTGCGAATGCGTCATAATTCATTCGTTAAATATCGTTTAATGTTTTCCTTAAATTTTTTATACAAATTTTCAAAACATAAAATAAAAATCGTGCATCCTTCGTACTCCCTCCTGCCTGCCTTCCTTCTTTCCTTATATTAAGATACCTTACTTGGCCTTCTTTTGGGTTTTAATTAAATATTATTTTTTCATTTTTACTTTTTTCTATTTTTAGATTTCTCGCCAGAGCATTGATGCTTGTAAAGACTATTTCCGTGATGACCTAATCAAGGCTGATTGGGCTCTAATGGTTGAACTGAAAAAACTCTTTCAAATTTTGTAATTTCATTACGAATATGAATGTCTGGAGACTTTTGAAGATTTTGCTGCTCATAAATGCTAACAACATTTTGCCTGTGACCCATATTTTTAAATTAAAGAAAATGAAAAAAACTTAAATTATACCAGAAACAATTTACTCATTGAATGATTCTTTTTTTAATTTTCAAATTTTTAAAAAATTGCATGTGAATTTCAACCAAATGTTGTCACAATAAAAAATAATGTTTGATGTGCGAATAAGAAAATTTATTTTAATTTTAACTTTTTAACAAAAAGGTCTGTTGTTATTTCAAAAATAATTATTTTAGTTATTTGTGTTTGTGTTTAGTATACGAAAGGAAATATCGAAATGTGTATTTATTAGAGTGTCCGACCGAATGTTTGAAGTTGGGCAAAAATCTACTTGCGTTTGATGTTCGTCATTCGTTAACATTTTCACCGAATACCAAAATTTGCATAAATTGTTTGCATATCATCAGAGATAAGCAAAAATGAAATCCTGTAAAAAGGATTTTCTATTTTACTGTTTCCAAAATAAAGTGAAATAAAACCCATATAAAGCTATGACTTCGGGGAAACTTTTATTTCATTATAATGCTTGGACCTTGTCATTATGTACGAAATACAGGGTGCCCGCCGGGAAGGTATACTATGTTTGTTTATAACTTTTGATTAAATGAAAGAGAATGGATCTTATATTAATAAATGTTTTATTTAATGTCGGCAATTATGTATGGAATACAATATCAGATAAATGTCCGCCTCTGTTAGCTTCACAAATGCGAGGCCTTTTGAGCACATTTTCACACATTTCACGCGGTATTTCATTAATTTTATCACGAATATTTTGTTTGAGTTGCTCTCAAGCGTTTCTGGTTTGTTTGCATAAACCTTGCTTTTCAGATATCCCCACAAAAAGAAGTCCGGAGCAGTCAAATCAGGCGACCGTGGAGGCCAATCAACATCAACAGTTGGTTACTTTCAGCACGAAAAGTTTGCACTTAGTTATGGGTGAAGCTGTAACTAAATGATAACTAACTAATACATTCAAAGAGCTGCTTGATTTCTATTGCGTCCAAAAAACATCCGTACAAAAAAATACACTTGAGATGTGTTTTTGGTCAACAAATTCTATTGAATAACTTTACTTTTACATCCCCTTATTTTAATTGATTTATATAAAAACTATGAACAAAAAATTACTTTTTTAGAATTTGTATAAATGTTTTAAAGAATAAAAATTGTTTTTGAATAGCATCTTAAGCTTTTGAATTAATTACAGTAACTATCGTTCAAAATATTATCGACATTTTGATATCTTTACATGCAACCCTGCATGTCTTACATCAGCTAAAAGCAGTTACTGCACTAATTATGATTTGTGAATACGATCTATAACTATCTGTGAACTATTTTTTTAGTTTCTGTTTTACAAGTTTCGACCTTGGTTATGATTTCTGAATATCGGCCATTAACTTGAAGTTAACACTAAACTCGAAATTTGAACTTTAGAACACAAAGCGTTTTTCAGTTTTAACTTTTATTTACAATTAACTGAATTTTGAGTTTGATTTCTTAACTGCAAAAAAAATTATGACATTACAAAATTAACTATTTTTTGTTTATTTTAAAAATATTTTTCACAAATTTTTAAAAAAAGGCTAATTTTTGAGCAGAAGTCGTACTAAGATGTGGTTGGTTGGTTGATGCTGCTATTTACATCTTTTTGCATTTCACAAAAATAAATTCTTGATGTGATTCAAAATAATAGATGAAGGCAAGTTGGCAACATTTTATTATTGTTAACGAAAATGTTTAACTATCAGTTTAAAGTTAAATTTTGACCAACTGAAAGTTAGTAAACTTACAAATAAAATTAGCATAACTGAACTTTGTGTTGATGGGGGTTAGAGAAGTAAAAACTGTTTACAATTTTTTTTGGCAGTTTTTCAACTTTTAAAGAGTGGTGTTATTGAAAGCACTCTATGACGTCAGTTGTTTCACAAAAAAAATAAAAAAGTTTGTTCAATGCAATTATGAATGGGATGAATGATTTTTTCAAACTAAACAAACAAACAAACAGAAAAATAAGTTCCTTAACCGGCAACCAAAGGATATTGACCTACATACAGTTTCATGTTGTATAGTTACGTTGCTATCTCTGCAGTGAACAAACGCACGCATACACATGCATGCACTTAGAGAACACACACATACACACACACTCCTCAGCATAGATCTGTAAATGATGATGGGCTTTTGTATGACTGTATGCATTTTTATACATTTTACAAGGCTGACTATCAAAGTTGAAAATAACATGCGCATGCTTTCATTCATAAGAAACAAAAAAAAAGAACATACAAATAATAAAAAATAAAATAAAATTAAAGAAAAACTATGTTAAAATGTGAATGAACTCAGCTGCACCAACCTTGCCACGAATGTTTCAAGTAGTACGTACATACATATGCATGCGTGTGTGTGTGTATGTAAAAATGCATAAATCAATGAAAATAAAACTGAATGGAAAATATGTATGTACGAGTAGCATACAAGTATATACTCGCATTTAGATAGAACTTATTTTTACACAATAAAAACAACGAGCCAACGAGCGTGCCACCAAATGAATGACTAAGTGAATGAATGAGCAGCGTGCATGTGAGTGAGTGAGTCAGTGTCAGTGTGTGCTGCATCCATATTCACATGTGTAAATTAATATTTTAGATCATCTCAATGAATGTCGTACATAAACACTTGAGTTATTGAATGAATCAATGAAAGAATGAATAACATTTTGTTGGCGCTTGATGTGTTGCTAAAGGCCAGAAAGAACGAACGAACGAACGAACAAACAAACAAACCAACCAACCAACAACTCCGTCTGTCTGCATATTTGGGTCAATCTTGGACATGAAAAGGCTATGAACCTTGTTGGTTCATGGAGACGCAAAGGACTGCATTTACGTATGAACTATGCATGACAACTTGATGCTTTTTTTTTTGTTAACTCAGCTTGGTTTCCCACAACAACTACTCGGAGTTTCTCTAAAGTACATATGTGTGTGTGTGTGAGTGTGCATGTATTTATGTATGTGCACAGAACTATTTATGTTGTGCATCATGCACTTCTATAGAACGAAATCCTTGGATTTATATGACGCAGATTTTGTTAATCAGAAAAATCTATTTAAAACTTTAACTCTTTAGCAGCAGTTTTTTAATGTTTTTATAGAAGGTTTTTCTTTGTTGAACATGCATATTTACTTGTATATAAATATTTAAAATTAAATGTTGTACTCGTACATTGGCAACGTCACAACTCGAGAAAGGTCAAACTGATTTGTTCATTTTTCCTTAAACAATTGTTCTCTCTTTTGAACTTTCCGCTGGAGGAAGTTGCTGATTTTTCCCCCTGAAAATCATGTTTTCATCAGATGTGTTATTATGTTTTTCGATTCGAAAGAAAAATCAATTGAATTTTTATAGTTAGATAATACATTGGTCGCGTTCATAAGACGCAGCTCAACAGTTGGCAACAGTTGAGCTCATGGTAGAATAATACAGGTAGTGTCGAAGCGTTAACGTACTTTTTTTTTGGGTTCGAGTCTGTCAAAATTTGATTATGTATTACTAACACACACCCACACTGCTAAAAAAGCACATATTATCACTTGTTTCAAATGCAAATAAGAAAAGGAAAAGAAACAAAAGTCTTTATAGAACAGAAAATGCAACCATTTTGCCATTTTTCTTTTGTACTTTTTGACAGCTTCGAACCTAAAAGCAATGTTGTTGCAGCTTCGACACCACCTGCATTATTCCAGTATGGGCTTGATGAATAATTGATTCATGAAAAGCTGATTAATGTAAACAATTGAAAAGAAATAAAAAAACTGCAAAAGAAATAATTTAAATTTCCTAAATTAATTAGTTTGGCTTATACTAAAGAGTATAGACAACACAAAATTTTTCTTGGTAGCAATTTTACATTTTTATTTAAAAATCTGCACCACAAATTTAATATTTACAACATAAAAATGCACAGCAAAATACTCCAATAAAATGATAAACCTGCGCCGATAGTATTTATATTTCAACGCTAAGCCGGCGCTGTGTTCTAAAAACCTTTCAACCTTATATTGAACTAATTATTTAATTAATATAAAAAGACACCATAATAAACCGACGTACATTTAATGAAATTTGTTTTTTAATTTTATTTCTTTATTTTCGTTACTTTATCGCAATTATAATGTAAAATTTAACAAATTAATTTGCAGTCGCCACCTAACAAAACGGCGTTGCATTAGAATATAAAAGCGCATAACTCTCTTGATCAGCTGTGGAGCTAAACACAACAAGTTGACTATAATTTTTACTGAACTTTAACACTTAAATGCATGGGTTCTCAGATCTTTGCAAAAAATACATATTATATGTAAACTTACAAGAAAATAATAACTGCATTTAAATTTTTCCACAAAAAATTATTATTATTAATTTTTTTTTGTAATTAGTTGTATCTTTTAAGATACACTAAGCACTCGGCGATCCCCGATTTTAATGGCAAAATATAATGTTTCATATATTTTACATAACATATAATTAAAAAATATACAAATATTTATTTTTATTGGTTGTGAGAATTAAAAAAAAAAATGTTTTTGTCAGTCGTAAGACATAAATTTCTTTCACAATTACTGCAAAACATCTTAGTTTGGCGTGTACAACACGGCATTTTAGTTAGTGCGGAGTGCATAATGTATCTTTTAAGATACAACCAAAAAGTGATTTTAGAACTAAAGTTACGGTCATATTCGTTTAAACGTTTAAATTTAATTAAAATGCACTAGAATCGACAATATATACATATATTTTTTGGTTAAATTAAATAGAACCATTAGTAATAAAATCGGACTATGATTTTGACTATTTCTAGAAATGTAAGAACTTTGAAATTTTGAGGTTCCCGTTATCTAATTGCTCTAAATTAGAAGGTGTCGAATAAAAGTCAGTACTGAAAGATAAAATTACATTGTTTTTTCTGGTTGTCTCTTTAAAGATACTGAATGCATTTAAGGGTTAACGCATTTTACTAAATTGCGTTCGTTTATCCAAAATACAGTAAATGAGAACACGAATTGGGAGCGTAAAGTGACAGTTCATGGCTGAGAATTTACAAATTTTTACTGCAGAAATTTCTTGCAGTAAAATTTAGTAAAACAGAAAAATATTTGATTCAAAAGTTAAACAAACAAAAGTAAGAAATTGAAAAATATAGAATTTATGAAAAAATTATTTACAATAAGAAATATTTAAATAATAAAAAATTAAAAGCTATTAATTATTTTTAAACAATTCGTTTGTTTAACAAATATTTGCCTTATAGAAGAAAATACATGTTGTAGAAACCATTTACAGCCATTTTCGTTGTGCTGTTTTAATTCTTTGGGGTTGTGAAAGTATTAAGTATATGGTTACTTACTACTGCACTTGCTTTTAAGGTAATCAATATCAAAAGCTAATAATAACATGCTTTTGAATAAATTTAATCAGACACAAATTAACAAAACAAAATAAAAATATGGAAAAGATTACAGAAAATAACACAGTGCGACAAATAAATACCTGGGAAGTGATATTGTTTTTCGTGTAGGTGCTGTCGAGTAGATCAAGAATCTGTAATTTAAATTTCCGGGACACCCCCAAAATATGAAGTTACGGGGAAAAAACCGGTTATTCGTACTCTATGCGCTTATAGGTCTGTAACTTAGTTGAATATTAACCGATATCTCATGCTAACTATAATTAATTCAATTGTTACAGCCTGAGGCTGCAAGTTGAAAATCAATGTTGCACTTTACTCAAATATATTAACTATATAAAAATTACCGCTTTTTTCCGTTACAATGTTAACTATTAATTATGGTACGAGTATCTTTAGAAAAATCCATTTTAATACTAATTTAATTTAAAAGAATATAAAGTTTTGTATAAATAACAAATGGGGTTCTGGAATATAAAAAGTTCGGCGAACACTGATGTCCCAATGATTATATTAATGGTTTATGATTATTACATCGTTTTTGCTTAAAATAAAACAAAATAAAAACAAATATCGTATTAAAAGAACACAAAAAACTGAATGTACAGATTTTAGCAAATATTTTGTTTTTATAAAAAAGTTTAATAAATCAATTAGTTTTTAACGAATTTTAAAGACCAAAGTAGCATTTTTTCTCCTTACAAAATATACTTTCATATTATGTGTATAAAAAATAGGGTTCTCTTACAAAATACTGCAAAAAAATATGTCCGAATATGAAAAATAGCGGAAAAAAATGAACGGAAAATGCCTTTGCGGTTAAATTACTAACATGTTTTTGAAAGTAACATGAACATCATATACATAATTCTGAAGGCTTCAGTCTCTTTTTTCTAAATTCGTTCTAAAATGTTAAATCGGGTAATATTCAACTAAGTTACAGACTTATAAGCGCATAGAGTACGAATAACCAGTTTTTTTATCCGTAACTCCAG
The DNA here is from genome assembly GCA_956483585.1 of Gymnocheta viridis. Lineage (NCBI taxonomy): Eukaryota > Metazoa > Arthropoda > Insecta > Diptera > Tachinidae > Gymnocheta > Gymnocheta viridis. Next base: position 120,985,870 of record OY101442.1, read on the forward strand.
ATTTTCGGGGTGCCCCGGAAATTTGAAATACAGATTCTTAGATTCTCGATAGCACCTACAAGAAAAATAATATCACATCCCAGGTATTTCGACTTCGTTCTTTTATGCAACACAGTGTCATTTGCTTATATTTTCTTAAAAATATTGCATCGTGTACCAACAAGAAAAAGAGTTGAGTAGAGTCAAAAGTGTATATATATTTCAACACTACATTTATTTGCAATCACCTGTTTCCTTAATCCTACTAATTTTAAAAATTTTTCCGTTCGCGTTCTTTTTTTTGCTGACAGCTTTTTTCAGTTTACTTAGTAATTATTCATTTACTGCAGTTTATTGTAAAAGTACTCGAACGCACCTAATGTCAAGAGACAAAATTAGCGAACGAAAGTACTTTCTATTTTTCTACCATGATTTAAATTACTTAGACTTTCCATCCCTGATCTAATCAAAACTAATGCTGTTTTCTTTTCTAGAAAAAAGTGTAAAATTTTTTACCCTTTTTATAAAAAATATGCAATATACACTTTGCGTCGTTTCGAAGTCTTTTTAAAATTTCCGCGATTTCGATGTTGCGTCGATTTTGCTTCAGTTTACGTCGCATGGCTTCGATTTGCGTTGTTAATAAATGTTTGTATGTACAAAGCAAAAAATAGAAAAAGGGGATTTCCCGTCGAAGTCTATTGCAAATTTGTATGTGAAAATTGTCTACAAGTTTGTCTTCGTTTCAAATTACATTTGCTAAACTGAAGTCTTTTATTTTAATAAAAACTATTATCACACAAATAATAATAAAAAAGTTGGTATTTTCTATTGAAAAAGAATTTTTTTACTAAAATTATAAGTCTCGGAACGAATTAAATTGAAAATTAATAAAAATGTATGGAAAACTGTGATTCGGTTTGCGTCATTTCAGTTTGCATCTCGTTTTTCCGGTCCCAATTAGCGACGCTAACCGGGGTATGAGTGTAATGATTTTTTGAAATAGTGAGTTTATTCGAAATTATTCTATCATCACTTACAAGGCAAAATTTTTGTTTTGAAAGAACTTTGAATTGCAATTATTTGGATAAAAAGTAAAAGAAATGTGAAATTTTTTTTAGAAAAATAGAACGGCATAAGCATTTCATTCTAAATCATTTGAAATGGCCATCAAACTTATTTTTGAAAAAATTCAACTTAATCCAATTATTTACGATATTTGGAGGACATTTAAAAATAGAAAACTTTCGAAGATTTGTTACATTTTGATATTTAAGATTTATGAATATTGCCATTTTCTTGTGAGTAGCTGTGCATGTATGTAGTACGTACAACACATACATGCACATCCCTTATGTACATGTTTGTGAAATATATTTGTAATGACGTCATTCATAAAAGTAAAAAAAAATATATGCTCTTCCTAGCAACAAATTTATTTCTTTCCAAAGCGATTCATTCACAAAAATTCGTGTGGAACCAGGTTAGTTACCGCAATATATGTATGATGATGTCGTGTAGATTCCATTCACACATACCAGTGCACTTAACATACACAATACAAACATGGATTTTGGAATTTCAATTGAAGAGTGAATATAAGGTGAGTGCAAGGATGTCCTTTAAAGTGTTTGGGGTGGGTTTGAATTTCATTCAGCTTGCAGAAGAGTTATAGAGAAAGAGAATGAGAGAGCGAAAGACAGAAAGAGATGTTATTTTTACAAATTAAGAAAACATTATGAATGCGCAGAGTACAAGGAGACAGGAAGCAAAAGCAATTGTTTCTGTTTTTTTTTTCATTTACATTTTCATTGATAAATACAAAAATACAGAGCAGAACAATCATCAATGAACGAACATTCGTCCTTCGGTTCAATGCTTCGCTTTTTTTTATATATATAAATATTTTTTAATTGAAATGAGCTTTAACACTAGTTGTTACAGCTACTTGTCATTGAGTTAAAAATACTTGATGAAAATAAAAGTTTAAGATTAATTGAATCGTCGCATTGAAATTGCATTTGCTTGAAAGGTTAATTATAGAAGCATACACCATGTACATACATACACATGTGTCTACATATGCACACATTATACACATGGATCCAATAAAATAGGTAACATTTATATAATTTTGAAAAAAAAGGAAGATACACAAAGGAGTAGCGAAATATCGATAATTAATTTGGGTGTTTTTTTATATGTAAAAGTGACCTCAAGCTCGTTAAATAATTAGAAAATTATCCAAGTATATTATTAATAGGCAAAGACGTTTTTTTAGATCCCTTTTAAGTAATACTGAACCGATGTTGGAAAGATTTACATGTTTTTAAACGCGTTTTTACATAGATGTGCACAATCTTAATTTTATTTAAATCGGTTGGATATTTAAGAAGCTATAAGCGATTAAAGTTGCTACTAACACATGCACACTTACTTACTTACTTACTACACATACATACGTGTATCGGCTTCAACTTGAAAAATATACAAAGTATGAATGTGTGTTTGTCCAATTTGCTTTTGCATAGAAATGAGACAGAGTTTTAAGTTGATTATTTATATTGTTTTTTGTTTTTGAATTTTGTCGTATGTATTTATTTATACATATTAATTTCTAGAATGCGGTCGATTGATTCGACCGCTGGATGCACTAGTATAAATAAGTATTAAGTATCAAGAAAAGGTCTAAAAATTTTTTATTATTTCTCTTCTAGTTAGTTTTGAAGGGCGGCCACAACGTTGCTTAGTTTGTATATAAAATTACCTTAATAATTAGTCTTCCTCGCCATCCGTTGAGCTTAAATAATAAATAAACCCGGTTGCATATTCATATTTTGCAAATTGCAATAATTTCTTAGCTATTTGACACTTCACCATCTATTGTGAATTATAAATATGTACTAACCGAAGTGTGGAGAAAACTATTGTGACTTATAAAAAGGCTACGGTTTGTTTGTAATCCTATTAAACTTGGCTTCCGAGCAGTATTGCCACCAACGAAATGTTAAATTACACATACATCATGCCAAAATTACACATGAAATTAGGAATTACACATGCTTTTTTTATTTGTTTAGATCAAATATTTAACCTTTTTGGTGTAATTCCAAAAATTTTTGATGATGAATATAATTTCAATGTTTGGGCTTTCCAGGTCATTTACAAGGGCGGATTGATAATGAAGCTACCTAGCGCTAGATGGCAGCACAAACGCAAAAACATTTTTTTTAGAAACTGCGATCTGTCAAACGTCAGCTGTTAAAATTTCACCCAAATTCATCGATTAGTTTATTTGTAGTAGTCGTTTGAAGTAAGCAACTTTTGTGTTTCTTGAAAAATGGAAAAAAGTGAATTTCGTGCAGTGATTAAGCACTATTATTTAAAAGGGAAAACGGCGAAAAAGACAAAAGGAGAGCTCGATAAACATTACGGTGAGTCTGCTCCGTCAGATTACATGGTAAAATATTGGATTGCTGAATTTAAACGCGACCGAACAAGCACTACAACAATACCATCAACAGGAAGGCCAAAAGAGGTGGTCACTGAAGAAAATATCAAGAAAATCCGCGATATCGTTATGAATGATCGCCGAGTCAAGTTACGTGAGATTGTTGAAATGGTAAACTTATCATATGAACGTGTGTTCAACATTTTGCATGAACATTTGCAAATGAAAAAGTTATCGGCAAGATGGGTGCCGCGTTTGCTCAGGGTCGAACAAACCACTTCACAGCGGTGTTTGGACATGACAAAGCGTAATCCTGTTGATTTTTGTAGTCGATCAATAGCTGTTGATGAAACGTGGGTCCACCACTACACACCTGAAACCAAAAATCAATCGAAACAATGGGTGGAAGCTGGTGGAAGTGCTCCGAAGAAGGCGAAGACAGTGAAATCGGCTGGCAAGGTTCTGGCCACTGTATTTTGGGATGCACACGGAATATTGCTCATCGATTACCTTGAAAAAGGATTCACAACCACAGGTAAGTATTATCGTGCATTATTGAATCAATTGATTGATGCAATCAAGAAAAAACGACCACATTTAAAAAAGAAAAAAATGCTCTTTCTTCAAGGCAACGCACCGGTTCACACAGCATTAGATACGATGCTAAAATTTCGTGAAATACACTTCGAATTGGTTGATCATTATAGTCCAGTGACTTTTTCCTGTTTCGAAACTTGAAAAAATGGCTGACAGGAAAAAGATTCATTTCAAACGAAGAACGAAACTAACGCGTATTTTGAGGGGTTCCCAATATCGTATTATTCAGATGGTATAAAAAAGTTGGAATATCGTCTTACGAAGTGTATTGAGCTAAAAGGAGACTATGTTGAGAAATAAATGGTTTTTGAAAAAAAATGTTTTTTTCCTACTATTTCAATATTATATTGCATTATTGAAATACATATTTTATTTTGGAGTATAAAGGCAGTAAATCACATTTTGCAACTTTTTAAATGCTTAAAAATGCTGCGTCAATTAGTTTGGGCGGGCTTCTTGAATATTTATGGTTCGAAATCCAACTCTAATGACTATTATGCATTATGACTTCCAAAAAGTATCAATACCAAGTTTGTATTCACTGGTGATATCGTATATAAATCATGTACAATCATGCAAACTTCCGAAGCAATGGTCGCGTTCATAAGACATAGCTGTTGAGCTCAACTGTTGCCCAACAGTTACGTCTTAGAAACGGCTTGATGAATAATTGGATCATGAACAGCTGATTAATGTAAGCAATTGAAAAGAAATAAAAATGCTGCAAAAGAAATAATTTAAATTTGCTAAATTAATTAATTTGTTTTATACTAAAAAGTATTTATATAGAATTTGCAATTAAGTTCCTCTTGGCAGGAATTTTATATTTTTATTTTAAATTCTGCACCACAAATCGAATATTTACAACATAAAAATGCACAGCAAAATACTCCAATAAAATCATAAACCTGCGCCGATATTATTTATATTTCAACGCTAAGCCGGCGCTGTGTTCAAAAAACCTTTCAACCTTATATTGAACTAATTATTTAATTAATATAAAAAGACACCATAATAAACCGACGTACATTTAATGAAATTTGTATTTTAATTTTATTTCTATATTTTCGTTACTTTATCGCATTTGTAGCGCAAAATTTAACAAATTAATTTGCCGTCGCCCCCTAAAAAACGGCGTTACATTATAATATAAAAGCGCATAACTCTCTTGATCTGCTGTGAATCTAAACAGAACATGTTGACTAAATGTAGGGAAAAAATTTATGATGGAAAAAATAACAGCAAATAGTCACCTGTTGTGTGGAGCGGAACTACTCAACTCAGCGTTTCTAAGACAAACACTCAACGGTTCCGCAACAGTTACGTCTTATGAACGCGACCAATGCAACCATGTGCTTGGTTTATGTTTTTTATTATTGTTTACAAAAGGAAAAGCGGAAAGCGTAGCTGTTCGAAATTCGGTGACTCTAATACAGCATATGAATAGAACTTTTCCTACAATCTTTCCCCCGTCCTCTGGCGTTTCGCACATGAATCCGCTTCGTTGCGCAACATCGGTGCTAGGAGAAGTTCTTTTTTTGGTCGTGTGTCCATTATGTTTTAATCCAAAGTGATTGAGACCATCACCCCTATCGTGAATAACAAATGGAATTTTTGTACCCATGAAATTATTTTCCTCCTCGAAGGGAAAATTGCTATCGTGAATCTCCCGTGAACTTTTTTCCTGCAATCAGTTCTCAGTGAATGTGTAAAAGGGAAGAAAACTTGTAAAGCTTACAAATTAAATGTTTTTAAATGTAAATAATGATGTATTTAAAATATTTTAGGCGCAGTGAATGATTCTATACCAATGGTTACATAACATAAAGATGCATACTCTGTCCAAAAAGGTTTTTGAGGGGAATTATTATTAAAAATAATGAACAGTATTTACTGATCTTGTCCTAAAAAGAAATATTTATAAACTTAAATATGTAATTAGAAAGAAAATGTTGAAATTACAAGATGTTTTTATTCATTTCACCTGCAAAAATTAAATGAACAAAACCAAGGGAAAAGTGGAAAAATTCCACTGAAAATATTATTCATTATAAGGGGAATTTATTTTCGCGGGAATTATTCACGATCGGAACATCAGGGGAAAGAGAAATATTTCGAGGGAAAAAATATTCACGATAGGGGTGAATAATCCAAAGGAAAAAGGGCACATTTATGTATAACATGAATTGATTTCAACTTGCACGGTAGAACAGGAACTGTTTTAACAGTTTTTTGTTAATACTTTACCACAAATAAATCTGCGAATCGTCCATTTTCTTTTCGTTTTGTTTTACGTTGTACCGCCTCAACAATAAAATATCAAAACATCAACTTTAAAACCGATGTCCTGATTGCATTTTTACTGCGTTACTAATACTTGTCGACGACATTTTGAAGGAGTATACATTGTCAATCTTTTGTTCTACGGCGTTATGAAGCACTTTACTTTGTTCGAACACGAATCAGTTGACGTTTTGGAAGTCAGACTGTATTTTTAATCATTTTATTATTATTATATATAAAAGGATTATTATGTTGGAAAGGGCTGAAACTTAAATTTCATTTTTCTCTAATTTTACTTTTTGTACTTTACTGCCTTTAACTTAAGTACAGCAGTATAATAACGGCAGAAGAAAAAAATTAATTTTTACTTTACTGCTTTTTCCCCTCAGAACTCCGCCATTTATAAACAGATTTGTACAAATTTTGGTTTGTTTGGGAGGACTTATATGCCTGCGGATTGGTCCCGGCCGTTCTTGTAAATTTTTTATTTCGAATAAAATGTCGGGCTGTCTGTCAATCTGTATAATCGTGGATTGTTTTTTTAAGAATTATTATTGTCGTTTTCATAACATGCTTCTTAAAAAAATAATTCAAAAATTCTTCTTTTTGCTAAAAAAAATACAAAAATAAATTGTCATAATTTTAATAAATAATTTATTCAAGCTCTAGGGGTCCAGAAAATAAATATAAACAAATTTTATCCGATATTCCGCTTTCTCAATGGAAAGCTTCTTCAGGGATATTTTTAATTAAAAATTACAATTAAGAAAGCGAAATATTGGATAAAATAAATCATTTATATTAATTTTCTGGACCTAAAGCTTGAATAAATTATTTAATAAAATTTAATAAAATTGTCGAATTAATCAGAATAATTTTAATTATCATAATTAATAAAGTACCTTAAATATTTGTGTATTGTTAATAAACAATAATTTTTATTTAATATTTTAATATATTTATGTATGTACGCAGTTGTTATACTAAATAGTGATAAATGGCACGTAAACAAAAATTGTTGTTAGTATTTTGAAATTTATAAATATGGCAGAATTTCCTTTAACAATTCCTAGGGCACGCCCCTAAATACTCGATTGGAAAATCTTCCGCCCAGCAAAAACTTCACATAAAAAAACCGATTTATTTGTGTTTGTGTGTGTTTTCATGGTACATGTTGAAAATACAAAAAATGGCCGCCACAACTGCAACATACACAGGCACTTGCATGGGATATAATAAAGTGACCTTGAACATGAAAAGCTCATTGGTGGCCTTCGTTTTGCATTCACTGTCAAGGATAGTAGGTGTAGTTCTGCTAACCCATTTAAAGTGCATTTCATTTACACCACCCAGTTGTATCTTTAGCCCCTTAATAAGTTGGAAAATTCTGTCTGTTGGTCTGTCCGTTTGTCTGTTCCTTTGGCACACAGACTTTCTTTCACTCTGATTGCTATTTTATTTTTTTGGAACTCTTTTCTTCACCAGGACATGAGGTTTAGTTGGAAAAATTTATCAAATTCCAGGATATTTTTTAACAATTTGTTTTATTAATTATCCAAAAAGGTCTACAGGCTTTTTTGCTTTTATGTTAACAAGTACTTTTAAATTTTAATTTACATTTTTATTTTTGTTAAATTTAACATCAACAAGCAAGTTTTTCATTTCCTATTTTCATATTTTAGTTTGTCTACATGTGTGTATGTGTATGTATGTGTGTGTGTGCTCAAACACAAATACCAATGCATGTGTAAAAAATAAAGTGAAAAAACCCTTCTTTCTGTCGAATAATTTTCTTAGCATCTTGCCCGAATAACGATTGATGGTTCGTAATTATCTCAACCTGGCACGAGTAGATGACGAAAGGATATACAGCTTTACGAAGCACATGATTCGTTTAAATTTCGTGGTATTTTATATCTGGTATTGTGTTTGTTTTTGTACTTGTTTTATCTTTTGCATTGCGATTTTAATATTCGGTTGCTGCAACATTTAGTTGCAGTATAAGTCTTGAACAAGTTGATTGTATTTATGTGTCACTAAATAATTTTTGCAATATTTTACAAATACATGTAAAGTGTCAGATATCTGCATATAAAAACCATAAAAATATATTTGTATGTGTGTGTTGTGAAAAAATAAATATTTGCAACTGGTTTAAAAGAAATTATAAAAAATTAATTTCTATCCTTAATAAATGTAAAAAATAAGTGTCAAATAATTGTAATTAAATAAAAAAAAATAATTCAACTGGCTGATCTGAAATATTTGAAAATATATGAAGCATAATGCAATTAATTAATTAAATATAATTATATATAATCATATTTATTATTTCCTGTAAAAGGAACCTTTACTTTTTATTAATTACAGGTAAGAATGCATCTTTAATTATATTTATTTCATAATTATATTTTTATATTTTACAGCTAAACATAATTTATTTTTGCTACTTAATTAATTGTTCGTTTTTGAGCAAATTGAAATTGTAAAAAAATATTATCCTAAACAAAAAATACTTTAGGACAATGGATCTGTCTAATTATTTTTGACTGAACCAGCAATGTGTTGGATGTTGAGAAATTGGTCATGGTGTAGAGCATTGAAGGAGTAGTGTTTTCGAACTTTTGTGTTGCCGTTTTTCCACTTTGAAAGTAACAAGAACTATATCGGCCGTAAGTTTATTCCACATACGAACTGTACGACCAAAGAACGTATTTTCCCTGCACTGCGTTGCACGATTAACTGGCCAAATGATCATAAGTGTATAAACTCTTAATGTAAACCGTGTTATAAGCAAAAAACTTCCGATTATCGGGAACACAATCCATTGTAGTGGCGATAAAACAGCCAAGCACACCTCAAATTGTGTCCATGTTCGAGTGAATTGGACACCCTACTGTCACCAATGAGCTTCTTCGGCCTCGTCTATACATAACAGTTGTGTTTCATTTTCAGTCGGTATTAGTGTCCCTTAAAAATTAATGTCTGTTGGACTGAAGTCTATTTTGCACCACCTCAGAAGACCCAAGAATTTGAAAGCTTCCTTTGAAACCTGAAAAATATCTTTAGTTCAACGAACATCTCACTGGACTTTCATGTCGAAGAACTTCGACGGCGCACAGTGGGCCCTTTTGAGTTTTTCCGTTGCAAAAATCATAAGTTTTAAAGTAATAAAGATATTTAAAAATTTTAAAAAGCATTTGAAAGAAGACTCCACAGTCTTCCATATACATGATTTGCACGGTCATAGATTAGCAGCGGCATTGTGCATAGTGTCGGCTTTTGACTGTTTTCATTACAAACATCATACCTTTTAAGTCAATAAAAATATTTTAAAAATGTATAAAGCATTTAAAATATAACCCCTTCCGCTTAAAAATAAGTAACCTGCATGGCCATAAGCCCACAGAGGCACTAAGCAAAGTGGTTTTTTCGTTGCAAAAATGATAATTTTTTAAGTTACCAAGATATTTCTAGTGGTTAAAAATCACTTGAATTTTAAATCCTTTAGCTTCAAAATAAGTGCTCCCGCATTATGATGGGCACTGGGCACGGAGACACCTTTTGACTTTTTTTGTCGCAAAAATCATATTTTTTGAAATAATGATATAAAAATTGAAAAAGCATTTAAAGCACAACTTTTTGTGCTTCAAATGAAATTCTGATAAGAAAGTCCATAAAAAATACCACTCTAATATAAGATTTTGAACGAATATTATATTTTTTATTTACATTACAGATACACATTTGTGAAATATTTTCAATATTAATGCTATATAATAATATATAATGATATTAAATTATTTAGTATATTTTCTTCAAACAAGTATAATTTTTTTGTTCGTTTGTTTTCCATAAAATAGTCATTGATATTGGGAGCGATATCTAATAGACTTAACATATCGGAGCTATAATTATGTTCTTCCAAATCCTTTCGGGATCTTACATGTCTCCGTGATGACATTGGTGGATCTGAAGAGGCCGCCAACATATTGAAAAGGTCCTCATTCTGTCTAATCCGTGAAATTTTGCAAGTATTCGTGTGTCTGAAGTGTTTGTAGTCTTTGTTTTTGCATTCCTGGGCTTCTTCTGATAGCTCTCCAATGGACCGTAGGAGTAAGTTTCTTCTCAGGATATATTTGAAGCAAAAGTTGGGCAGTTTTTGATGCATAATCATGAAACTTTGAGTCATTTACCATTTCTCTGGAGTTTATAACATTTAACTGCCAACCTTTTTATAATATGATTGTCAGTGTTGCCAAAGCGGCGGTTTTCCCGCTATATTTGACTGTATTTTGTTGTCCTTAGCGGGAAGTCTATTAAAAAAACCGCCAGTGGATTTTTTAGCTGAAAAATTTCTTATAACTTTTCAGTTCGTAACATATTTCAGGCAAATCAACAAGATGTTATTCCATGCTTAGAACAATTAGGGTGTACTCCAGAAAATATTGAAAAGATAATAAACTAGCTTTAAAATATTAATATAGTCAGATGGAATAATATTTCGGATACTATCTCTTTCTGGTTCTGAGGACTCTCTTTTAGATTATGAGGACTCTGCAGGAAATAAAATATTTAAAGAATTGGCTGAATTTTCCTTAAAAATTTTATGTATTCCATGGTCTAACGCAGAAGTTGAACGCGTTTTTAGCCAACTAAATGTAACTAAATCAAAACTTAGAAATCGATTGCAAACTCAAATGGTGAACGCTATTTTAACACTTAAGTAAGTAAAAATTTTACGTTTAATTGGAACATCTGATATTTATTCATGTTCCAGAAATGATACAGACATTGATGAGTGGGTAGATGATGTAGATTGACGATCTCATTTAGAAAAATATCTTTAAGACACGTTAAGAAAACTGATTTCTTAAAACAAAAAATATTCTTTATACATACATACATATGTGCAACTTATATAATTTATCTCATTCTATTTCTTTTTACTTTAAAGTCATGATAAATAAATAAATTGTTTATAAAAATTTAAGCAGTTTTTGTTAGCGTTTATTTTTACTCAGCGGGTTTTTTAGGAGCTATCGGACGGGAAATGGCTACAACATTTTGGCAACACTGATGATTGTCGACCCCAGTAATTTGGGCTGTTACCTCATCATTTTCAAAAAAATGCTCTAGACATATTAACATCGTTAGTTTTTCCATACCCCTGCTTTGGGCAGTCTATTGTCAGTCCAAGCTTCTTAAGAAATTCATTTTGTAGAATTTTTCTTTCGAGCAGATAGTTTTTCTTTTGATGTTGCGTTCTTATCAAAACATTCTTCTTCTCTCGGAATTGTATACGCTAGTTTTAAAATAAACTCTATTCACCTAATTTTGGCATGTAACGGAGAAATTTCATATTCGTAGTTTTCCTCATCACTTGAATCATCAAAATTTTGAAAGTCTTTCTGCGACTTTTTGCAGATCGCACACTTCAAAGTTGATGAAGACTTTGTTATCAATCATGGCAAGACAAAATTCGTAATCAATGAACAGTTTTTCCATTCTTCGTTTCAAGAACAGAAGGCTTTCAGTTCAGAAATTTGCTTTTTTATATGGTTTACTGTAGATTTGATTATTTCTGAAGACGCCTTTGCATATTTAAAAAATATCGGACGGCAAAAATGAACTGATGATGGGTGAGGATTTTTCCAATGCTCAGAGATTTCACTTCTCAGTCGTAATGGAACTACAGAAGCCATAAACATAATTGCATCTGTAATAGTTGTGTCATTTGTCGATATTGTTTGTTTGTAAGCACTTTGACCGGATGATCCATCACATCCCCAATTATTTATCAATGTAAGCCTATCTGGAAGCAACACTGCTTCCTTTTCAGACAAACTTTTAATAAGGCGTTTGGCTGTATGATCCATTAAGTCTTGCAGGTTAACCTCTACCGATACTTCAGTAACCTTTACATTTGATGGCACTGCTTCTTTTTTTAGCAGATGTAACATTTTTGTATCCAGGAAGAATATTCACATTATGATTCTTTAAAGAACTTCATAAAATAGAATATTTTTTCTTTGACAATCCCAAGTCCATAATTAACGCTAAGGCTTCTTCTACGCTATACTTTGTGGGTAAAGCATTTGGAGGAGTTGGAATACTCTCTTTAATCCTCTGCAGTCGATCTGGGCTTGCAAGCGCCACAGCTTTTGTAATGTCATACCTTGATTTATCTTTATCTTTTACATACTTAAGACATAATGCTTCTTAAAGATGCTATTCATATATATCTTTTGTGGCATTTTAAAGTTTACGGTTTTTTGTGTACTTCGAACAATCGTTTGCAGGTCTGCCTCTTCTGCTGTCAGAAGATGTATGCGGTTCTTCGATGTTTTCAAAAGTTGTTACTCCATTTAGCCAGTCGTACGGTTTGAGACAAGGCATTTTCGAGGGCGGATTGATATTGAAGCTACCTAGCGCTAGATGGCAGCACAAACACAAATTTTTTTTAGAAATTGCGATCTGTCAAACGTCAGCTGTTAAAATTTCACCCAAATTCATCGATTAGCTTATTTGTTGTAGTCGTTTGAAGAAAGTAACTTTTGTGTTTCTTGCAAAATGGAAAAAAGTGAATTTCGTGCAGTGATTAAGCACTATTATTTAAAAGGGAAAACGGCGAAAAAGACAAAAGGAGAGCTCGATAAACATTACGGTGAGTCTGCTCCGTCAGATTACATGGTAAAATATTGGATTGCTGAATTTAAACGCGGTCGAACAAGCACTACAACAATACCATCAACAGGAAGGCCAAAAGAGGTGGTCACTGAAGAAAATATCAAGAAAATCCGCGATATCGTTATGAATGATCGCCGAGTCAAGTTACGTGGGATTGTTGAAATGGTAAACATATCATATGAACGTGTGTTCAACATTTTGCATGAACATTTGCATATGAAAAAGCTATCGGCAAGATGGGTGCCGCGTTTGCTTTCAATTGACCATAAACGTGTAACGTGTGCAGTCTCAATGGCAAAGCTCTATGAATTGGGCTTCGAATTGGTACCTCATTCGCCATATTCTCCGGATTAAGCCCGTAGTGACTACTTCCTATTTCCAAACCTAAAGAAATGGCTCGGTGGAAAGATATTTAGCTCCACCGATGAAATTATTGACCAAACAAATGGACCTCGAAAAATCCTTTTTTTTGGAATGGACACAAAGACTGGAGAAACGTTGGACTAAGTGTATAGAGCTAAAAGGAGACTATGTTGAGAAATAAAATGTTTTTTCCTTTAAGTGTTGTGTTTTTCTTCCGACGGGGTTTGATGCAATTTTTTCCTTTCTTCATATTTCAAGAAAACCTGTCATTTTTTGTGGATAAAATTAGTTAAATTCTTTAAAGTATTATGTAGCAAACATGTTCAGAAAATATGGGCGAGACCATTCTTGGCCATTTTAAGATATGGTCTATTTTATTTGTAAAAATTACCTAAATATAGGGTGTCTGAAAAACGGCAACTGCCGAACAAGAAGGGCATCTGATGAATATTTTGTTACTTTTTTAATAAAAAATAAACATACCTTTAAAACAATACCAAAAAGTGATGATCAAACGGTAATTTTTCTGACACTTCAATTCGAAAGTTTTTTTTTAAATATCACCTTTTTTTGGCTTTCTAAAAAAATGTCGACTTTAATTTTAATGCAATTAAAAAAAACCTTTTTGAATTGGGATCAGTAAGAAGTTCTTTATACGATGTGTTCATTAATTTTACAAAATTTTGTCATCAAATTTTGTATTTTTGTCACGGGTTTTAGGAAAAGGCGCCACAGTGCGCCGTCAACGATATTTGTGAATAGCGTTCTCATCGTATAAAATTTCACTTCAGCTTGGAGTTGTATATAATGACATTTCTAACGTAACGATGTAAGCTCTTTTGATAGTTTTCGACATGAGTTACAGACACACTTTTTTCCTCACTTTTCGAAAAACGATGGAATATTTACCGAGTAGTTTCACATTTTTTCGACGCGAGACATTCTCGCCAAAGTTACAGAACATGGATACTGTTTGTGTTTTTTTTATTTTATGTTTGAGCGATTTTTCAATAACTCCAATTTTCATTATACATTTACTTTTTCAGACTTGAGCTGCAGCGAATGCTGCAAATTTCATCAAAATTTATTGAATGGTTTTTGTCTCAAAAAGCTGAAGTTATAGAAATTTAATAAGTTTTGCACCGATTTGAGACTGAGTTGAGCGGAAAGTTCTAATGATGGCCTGGAAGGTCTACCGTTTTCCGTTTTTTTACGTTTCTATAATCGTTTGAGTTTAGGAAGATTGACTGATTAGGCCAAAGCTTTCGATCCTAGAGTTGGGGCTGCCAGTAGGCCGGTTAAATACAGTTGAGTTTCAGCGACTAACTGTTATCAGGTTATCACCTACTTTCCAGAGACGCGTCGGTGTTAGTATGCACTCTGGGTACTCAGCACTGTACGCCTTCTCACTTTAGCTGCCATCGAACGGGTGCCTGAATGACATTACCAGGGAGCACTTAATCTCAGACCGGAAGTTGTGAGATGCGTGGGAATTTCGGGCAGAGGAATCACTTCGTGCTACCCCAAAGTGGATAGCAGACAGAGAGCTTTCAACCTCTGAGAAAAACCCCAACCCCACCTGTGTTCTACGTGAACATTTTATTTAACTATTTATTTTACATTTTTGTAATTATATTTTTTTAAGATATATAAAGGACATACATATATATATATATTGTTTTTTACACAATACAAGTAGACCTCGCTAAGCACGTGAACACGACGTCGGTATAACACGTTTCATATTTTGTGACACGTTCTTGTTTGGCACGGAGAAAACCTCCTCGGTTTTACACGGTGTCTACTCGTATTAATAGTTTTTCATTTATGTAGTTACTTTTTTCAACTTCATTCATCTTTTGAACGGCGACAACATTTAAAAGACAGTTTGAAAAATTAATTTTACCAAACACATAAATTTACAAAAAATCTTAGGAATGGCCAAAACAAAACAATAAAACACAAATAACAATATTTAGTAATGAAGAATAAATTTTTTGATTAACATTTTTTTAATAGTTTTATGTATGTAAAATCTAATTAAATAAGAAATATATGGCTGGAATTATTTTTTTGTGCAAATCGTTGAGCGTAGCTTTTCTTTTTGCACTGGTTTCTTGTATCGCTTAACGCGGTTTTTGTTAACACAACATTCGCGTGTAACATAACCCCCGTGTTAAACGAGGTCTACCTGTATTATATTTCTGTTGGCATAATTTGACAAGTTTTTATACACACAACTGGAAGCAGTTTAAAAAATCTCCTCAAACTATAAAATAAAACCAAATGAAAGGAAACTTTAGTCGTGATCCAGGTCACCAGCGGTCATCACCACTCTTAATTTATCGCCTTCGTGCAATATGAGTGGGCCTTGCTTCCGCTAAAAACTCTTAACAATCACAGTTATTATGGAATATCACATTTCTGATGACGCGAATGCTGCAGTTTAATGCAGCTTACAGCACTTCTAGCCGTTTCCGTAAGATGCATGATCAAAAACTATTGTTTAAACTATAAATTATTTATTACTTTAATGTAATAAATAAATTCATAAATTTGTTTAAATAAAAAATGTATTTGACATTTTCGAAAATAATTTTAGGCCGCTATTAAAAGTTATAAATTTGTTGTTTTGTTGTGACAGTCTTAAGTTTCTAACAGGCGATCGATTTGTATTTTAAATGTCTACGCATGAATAAAATATCTATAAATTTATTAAATAAACGCATAAAAATATACACACTCAAAAACAAATATATATTTCCACTTATATATAAATACATATATATAAATATGTACATTAGGGTGGCTCTCTATTGCATGAAGAAAAACAGAAGCGTTCGAACTCTTGGTGTGGAAAATATTTCGAGCCACTTTCAAAGCTTTTTCTACGTGTCTAACAATTTGTTTATGGATTTTATTACTTTCCGGACTGTCACAATATTTTTCAAAGGCTTTTTTGGAGGGACACCCTAATGCTCACACTATATACATACATACATACATGCATTTGTATTTGTGAACATATTAATGTATGAACATAAATTTATGCAAATTACAACGAAGGTGTTCATTCGCCGGAACACATGAGTATTTATGTAGGTGTTTATCAAAATGCAGATTAACAAATTCAATCTACAGTTACAGAAATCGCTCTTTATTTTTATTTTTCTTTTCTGCATTCTTAATAAACAAGTTACGCTTTATAGTTAAAAAATTTCAAAGACTTGCAAAAAAAATATATAAATAAAAATAAAAACGATAATTTATGGTTGGTAAGAAACGACTAAAATATACTTTACAGCAACTTTCTTGAATGGAAATCCAGTGGTGGTCCGCGAAGTTGTCTGAGAAAAATTTTTTTAGAAACCAATATTTATACGTAATTGTTGAACTGTTTTAATGGTCATATTGTAATGAAAATTTTTGGCTTAAGTTTGAGTTCAAATCTGAGTTTACCCATTTCTTCTTAATTTTTAAGAAATTGTTTTTGGATAAATTCATTATTTTATTAAGAGAGATACTATTTTAAAGAATTTATTGTTTATCAGACTAGCAGAACGGAACAGTACTAATTTCGAGGTCGCTACACCATCTCATCAGCGTTCTTTGTTCTATTTTACCACTTTTGACGGTGAATACTAGTGACTAACCGTATTATTTAACAAATTAGAATACGAAAAGTGCAACTTATTCATTTCTTACAAGTTAAATCAATTTCGGTTAGTACGAAATTCCATCTCTGATGATTAATTATTCCAAATATTCCATACTCTTCCGCTTTTCCCAGGGCCATTGTCTCTGAGATCAACAAGTTTTCCATTTTTGTTTACTTTAGTTTTGTCTCGTAGTTGACTTTCTTAGTATTCAACCACCTGCGACAATGTAAACAGGGAAATAAATAATACTCTCTTAATAAAATAATGAATTTATCCAAAAAAATAGTTTCTTAAATTAAGTAGAAATGGGTAAACTCAGATGTGAACTCAAACCATAAATTTTCATTTCAATATGACCCTTAAAACAGATCAACAATTACGTAAAAATATTAATTATAAAAACGAAGACACCGGTCATAAACTCCATGTTTACATTGTCGCAGGTTTATTTGCAACAAGACGGCACTACGTCACTACGTGCGTGAAATATTTCCCGACCGCGTGATTTCATGAAGAGGCGATCACGATTGGCCACCCGAGATCTTGTTCCTTAACACCTTTAGACTTTCTTCTTTGGAACTACGTGAGGGGTATGGTCTGTGCCAATGACCACTTGGGAGAACTTTATTGAAACATCTTTACAATTTAATTTAGTTTTCAATAAAGAATGAATGCGTGAATTGTAAGCAACACAATCAATTCTTCTTTCAGTAAGTATTTTTAGTTACGAAAGAAGTTTCCTCTGCTTACTCTGACTTTCTCGTTTTTCATGTTATGACACATGAAATTACACAGTGTGACAAAAAAAATACCTGGGATGTGATATCATTTTTCTTGTAAGTGCTGTCGAGTAGATCAAGAATCTGTATTTGAAATTTCCGGGACACCCCCAAAATCTGGAGTTACGGGTAAAAAACCGCTTTTTCGTACCTCTATGCACTTATATGTCTGAAACTTAGTTGAATATTAACTGATTTTAAATTTTAGAATGAAGAGACCGAGGCCTTTAAAATGATGTATATGATGTTCATGTTACTTTCAAGAACATGTTAGTAATTTAACCGCAAAGGTATTTTCCGTTCCATTTTTTCGCTGTTTTTCATTTTCGGACATGTTTTTTTGTTGTATTTTGTAAGAGAACCCTATTTTTTATAGACATAATATGAAAGTATATTTTGTAAGAAAAACAAATGTTACTTTGGTTTTTAAAATCCGTTAAAAACTCATTGATATTTATTAAACTTTTTATAAAAACAAAATATTTGCAAAAATCCCTACATTAAGTTTTTTTTGACGCATTATTGACAAAAGTGCTACAGATATATTTTTATCGGGAACGTACTATTGTTACATTTTGGGAAAATCCAAAAGGGATCCAATTTATATTTCGGTTTTCCGAAGGCTTAAATTCATCTGGGAAATACACATTTCTCGCTGCATCGATAAGTATGTTTCATCATTGGCGTGTACTTATAACGATACTTCCTAAAGTTGTTTTTTATTGCTCTTAATATTATTTTGTTTTTTTGCTTGTTTTATAAATTTTCTATGTCGTAAATTTATGAAATATTGTTGTAAATGCAAACATTTTTTTTTTAATATGTGCAATATCTAAAGAACCCACCCGGGTGGGTTTCGGATCAAAACGTACATAAAGACCTGTGGTAGTGCGAAGGTTAAGAGAAAAAACCCGTTAAAACGATTCTTGATTTCGGTTTTCGAATACACTAAATCCGAGTTTCGAGTTCTTTAAACTAAAATAAAAATATCGAAATATGACAACTAATGACAAGAATAATAAGGCTGAATCGTCGTGAAAAAAATAAAAAGCTTTAACAAGCTTTACCCTCCCGTCTTGACGGGCAATAAATTCATTGACACATATTGCAGCAAATGTCAAAATTATGTTATGTCCAGTGAAGACGCATCTTTTTCGTACTTGGCAATAATTGTCAACAGTTTTTCATTATTTTTTTATTATTATTGCCATTATTGACATTTCCAAATAAAAGAAAAAAAGACAAGAAGAAATTTTTAGCAAAAAAATTAAATAAATTATTAAAAGATATTAAAAAGTTAAGTTAAAAAGAAAATATTTTATAATATTTACAAAAATGCAAAATTTCTTATTTCAGGATGAGTTTTTGAGATGAAAATTTAAAGTCTTTCTGTTTCTTTTTCTTTATAATTGAACCTTTATGTTTGAAATTTTGTAAATTGTGTGTTAACATAAATACGATTACCCATAGCAAAGCAATAATCCAAGCAATAAGTAATATTGTTCCGTTATTCTGCCGGCGTTATTGCTTTATTGCCAACAAGACGAGGGGTTACGAAAGCTTTAAGAAATCGTTACTGCTGGCGCACTAAAGTAGGACAACTAAAAACTATTTCCATTCTCTTGGTCTTTATTTAATCAGTTTTACAAACGCCTTTGACAATGTAGGGTATAAAAAGTAAAAAAAAAAATAATAAAAGTAATAATGAAAAATATAAAAATATTTATATATGGACGTATGAATGTGGTATGAATTATTAACGACATCAACTAAGCAGCACATGCTTTTCAAATCACCAAGTGAGTGTCAGTGAACAAAAAGAGTACATATTAAGGTAATAATATGCGTGTGTGTATGTGACTGTATTTAATAGTGCGAGTGTCTGCAAGTGAGTGAGTGGCTAAATGTACTGAATTTATTATTGTTTGAGTAAATGTCGTTGGTAAACAGACACGCTAAAAAAAGAGGTATTCTGTTTGCTTGCGAAATATGAGACCACCGGATATACGTAGGCACGTATTCTGCATACTTGTATTTTAAACAACAACAGCAGCAGCAGCAACAAGAGTATCTATAAAATCAACAATAAATACAGCATGTTAAATACTCTATGAATGAATGACTGATTGAATTACTGAACGAATGTAGGAAAAAGCATAAACATACATCTATATTTACATACAAACACACATATGTATGTATGTATGCATGCATGTAGGCATGAATGTGTGCATGTTTATATATACATTTTAATGAATACTTGAACATAACTGATTTGGGAAGTGTGTGAGCGAGCGAGTAAAATAATAAATTCAGATCAGTTATTTTTGCTTAAATGTGAAATTTGCCATTTTTTTAAAGAAAATAATTCTTTTATTTGGACATTTTAGTTAATTTGATTTAAAAAAATGCATCAAAATGTTTCGAATAGATCTAGTCAATTGATTACTACTCAATGAGAGAGAAACAAAGGGAGTCAACGTTCTGCGATTTATTGAATTATATCGAGACCTGCCCTTGTCTAAAAAAATTTAAAAAAGTGAATACAATTTACTTATGGAAGAATTTAAAACTAGAATCTATAATTATTTTATATAAAAAAACTACAGTATAACCTCGATAATACGGAAAGATCTAGTTTCAGCCTCATAGTTTCTGAAAAATGCTGGATGTTATGACTTGCCTGAAACTGGGGCCGACCCCACGTTCGCACTCATCAGTGGCTTTTCAATCAACGCGCTAAATACTTCAGCTAAAGCACCCACCCTCCTCTTAAAAACATTTTAGGATCAAAACTGTGTTGGACCAGTTTTAGCCAGGAAAGTAGACGTCCAATCATTTTGACGATTTTTTAGAGCGAATTTGACAAAATGACGTTTGACGATTTTTGTTTAGTATCCCTTATACATTGAAGATTTTTTGACTTCACTACTTTTTGCTCAACATAACAACTACGTGTTGGAAAATATCAATCTCGATAGAAAAAAATATTTATATTGAAATGAATTGTTTAGCTTGAGTTCAAATCTGAATTTGCCCATTTCTTCTTAATTTTTAAGAAATTGTGTTTGGATAAATTCATTATTTTTATTAAGAGAGACTCTATTTGGAATGATTTATTGTTTATCAGACTAGCAGAACGGAGCAGTAATGATTTCGAGGTCGCTACACCATCGCATCAGCGTTCTTTGTTCGATTTTACCACTTTTGACGGTGGATACTGGTGACTAACCGCATTATTTAAAGAATTAGAACAAGAACGAATTAGAAAAGTGCAACTTATTCATTTCATACAAGTTAAATCAATTTCGGTTAGTACGAAATTTCCATCTCTAATGATTAATTATTCCAAATATTCCATACTCTCCCGCTTTTTTCAGTGCCATTGGCTGCTGAGATCAAGCTATTTACCATTTTTATTTACCTCTTTTTGTTTTGTTTTTGTCTTTTGTAGTCAACTTTCTTAGTATTCAACCACCTATGACAATATAAACCTGGAGTTTATGGCTTATGGTTGCCTTCGTTTTTAACAATTAATGTTTATGCGTAATTTGTTGAACTGTTTTAAGTTTATATTGAAATGAATATTGAACTAATATATAAAACATATCAAATAAAAAATTAACATTTATTTTGAAAAATGTATTAACTGTTTCGACCCAAAATCTCTTCAAATCTTGCTTTGAATTGACCAAACATGTTCAAGATATTGTTGAGTTTGCCATTATTTTGTGTTTGAAGTTTTTAATAACTCCGTTGAATTCTTAATTTTCAAAAGGAAGATTGTTTTATTTATATAAAATACTGTTGGTTGTTGTATAAAACAAAAGTTTTTTTGTGTGACGATTTTTTTTACATATTGACGATTTTGGACATTTTACTTCCAAAGTTTGACGAATTTTCGGAAAATATTACTGGCAGGGCTGCACCAGGAGCCGAATTTTCATTAATAGGAACCCAGGATGTTGTTGGCGGTGCTTTCTAAAATAACACAGACTCATCAGCATTATATACATATTTGTTTTTTTCTACTACTCTTAAAAACTTGTTTGAACTGCTTGATAACTGTCCTCTATAAAACTTTAGGAATCTCATTCTATTTAGAATTTAAAATTTTTTGTAAGCTGCCGTTACTCGTTTAAAAATTACTTGCTTTAAAAATTGTTTGTGATATCTTGCTTTCCCTTGTAGAATCGCTGTCGAAACAGGCACATGAAAATGACGATGTCAGGACATCACCGCTTTCTCTAATTACCTGAGAACTTGCATAAAGTCTCAAAGTTTTTTCCCCCCAAATAAATTTTGATTTAACTGCTTAATAAACAAGTTACTTTCAGTGTGGGAAGGTTCAAATCGATGGTCCACATACGCTGCTCCCTTTATCCTCCTTGCCATAACCATTTTTCCTAGTTCCGGCACAATGCATTGCATATGTAGGGGTCATCCGCTGAGTTAAAAAAACAAGTTAATGCAAAACTGATCCTGATCAAAGTTTTGAGACACATGTTTTCTGATTTTAAATTTTTTGCTTTTATATCAAATATTTGTTGTGGATTTAGAGACGCGATATTCTTCCACGGTATTTTTTTTTATTCATCCGAATAGCGAATAATTATTACTATAGAAAAGCAATTGTTGTCCGGACTATATTCGTAGATGTAAAACGCGTAAATTGTCGGAAACATTGCACTGCCCGTATTACTGGATAGTCCGGTCAAGCGAGTGGTTGTACTGAACAATTCCATGATTATTGCATGGGATTCGTTACTCGTTCTCGAGGAAACTTGTGGCAGGGATTGATTATTACGTTCTTAAATTACAATAAAAATGTGCTCTATTGATATGAAGGAACTTTTTCGCGAAACCCGCTCGTTTTTACGAACAAGTTCTTTTTTAAGAGCGCATCCATTTGTGATTGACATGCCACTGGATCACACTACGCATTACAGAGAAAATTCATTTGTTCAATTCACAAGCTCAGTCGTATGGCTTATCGTGTAAAAAAGGCGATGTTTGTTTCTGTGCTTGTGAACCGACAAATTTAAATGTCAATTCATTGTGAGTAAATAATTTATGTCGAACAACAAATTTCTTGTTATCAAATAAAAAAATCATGAAAAGTGAAACTGAAAAAGATAAATTAATTAATGCCTTAAGCCACTAATATAATTTCGATATGTTAATGATTGTCAAGTAAGTGCATCTTTATTTAATTTTTTTCTGTTATCAATTCAGTTGACACCATGAAACTAAACCAGATATGGGAATTCTAATTTTACGCGAAATAGTTAAAAGGTGGCCAAGAAATGAGATGGTATTGTGCCTATCAAGAATTCGGTCTTTATTTTGATCTCAGTACTTTTTACGGCCGAAATTTTTGGATAGGAACTTGGCCTTATTTTCACATTTATGTTTTTGTGCGGATAAGATCTCTCTGGCCACCACTTGCGAAGGTTGCCTCTACCACAACCAGCACACGATCTAAGAACTGGGGTTACAATGTTCTAGATTGGTCTCTGGTCGGCAGCTATTATTGGTACCTACATATCTTATAATTATAAGACTCAGATAAGCTTCAGAAAACCATTTCCGGTGGCTTGCAGAGTGCATCATGGTCCAGAGTGATGAGCTGCAATAGTCAATGTCAAAGTATAGAACACTCAGCCAACGGCGAAATGCAATAAAAAGAAAAAAGCAAACAACTGCCGATAAATTTCCCTGTACATGTTAGGTTGGACAGTTCAGCCGGTGTTTTTATACAAATGTTTGCAAATGCTTTATTGTACATTTCCTTCGTATCAACTCAAATATTGCATTCAATAAAACACATAGAAAACCCGTGCATACACAGCAACAAACATGTGTACACATCTGTATGGATGTATGTATGTCTGTATGTATATTTGTGTAATACCTACATACTTAAATATGCATACGATAGAGACACCAACTGATTAATATGCCCACACAAATTAAGAAGGATGAAGAGTGGGTGGGTGATAGTTCATAATACTGTTTCAATAAACAAGAATCAAACGCACATTTCATTCAAACATACGAATGCATACGAGTCCGTATGTTTGTATGAATGTATATTGTTGCATGCGGCTTTTAATATGATTGCACATCAGAACACATACATACATACCAACGAACATCAACTAGTTATGCCACCACAATCCTCCCATACAAAAATACATACATACATGCCTACATATTTTATTTTACTCTCTAATGCAGTACTAATGAGTTTGGCAAGAGAGATGAATAGAAAAGAAGATGAAGAGAACAATAACGAAATGAAGAACAAGAGACAAGTGAAAAAGATACAATAGAGAAATTAACAACAACAAAAAATATAATAAAAATAAATAAAACAAAAACCACTTTTTGGCATCTCAAACAGACAAGCATTCATTCATTCATTATATTGACCGTATTTCATTCATAAAAACTCTGCCGATTTTGTTCATCATTGTCATCGTCTCAGTTGGTTTGTTTGGCTGTCTACCCAACTAAAAACGAAACGAAAACTAACCAAAGTCGTAGCAACAACAAAACAAACAGCTGTCTTCAAATATGGACAAGGTTACGCTGAATGTTAGTAATGCATTTGTAAAAATTTCATTATATTTCTTACAATTTTTAGCTTTAAACATACCCCCAAAACAACGAAATTATCGTTATAGCCCATCGCCGAAGTCAAGTGTGTCTTTTGCTCCCAAAAAAAACACACACACACTAGACTCCATTATTCTTGAAAAAAGGAAATAGAAACCGCTGAGTGGCATGTCTGTCTCTAAAAGTAATATCGGGACAGATATTTTTTGAGGGAATCAATTAAGTTCTGTTTAAAAGCACATTAAATCAGGACTGAGATTTTTGTAAGCAGATGTGTAAGTATCGCTAAAGGGCCTTTCACACTATCATACAAGACTTAAGATTTTCATTGGATTTTGTGTGAAAGAAATCTAACGGGATTTGTTGCGACTGTCAAAAAATCTAACATACCATTACATTTTGTTTTCACACTATCAGATCTCAAGTAAATTGAAATATATAAGTAGAAAATTAGCGGCGGCTGAGCAGTTTCATGTAGCCGGCGAAGGTGCCGGCCTTTTAAAATGTTTAGCAGTTAATATATGTATGTACATATATAATAAATACAAATTATTTTTTTACACAGGACAAGACAACACTTATTTATTTTTTATAGTATAGAAACACCTTTTTGCATTAAAAAATACATGCACTTGTATTTACTGCCGCTTAAATTTCTTTATTAAAGAGGCCGGCTTTGGTCTAAAATCTAAGGAATCTAAAACTTTCCGTGAACATGTAGTTTGATAAGACGAACCATAATCAATGAAAAACTCTATTTCTAATATTTGTGCAGTTACGTTCGTTTGTATTTAAGGTGACGATATATATGGATATTATCAGTTTTGTGTGGTGTTTTACGCAATTACACAGTAATATGAAAGGAAAGAACTCAGTTTTAAAATATCTCCAAATGAAAAATCTGTCTGTTTCCTTTCGCTTGAAATTTTCAAATAAATTCCCTACAAAAAGGGAAAATTCCCTACTCTTGGCATCACTGACCCTATTTCATATGCTGGTCAGAGATCGGTGATATCGTTATTGATCATGGATCAAGAAAACAAGATTGCGCACTCAGCTGTACAAAATAAATTTCTACTGCGCATCTACATACGTCATCATAGAATACAAATGAGTTTTTGTTGTAAAAAGTGTAAGAGATTTTTGGCACGAAACTGTAAATAACTTCTAAACGGGTGCATCGATTTGAAAAAAATTTAACTGGACAGAAAAGAGATGCAGTCGAGTAAAACTTTTGAGTTTGGACTAGAAGCTATTTAAAGAAGACCTTCCTCGGGCTACCAAAGTTTTACATTTCGGCCTGGTTTCCATACAAAAATGTACTTTTGCTTACAACACATTTTCTATGTCTTCGTCACAACACAACACAATCACACACAACAAAACAACGGACCTGCGCAATCTTGTTTTCTTGATTCATGGCTATTGATTCTAGACCAGTAAGAGTATAACTGTGAACACTTGTCTGTTATCTGAAATGGATTCTGACGAGAGCGGATCGAGTGAGGCTGGTGCCAATTACATACGTCTGTATGTGAATTTTGCTATTCAACGAGTATGTACTTGGAAAGGCGAGTATGGGGTGTTGTCTGGCTTGGAGTAAATGTTCGCTTAGTACATATTACCTGCGTATAAAAACGTAGACCTGGTTGCAGGTTATAGGGTCTTAATCGACCCTTTCATTGCAATATTAATGAAATTTTAGTTGCAAAATAAAAGATCTTGTTTTAAGGGCCTTTCATACGATAATACTTTGTATTAAGACTTGTCAAAAACTGTAATAATATGTGCAAGTGTGATAGTGTGAAAGCAAAATGCTATTAAAACAACAAATAATACGATAATAAATTCGACATACCATAACACTTTGGCATTTTTAGGAATTTTTCTAAACGATAAGATTTTTCATTTGATCAGGGTTGAATTTTCATAAAAGCAAATTGAACAGTCGATTGTTTCGCCGCCGATAGCGTGCCGTCTCTGTTGGGTTTTGTTTTTGTCATACACAGCAACAAAATTTGGCATGTGTATCACATCATGTCTCAAAATTAATGAAATTTCGTGTTATTTAATGTTGCACTTTGATATATAGTATCGGCCGTATTCATAAAAAAAATAAATTTGTCTTAAAATGCATTTCAAATACAAATTATTTTTTATGAATACGGATCTATATACATACATACTCGTATATACTTTAACTGCTAAACATTTTAAAAGGCCGGCACCTTCGCCGGCTACATGAAATTTTCTCCTCATATTTTTCATTTTACTTGAAATGTGAGTGTGAAAACAAAATGTAATGGTACATACATTAGATTTCTTGACAGTCGCAACAAATCTTCTTAGATTTCTTTCACACAAAATTCAATGAAAATGTTAAGACTTGTAGTCTGAAAGGCCCTTTATCAAGACTTGTTGAGTTTTAAAGCGAAACACTACACTTTGCTGGTGAAGAATCTCAGTGATTGCGTGAGTCTCGATGTTTTGGATAACTTTCGAGTAGACACACTTTTAACGTCAACGTTATACTCTGCGGAACTGCCCACCAGCAATGCTAAGCGTCTTCTTAAATTACTGACACATAACGTGCTATTTTCTGTAAGATTTTGAGATTGCGCAGGTATTTCCGAAACTATTGTATTTAACATGGTGCAAAGTGACATTTCACATGATGAATTCACATCGTGTGAACACAATTAAGATAAGCTCACATTTTCACTAGTTTAACTTATAATAATACCTACATACATATATAATATAAACTAAATGTATTCTTTCAGTATTTATACACATAAGAGTACATTTTACTTTTAAAAAAGTATCGCCATCAAACAGAAAAACACGAAAAATGAACTTAAAAGTTTATACTTGATTTGATGTCCCTTTTCTAATTACCAACAGTGTTTATTTGTTTGTGTATCAGAATGTGCTATACACACCCATTCGTAGAATTCTTGTCGACATCCGCTACAATAAAAGAAGAAAAGTGCAGGCAAGTCGTCAGTTGGGCTGTCATATTGATTGACTCACTAAATGAATTCGCCTTAAAAAAAACATAAAACATTGCAGTTCTCGTACATGTAAAATATCATAACTTCGTACCCCCCCTTTTTTTCAAATTCCCCAACAGTAACAACAAAATAGTATAATTCTCTTGCTCTCTTAAAGTCTTTTCTCTGCCTCTCACTCTTGCCCAAGATTGCTCTTTTTGACTCTATAAAATTTTTTCTCTCTACCTCTCCCATTAGTTTGGAGCGAGTTGGAGTATATTTTTTTTAACAAGAATAAATCGTAGACAACCTCAATGGCAATTTTTTATTGTAGTTCCATTTTATTTAAACAACATTTTCAGAAACGAACATACATATGTACATACGTTAACGATAAACACAACATGTATTCATTTTACCATCAGCCTAAGATACTTGTACATGCATACGCACGTACTTGCATGCAAACTACTAATGCTAACTCAGTGCTTTTTTTATTAATTTCATAAATGCAATATACACAAAACAAATATTTCATTCTGTTCTAACGCGATTTGATTTGATTTAACGCGCTCTAAAAATGTGGAAAATGTGTGAAAGAAATTTTCTATTATGGAATGTATCAAACATGCAGGCTGGACTGACTGGCTTAGCGGTGTCAGAATAAAAATAATCAACGTTAAACGCATGTTGGAAAGTAGTTTGGCCAGATTGCGTTAAAAAAGGCAGCCGTTGACAACGACGACGACGGCAGCCAACGACTTTGATGATTTATCGTTTGCAGATATTGATGAAATTTTTGTTAGATAAGCTATTTAGCAATTATGATACCAAAGATGCTAGTGATGATGATGAACAGGTTCCTACCCTCACTGCATCCATAGTTAAAGGACTCCTAATGAGGAAAAAGCCGCCAAATTTCAACGTGACGTGATTCTTTTAATGGGCAATTATTTTGAATTGCATAACACACTTATCAAAAGTGGAAGTCAACGATTGATAACGGAATTTGTGATTAAAATATCTGATCCTTCACAACCAATTGAGTATGATTTGGATATGATGATGTCTCTCGTAAACGAATGCGGTTATCATAAAGTGATTGATATATATATATATATATATTGTGATTGTGATATATATATATATATATATATATGTGTGTGTGTGTGTGTGTATATATATTTATTCCTTTAACTCCCAGTGGAGCCCAAGTCGCCAACAATAGTCGTCTTCCATCTCACTCGGTTTTGAGCTACAAATCTAAGTTGGTTACATGTTAACCCAATAGATCTCATTTCGGTTTCGGTGGAACGTCTCCAAGTTGTCCATGGTCTACCAATTATTCTTCCTGCTTGGTTAAACGGATTCCAACGCAACGCTTGCTTCGCAATGTTATCATCCTTGCGACGTAGCACATGCCCAATCCATTGCCATTTACGTTTTCGAATTTCAGAAACCACATCCATTTGATTTGCTTGGCGTAGAAGCTCAACATTCGATATTAAACGAGGCCAGAAAATACGTAAAATTCGTCGTAGACAACGATTTATAACGGTTTGTAAGCGATAGGTAACGCCTCTGGTAACCTTCCACACATATAACGGAAGGCATTTAACATTGGCATTGAATATTCGGATCTTGGTCCGTAGGCTTAAGTTGTTGTTCTGCCAAATCGGCTCCAAAATTCCAAATGCCATTCTAGCTCTGCTGATCTTAGCTTCTACATTTAACTCCGTGCCACCATCTGCAGAGTGACTGATACCGATTAAAAATTAATTTTTATATCTTTTTAAGTTTTATGATTTTTGTCATTTCTTTTTCCAAATGAACTGGGTTTTCTGTTGTTTTTTTTTAATAAAATAAATATGTGTATGAAGCAACAGGATTATTAATTATGTACAAACATACATATTTATCTTATTATACCGGATTTTAGTATGTTCGTCAAACAAATCCCGTCATTTAATCTGGATAATCCATCTTTTTTACACGATTTTTTCTACGCGATGTTTCGAGGAACATATCTGTCGCGTAAAAACAGCATGAGATGTATAATAAAAATGTAGTGCAAGAACATGGGTTAAATATCGATAAATCGGCAAATGTAACAATATTATTTGAGTATTTTTTTTTAATTTATTAATCGAGATTGCCTCGATATCTTCTTTCAAAGATTTTCAAAAACTTTTGTTTGTTGAGGGTTTTTTAGCTAGTCTAATATGTACATATGTACATGCAAATATGGTTAAATTTTAAATTGCGGCAAGTCTAATCTTCTGAAGCACGCAGAAAGAAAGATACACAATGAAATGTGAATTATGTAAATAAAAAACAAATTGGTAATTTTTTAAAAAAGAAGAGCATCGAGTCAGCTGTTTTCCGCTGACCTCGATGTGGCGTTACAAATCGTCGATCACTTTTGAAAAAAAGAACTGATTCACGTACATACATAAAAGCGTTTATAAAATTTATACGTATTGTAAGTTGTAGGGATTTTTGTAGACAATTTTTTAAAAATAGGGACTTTAGTCGGGCTGCGGAAAGACTTCTCAAAAAAGTATATAACATCACTGCTAAGATGTTAGAACCATAGATGCCAGGGTTTTTTTTTCAATTGAAATTTTATTTTTGTTTTAATTCTCATTCAAGAATACATACATATGTACCTATTTTATTCATTTGTAATCATATTTATTTTTTAGTCAACACTTTCAAGTTTACTGCCACTTACTACAGTTGGCAGCACTGTAACAAACAAACCAACAAAATCCTTCTAAACACACACACACACATGAACATACATAAATCCAAAATTCACGATTTACTTGGGCTTTTTAAATGAATAAACAAAATACTACATACAAACATATGTATGTATGTACGTACATCCATGTGTGTGTATATGTTTGAATGTGTGATATTATATATTTGTACAGATGCATGTGTGTATGTATGTATGTCTTACTTCCAAAAGTATCTTAATATGTGCATACATTTGGATATCTATTCATGTAGGTCCACATGCATGTACATACATCCTCCACACATACATAAGTTTGTATATTTTTTATAAATATACGGACGACGTGCTTTCAATTATTGAGTCCGTCCGCCCGTCTGTCTCAACACCAAAAATACATTGAACTATAAGAGAAAATTTCATATTGAGAGACCGACCGACCGACTCTTTCTAGGTGGATTTTAATTAAAAAAATGAATGAAGCACAAAACTGGCATGAATTCGCGAGTACACAAATTGGTTGGTGGTACATACACCTTCTTCACATCGTTCGCTAGTTCCCCCACCCAATTAGTGCGCTTGAGAGAGAGAGAAAGAGAGAGCGCGCCCACAAGTTGGCATATTTTCAATTTCCGTTTGTGTTTTTTTACTTTTTGATTTGTTTTGTTGCTGTTGTTTCAAAATCTTTGCAAGAGGAAATTGTACATTTAACTTTATAAAACACAACAGCGCTGTATCGATATGTATGTAAGTATTTTCAAATGTACCCGTAAAAGAGTAAAGACTCACTCACTGGCCTATGTACATCATTTCACACATATAAATTGTATGAAGCTGTACACACAAGCACACGTGTATATGTACATCATACATCATGAACAACCGAATAATAAATATAAATTTCCGTAATGTGAAATTTCCTTGTTATTTATCAATGAAATTTTTGTTCGCTATTTTTTTAAGGTTGCAATTGATTAAATTTTGCAAAAAAAAAAACAAACAAAATTAAAACAAAAAATAACATTGAAATAACGAACATTTCCGAATGACAAACGTTTTTATTTAGAAATGAGTTCAATTCGCGTGAGTGGTTGAACTTCGGTTCTCACTTTTATTTCGCTCTTAGAAGCACAACTTTGTACTCTCTTGCAAATTAGTTAGCCCAGCAAAACGTTAAATTGTTACTTAAAATTGACGTTTGAACATGAGCAGAAATTTCGTATGTAAGTCTGTGTTTAGAGACGTCATGTCTTATTGACATGATTGCTACTTTATAGGCAAGAGCGACGAGGGGAGAAGATACGTGTACACACATGCATGTACTGTCATCACGTTTTGTTTTCTCATTCGTAATTTTAGGCCTAAAGGTATTTGCAAGTAAATCTCGTCAACATGACATATGATTTGTGTAAAAAACAATGAAAGTTCAAAGAAGAAAAAGTTAGAATCATGTCAATAAGATATGACGCGTCTAAGCAGAGTCTAACAAATCGCGCAGCATGTTAAACACAATAATGCCGTTGAAGACGGTCAGGAAGCTGAAGCTACGGCGAAAATACTTGCAATATCTTTAGAAGATCAATATGACATTCGGAAATAATTATATACATTCCGAAAAACCACGAGTGTATCATCCGCCTGCGCGAAGGCTCATGGAAACCCCATCAACTACTCCATCAACAGATTTCAATATAATAAATAATCTGGAACAAATGGTGCTACCATTATTAAGTCCCTACTCCTAGCGTAGGAAGAAAATAGAATATTTACTGAAGCGTAGATATTGGGAAGATTAAAGCTTACCGACTAACTATCTGGTACTCCCATAATTGGCGAGATGTAACTTTGTTTGCGTAAGCAATTACCACCTGTATGATGTGGAAGACTTTTTGGTCCTCAATTAAAAGTGATAGGACAAACAAACTCCTAACTTTTGTTTTCACTCCTGGGGGCAAATCACGACATTCGATATCGAACGAAATCCGATATAAAATTTTTTTAATTTGTATGGAAATTTCGTTCGATATCGAATGCCGTAATTTGCCCCCTGGTTGGGATCAACACTGCAGAAGCTGCTTCGACGAAATAGTTTTATAGGAACGTAGAAATGTAGAGAACCGAGACTATCTCATCGATAATTCAGTGGGGCTTCCAGAAAATATCTGCTTGCTTCTAAATATCTAGGAATGTGGAGAGAATTCAGGTTTTCGGCAGATAATGCGAATTGTCTCGCCAAGATTTATGTCCAATATTATAATATAGAAACAAACCAAACGCAATCAACAAACGCTGAAATAAAAATTCGAACAGGAATCAGAGTGTCAGTGTCAGCCATCAATGCTGATGCTGAAGGTGTAATATCCAAAAAACGAATATCGAAGATATTGAGAAACCGGCAAACTTTATTTTATTTCAAGCCCTTTTGGAACCGGACTTCACTTTCCGAAATCATAAAACTATACTACTTCAATGCAAATATATACAGCGGAGAGCTGTCTCGCGGCACATGAAAAAAATTCTGACGTTAGTGAATCAAAGTCTTTGGAAGACCGCTTATGTGTAATAATCCAATTAGCAGATGGTTTGAAATTTATTTCAGCACCTCCTGTGGCGGCTCTATTTGGCTGCGTTTTTAACACCGGATAAACTGATGTGACTTTGTGTGACTTTCGAGAAACACACAGCTGGCAATTTAAATACATGTCTGCCACGAACATGCAAAAGGCAACAATCTTTTAATTTCACAAGGCATGTCTTCAGTGAGTTCCGATATCCCTAGACAGCGAAGCTTTCTACTAACCAACAAAATAGATAGATACCTGTTAAAGAGCAAAAGCACCCAGAGAGGTATTTGCTTGGCCGAGGTGACAACTAAGCACTGTCAGTAGCCGATATACTAGACATTAAACCAACATTATCTCCCAGCCAATTATGGCTGCAACAAAACACCTCTTTGAGGGTGCTGTTGGCTGAAGTAGTTAGCGCGTTGACTACAAAGCAAATAATGTCTAAGAACGTGGGTTCGAGCCCAGCTTCAGGCAAGTCATGACATCCAGCATTTTTCAGATGTGCATTAGTGTGCCATTGTATTTGCTGTTGTTGGACTGTTTAAGTGACGAAGGCATAGCACTGGTCACTGAAGAGTATCGACAGCAATAGATACTGGTGCATCACAGACATCACAGCGCCCTCCTTCGTCGGTATTGTAGCAAAATCGCCGTCGAAGTAAAATAATTAATAAAAACATGGCTACAACAGCTTAAAACACACTTAATACGCCTACTTGGCATCCGAGGCGCTGCAACACTGATCTAAAAACTAACACAACGCGCAATATCAGAGTTGTAAAAATTAAGCTTTCTCACTTTCACCATCTGGCCTCTCTCGCTATCCCTTTTCCAAAGAAGATAACACACCTACGGGTTGGTAGGCATACTAATCTCTTTAAAAGAGTCAACCGTGGGACCACCGGCTTCCGAGGTGACGGTATGATAGGTTGCGGTTTAGTCTTCAGAGTTTCCTTATTATATTTATTTATTTATTATTTATTTATATGAATAAATAGATGCTAAAAAAAGTCATTAATCGCGATAGATTTACCACACCCTTAAAATACGACGGAGCGACAGCGCCGGTAACTCCAATGAATGGAACCCACAAAGCAACTGAAGAGGGGCCGTCCAATTCGTGCGTGAAGGCAGATTGTTTTAGAAATAATCTTCGAAAAGTGCTTTATAGCCGCATTGATACTTTTAAAGCACAAAAATTCTTCAGTTCTAGAAAATGTATCTCCGCAGCCAGTTTTGTTCGTTGGGCTATCTGCAGCTCATATTGCTTTACATCCGCACACATGCTCTTGTACTCAGTCACATTGTTGGTTTCGTTTGCGGAGAGCAAGTAAGTATGTGTGCGAATCAGTCGTTTTTCAAATTTCCTCCAAAGCGGACGGAGTAGAAAAAAGTGCGTATAAGCGTACATTCGATTTGTTTCTTCTTCGCTTTTCTTATTCCATTCACACACAGTTATACGCACGCACATTTATATGCATCACATATAGAAATTCAAATGCTTTTGTCACATTTTACCTTTTTTTGGATTTCCTATTAAATTTCCACAAAAAGCCTTTAAGTGACTGCGGTTCGGTTGTGCTCTTTAAAATTCATTTCAAGACTTATAAAAAAGAATATTGGTAATCGTAAAAAGCAAACAAACAAACTACCAGCAGCAAAATATAAACTTCGTTAAGATTGTTACAAAAAAAAAATAAAAAAAAAGTTGACAATCAGCAGACACGTACATAAGAACGACCTTATCGATCTGTGCAGAACGTTGAAATTCATTCATTGAATTTTTTTCTTTTCTTTTCTTTTTGCTAATGAACTAAAAGTTGCTGTCTTTGTTATTTTCGCAGTCGTCGTGGATATATTCGCCTCGCCGCATTCGTGTAGAATAACAAATCAAAAAATAAAATCAAGAATGAAAAAATTAAACGAAGAAAAAAATGAATGAATTTGAAGTGTGAATAATTTTTTGCTATTTTATTGAATAATCTGTCTGATCAAATGTGTGGTATGAAAAATGTTTATTTAAAATGAGAGTTTTTAATTGCAATAAAGTGCTTAACAACTACATACGTAAATATTAATATATTATTTAATAATGAAAATGGAATGTTAACAACAAAAAAATTAGTAGAGGAAAAAAAGTATCTGATATATAAAATTATATGCGTATGAATTTGTGTAGAGATCTGCTATCTAGCAAGGGTTATGGATTACAATTTTAATTTAATTGAAAAAGAACAAAAGTGAAAAACGGGGAAGAGGCCAACGTCATCGATAAACACGGCGAAAAAGTGAACAAACAAGTACACAATAGAATGTCTGAAAACCCAAAAGGAAATATACGGCCATTAACAATTTATTGAGTGATCTTTACCTTAACGCTCTCACATGCACTCACACTCTTTCTCTCTCTCTCTCACTCTTTGAGAGAGTAGTGCCTGTATACAGATTTCAAGGCGAATTTATCTGTGGAATTACATATGTTGAAAAGAATCACTGCTCTTTTACTCTCTCCTACACTCTTTAAGACTCTCTGGCTTATTCTAAGATACTCTTTAGCTCTCCCATGCACACAGTGCTTAACAAATCGCCCAATTTGACTAGTAGTTTCAACGTCAGGCACCGTGACTCGCGTGAGAGTGGCACGCATGCAACAAACCACCGCGGCAGACATTAGTTTGAGGTAGACAGTGCGCGATACACAACCACTTGGATTTATTTCGCTTGATAGCGTTTCTAATATACTGTCTCACGTACCATCGATCCGTCGCGGGGCTGATTGTCTTAAAACAGCCACAACAACAACAACACATTTAATTGAAAGAAATATAGAAAAAAACAAAAATACCGAATGAATGTGCGTGTCCGTAAGTTCGAGCATTTGTACATATATCCGCCTCAAAACGTTCGCAGTAAAAACGTTTCATTCTGAAGAAAAATGTGACCACACCGCACCGTTTAGCCTTATTTTCTCGATACATACATATGTACATACTTACATATATCCTGTTAAATTTATTATACATATTTATCCAATTAGTACGAACCGATTCCAAACAAATTCACGATTCACCCAACATTCGGTTGCATTAAAACAAAGTGATTTTCAATTATTTTTTTTTTGGAAAAAAAAATAAATTTTACCACAAAATTATTTATTTATTTATTTGTTTGTTTTATTTTGGTACTACGAGTAGTTGAAAAGAAAATTTTCTTATATTGAAAATTTTTAAATTAAAAGTTCATTCAGTGCCTAAAAATAGATTAACAGCAGCAACAACAACAACAAAATCAATAAAATCTTTTTTTAAGTCGCCCACTCCCCACCGCAAATACAAAAAAGGAAAACAAATAGAATAAAATTAAACAAAAATTTTTTTTTTTAAAAGTATTATCAAAAAGAAAAAAATATATAATAAAAGAGAAGAGGAAGAAAATAATTCAAATAAAAAAAATAAAAATAAAATGAAATTGTGTGAACTAAGTGTATTACACGTATACAAATACCAATACGATTGCAGATACAATAAGTGTAAATCCATACAAATGTATGTCTAAAACAAAATCTTCATCAGCGTTGTTATTTTCGTCGTCGTCGTCGTTGTCGTCGTCGCCTTCGTCTTCTTCGTCCACGACGTTGTTTATATAAATGTACATATTGAAAATAATTTATGAATGAATTAAAGAAAAAAGGCAAAAAACGAGAAATAATATCAACTACAACAACAGCGTCGTCTACATCCATTCCATTATCATAAATATGTGTGTAGTATGTTCAATAAAACAAATAATTAATATTTAATCAATTTGCAGTTTCCATTCAATGAATAATTTAATCAATTAAATTTAAAGATTTTCGGAATATTAATGAAAACAAAATAATAACAAGAAAGAAATACATACTGAAAATTAATAAAATTAGAAGCAGCGTTTATTTAGATCAGAGCGCATTAAAAATCTGAAATATCTGAAGTAACTTAAAAGAAAGGAAATACAACAGAAAACATTTGAAAGCAACATACATACATGCATACATACATTTCGACATGACATGCACATACACATAAACAAATGTTCGTATTTATGTTTAAATGGATGTGTATGTACATGTGTATGAATGTAGTTTTGATATCTGGTAAATACTTATGTGTATCTTAAATAAAGTAAAAACATACCAACAACAACAAGCACCAAAAACAACAACAACAATAATAATAACGACAACAGCAAGATCAGCGGCATATTCAACCATCTGTCATTTCCTGTCTGGATTTTGTGCGTTTGCATGCGTGTGTGTGCGTGTATATGTGGATTATTACAAGTTAAACATACAAAAAAAAAACGATTTAAATGATTTTTTACTATGAGCCTACATCATCATTAATTTTCTTCTTTCTGCCTTTTTGACTATGCGATTCATTTTGATTTGATTCGATTTAAATCATTTGTGGAATCTTTTCTCAAACTCAAACTTCAACACAAACATAAACAGAAAAACGAAAGAAACGGAGAATTAAGGATTAATATTTCTTAACAAAAACTGCTTCATTGTGATTTCTTAAATCTTTCTTCAAATTGGATCGCTTTTTAGAAACAATGTAAGTTTTATTTATTAATTTTTTTCTTTTAATACTTTCTCTGCCGTATTCAGAAAAAAATAAATTATTTGTGCTTAAGATATATCTTAAATATTTATATTATTCTTTAAATTAAGCTTGAGGTCACTTTTTTTTGTAAAAATCATCCAAATTTATTTTATCTCGATATTTCGTTACCCTGTAACGTAACTTCTTCAGGAGGAAAAAAAGAAATCAATAAACAATTTAAATAACAAAAATTTACAATTTATTTGTCAACAATTTCTTTTTCCGTTTTGGTTTAAATATTGTTTGTCAATTGAAAACTTTTTTGTTTGAAATGTTTTTTTTTTTAAATGAGGAAATGAACTAATTCTTAAAATTTGAAAACATTAATATTGTATTATTTTCATTATATTACGAGTATATGTATATTTACTCCTTTACGCTTGAATATAATTCTGTACTACACTATCAGTATCAGTTTTAAAATTAATTCTTAAATCTTTATGTTAAAGCTTGACTTTTTGTTTTTCTGCGGGAAGTTAACAAATCGGGAATTTTAAATTTCGTTTAGTATTTTTGATTGAATTTAATGAAATGCGTTTGTTTTTTCCCTTTGCAAAGGGATACAGACAATTTTATCAACAATTTGTTTGTATTAAACAATATCTGTTGTTCGTTGAACGGCGGCGAATTTACGGGTCACGTTAAACGGGAAGTTTCTAATTAGGGCGAATATAAAAATAAAAAAATATTTCATAAATAAATTTAAAATATCTACATACATATGTACGGTGAATTGACTAAAATTTTGTCATCAGAACACCGCTTACTTAACAGCATTCCATTGTGCAACGCCATAGAAAATATATCATAAAATGTCCGGTATGATAAACATAATTCTTAATTTTATTTGTAATTTGAATTCGAAAGAGCAACAAAGAGGTAACAAAAAACAAATTTATTTCTTTAAAATTTCCAATTGAAAAATTTTAACAAAAATTGAAATTAATTTTATTGAAATTCCTAATTGAATGTGATCAAAAATAAAAATTTTATTTATATATTTACGATATGTAGAATTTGTCATACACAGAATTAAATTGTGAAAACAGCACATTGTTGACTTAAAATAGAAAAGGAGCATCAGGAATTTTTCACACTTCCAAATGCAGCAGAAAAGTTTAAAAATCGAAAAAATCTGTGCAGCATATTTTTGCTTATTGCAATCTTAAGCGAATATTTGTGGGATTCTTTTTAAGTTTTGCTGCATATTTAAACATTTTTCGAACATATTTTTGCCTTCTTAAAATTTTAATATGCATGTTAATGTATTCACAGCATAATACAGTAGTTTTCCGATTTAACGAACTTAATGGTGATCAAGCCTGATCTTTAAAGCGAATTGTTCGTTATATCCAGTACTAAATTAAAAACTAATAGCGTCGACTATTTTATTCATAACTGGAAATATGTATAGTGTTTGTTTTTAAATATTTTATTAAAATTATAGTAATTTAAAATAAATATTTCTTTAAAAATATTTAAAAGGAAAGGAAAAATTCATAAAAACACCGTTATACAAAAATAATTTATTTAAAGATTGGATATACAGTCTGCTTAATGGCATATTCTTGAGGCTCTCTTAAAAATATTAAATTTGTGCTACAGTCATTGTTTTGCTGAGTCAATTTAACACAAAATTCGAAGTGCTTAATGACATCTTCCTGTTTTATTTTGGTCTAGAATTTCAGTTTCATCAAGCGCTTCATCATTTTCGTTTTGTGAATCGTTTTGTGCATCGTTTTGTTATACATTTGCTCGTTAAACCGAGTACAAAATAAAATTTTTATTCGTAATTTAAAGTACTTGAGAATAGAAATACAAATTTGAGTGTTCGTTAAATGCGATGTTCATTAAATCGAATGTTCATTAAATCGGAAAACTACTGCATTTGCAAAAGAAAGTTTTTGTGATCCGAATTTCAGAACGTTTTCTTAAGATTTTTTCAGTTTTCTAAAATTTTCTTCATTTTCAGCTTTTTAGGTTTCTAAGAGTTTTGATTTTTTTTACAGATTTAACGTGCTATTATTTTTAAAATTTTTTATTTAAATACTATAACATTTTTGTCGAGCACACGTCATCTATTTACAGTTTATAAAAGCAAAACAAAATCGCTTTCTTTATCATATCTGTCATTTATGGTACAATTTCGCTGATTCTGGATTAAAAAAAAAAACAATTATAACGAATGGTAAATTTTTATTTATCGGTATATAAAAAATTTTCATTTATTATTTATTATAATTTTGATTTTGCCACAAAGATTAGACTACTCGAATGCGTGTACCCCCAAACCTGTTTTTACACGATCTTTTTAAACACGATTTTGAAATAACATGTTTAACAAAAATAATCTTTTCCTGTAGTTACACGACTTTTTTTGGGGGAATTTTCAGTTCAGGTAGTACAGACATATATGTAAACAAGAGCTTCCATATACATTTGATAACTTTCATAACTTGATTAAACATAATTTAAAAAACTTATTATGTGGTAACATAATTCTTTCTATTATTAATAACAAATTTTTCGATTTCGATTTTCTAATTAATTAATGAGCTTACGGTCACTTTTATATCCATCAATCAATTTATCGCCACTGCTCTAGCTACTCGTATTACAGCAATTGTTAAACGTTTCTGCAATCGAACGCCGATCAAAGAGAATATTGAAAAAATGCAAAATAATAGACGCAAATTTATATCTTCGAATTATTAGCTATTTCAAGAAGCTAAAATAATTATATTATAATATGATTTGCAAGTTTTTATATGAATATTTGATAATTTTTTTACATATAAGTAAAAAAATATTTTAGCTTTAAATGATATTGTATTTATTTCCTTTTTTCATCTCGTATTTCATTCAGCTCACTATATACATTTCTTTAAATTAAAATGTTTAAATTTAATTAAAAATTTGTATATATGCAAGTTGTGTATTTGTTACAAATCATTTGTTATCCTAGTCGATGGAAAATGAAGTGCAGTGATCGGGAAATGTTTTGATTAGAGATTAAAACTTTTTATTAAAGTTAATATAAAAAAACTTTTAAATTTATTATCGATATTTCGCGGCTCCTTTGATAGCTTTCTCAGAATGAAAAATCGTTTAACAATCAAAATAAGAAAATTAAAAATTTATTTGAAAACTAATAAATAAAATATTTATTATCACAAAAATATTGCACCCAAAGCCTATTTTACTTGTTGTTAGCCCGCTGCCGGCCCTACTTTACAACTCTTCAATAGAAATATATTCGTATGGATGTGTGTATGCATGTATTTCTTATTCTAAAAATGCAAATATCGTACTATGAAAATCTATGACGGCAAGAATGGTCGTCATAACGGGCGCACTGCACTATCAAACATCATTCAAAGCCGCAACAAACATTATATTTATTATGAATCCAAAACATATTTCATTTAGTTGGCGTTTGTTAGTTTTGTTGGCATTTTTTAATTTGCATACGTAAAAGATTTGTTTATTATTATAAATTTCTTTTTTCTTTTCGCAGATTCTCATGTTCAAATTGTGTTTTTTTTTTCTTTATGACATTTTTATTTTAGAATAATTTTGTTCGCGTAGCTGGTTAATGATCCAATTTATGTGCATACTTTGTAGTGAGGGAATCGCATCGTTTCTTAAAATGCCCAGTTGGAAATTTTAGGATTAATAAATGTTTGTTACTTGACAAAGGCTTTGATTTCAAATCGTGCTCGATTTGAGATCAAATCCACATGTTTGCTGGGTGCATGTGCTTAAACTAGCACATTAATATTTTATGGTTTGTGTATAAATTTGAGGAGGTGGAGACGGTAAAACGACATCTTTCTGGTGGCAAAAAATGAATAAAAAAAATACAAATAAATAAAAAATACGTTTCGCACAAATATCTTTAAATAGCTAAAATTTTCAATAGGAATACTTAATTAAAAATAGTTTATGTTTTTTTTCTCTCGAAGTGAGTGAGTATGTGTGTTTGGTGTTTAGTTTTTTTTATTTTTATAATTTTCTTAATTTTATTTCAGTTATAGTTTTGCTTAAGTGCATTTGTTTTGTGTGTATGTGTGTGGGTGTAGTATGCAGTGTTGCCACCTTATGTGTAATTACACATATCATGTGTAATTTTTATTTTCATGTGTAGCCCATGTGTATTTGGCTGCATGTGTAACTCATGTGTAATTTAAAATTTTATCGTTTTTGAAATCTACTTTTTTTATTGTGATGACGACTGTGATGACGACAAATAACGATTGGCTTTGAGCAAGTGTAATTTGTGTAACTTTGGCATGATGCATGTGTAATTTAACAATTCCTTGGTGGCAACGCTGGTAGTATGTTAAATTGGTTTGTTTTTAATTTTCTTTGCACTTCATAGAGTAGAGTAGCCAGAAAATTGCTTATATTTGAAGTGTTAAAATGCTTCATAATTTTAATTTTTATTGTTATATATTTTTGTATTATTTCTTCTCTTTTGCCAATGTTGCAAATCTAAGTAAGTATATGTGTGTGTGTGTTTGTATGTAAGTTTGCAGCTGTTTGCAGTTCAAGAGAAAATGGGTGAGTTTGTGCAAGAACAAACTTATCAGCTGTTATGTGTTTACATAAATTTTGCAAAAAAAATTAAAAATAAAAGTATACTTTGTGATCAAACAAAGAACATTGCAAAATAATTACTTTAAAATTTTAAGATGGAAAATATTTCGAACAATAAATAAATGGAAGAACTGAAAATATTTCCTTTTTGTTTGTTTGTTTTTATTTACTTTGATTTTTCCAGTGATGCACACGTTTCGTTCGCACTAAGAATAAATTGTCATACAGCATTTGAGCGATTAAAATCTCAAGCTTAAAATTAAATATAAATTAGCACCAGGGTTGCCGTTGAAAATTTCGATAAAGTGTCATAAAAAGGGTATTTAAGGAAAAAAGGGTATTTAAGGAAAAAAGGATATTTTAAAGTAAAATAGGGTCAAGTTTTTTTGTGAACAAAAAAATAATATTTGTTTCAATTAAAAAAAATATAAAACTGAATTTTAAGAATTAATTAAAATACATTAGACTAAAATGAAAGTAATTATAATTATATAATGTTAAAATTAAAAAAACAATTCACAGGGACATTCCAATATTAGTCATATGATCAAAAAAATAATCACTTTTTAGTAATACTTATTCTATATTTTGTAATTAATCCTTCGCTTGAGGTACACTCTTCCAGATCCGATTCGAGCAAATAGCGGGAGGAAGGCATAGACTCACGAATTCCTATTTTAAGTTTGATTAA
The DNA here is from genome assembly GCA_956483585.1 of Gymnocheta viridis. NCBI lineage: Eukaryota > Metazoa > Arthropoda > Insecta > Diptera > Tachinidae > Gymnocheta > Gymnocheta viridis. Next base: position 121,028,528 of record OY101442.1, read on the forward strand.
GTTTACTTTTAATCAGTGATGGTTTTGAAAAAATTCGTTCAACGGAGGCACTAGGCAAAGTAATTATACATGTATGTAACGAATTCATATAAATTTGAATACATGTTTTCATCAAATCTATTTTTAATTTTCCTATCTCGAACCAAAAGTTTTCTGCGTTAGTTATTTTACGTATATCTTCATAATATTGGAACATTTACTCATTTTCAAAAGAGGTCAAAAGTGGCATAGATTTTGTTAAAATGATACAAAGGGATAAATTTAAAAAGGGGTCATTGGCACGAAAAAGGGTCAAAAGTGATACTTTAGTGTCACAACGGCAACGCTGGTTAGCACTATTGAAATATTTTGGCTTGCAATTGTGGTTTTTCGTGTTTGGGCAACTTTTAGAATTTGAGAGAGTAAATGTTGACTTTACTCTCATTAGTACAAACTTGCCGAACGTTACCTGGAACACACCTATTATTATTATTTGTCTTGAAATGGCAGTCATACAAACAATTTTTCATAAATATAGATTTTGTCATAAATCGAAAGAAATTAAAAAAAATACTCATAACGTGTCACATGCATCATGCAGTTTGTAATCATCGCATTGAACTTATTTTGTTTGTTTGTTTGTTTGTTTTTTATATTTATTTTAATTTTAATTTTTTGTTCTTGATAGGCAGACAGACGACAGCCAGCCAAAAATGCATTCTTATTTCACTAGTATATTTTCTAATTTGTATTGTATTCAATCCAAAAACAACAATAACAACAACACCGACAACAACAATGACATACGAGTAGTTACCGAACAAAATAATTGTCATCTAAAACTTAAAGTTTGTCGGGATGTATCCGCCGAGCGATGTTTTATCAACAACTGTGTAGCGATACACTAATACTAAGCCAAATGCATGCTTTTATCTAAGTATGTGTTGATTAAGAATTCATTCAGTAAATTAGAGATAATTGCATTTTTTTGCACCGTTGGCTTATTTTTTCATGTTATTTTTATTTTATAGCATTTTGCTCACGGGTCTTTCGAATATTCCATTGAATTTTTTTGCTTACATTGACAGTTTTCACTTTTTAGTTCTATTTAATTTAATTTTTAAACATAAATAACTGGACACAAAGTCGTGCAAAAATATTATACAAAAAAAATACTATAAATTTATAAACATACACAGAAGCACTTTCATGCAAATACACGCACACACTTATGTATATAAATTTGTTGGTTTTATAAAACAAACAACAACAACAAAAAACGACCAACTGGAAATTGCGATCCATCTGAAGATTGTGTGACTACAGACACACAGTCTCTGGAGGTGCAAGTCATGAGGTTATGACATTTTAATTATACATTATTATATGTATATGTTTTATGTATGTACATATGTATGTATGTATGGGTGTTAGTATAAGAAAAAAAATTGTTTTTTAATTAATCAGAAAGACAATTAATTAAAAAACGTCTTAATAAAATAAATGAAGAATACAAAAATGCAACTAAAAACTTGAAACATAAATTTGCATTATAAACAAAACAAAAAATTAATCAGTTGTTATACAATTTAAACAAAAAGCGGCGACAAGAAGTCGCTTATGGCTTTTTAACTTTACAAAATATAGTTTAACTTATACAAGTGGGTCACAGAAATCCAATTCGAACAAGTTTAGTGTTTCTCCGAAAAAAAGCGAAGAGATCAAATATTTTTTCGTTTTGCAGTGATATTTCCAAAATATCTAAACATAAGCAAAATTTTGTGCATACTTTTAATAGTGACAAATAAGAAAAGAAAGGCGTCTCTGGGTGAGGGTGTGGGGTTCACGTCACACCGGCCTAAACTATGTAACCTAATAGTGACAAATACACCGGCAAAGCGGCCCCTTTACTTGCAATATAATTGTGCAATTTTTTATATCGCACTATATTTCACTATAAGTCATTCATGAAAAAAAAATTGATTGACATGTCAATGGTGCGAAAAGGATCAAGGCTGCGTTTACACAAAAAATTATTATCTCCTTTACCCACCTGTGGTAAATAATTTAAACTTATGTAGACGATTAAATAAAGCAATAGAGTAAATTGTGCATATTAAATATTTATATTAGGCTAAACTTTGCTTCTTTCTGCAGTGGAAAATTTTAGCATAATTCAATTATTTAGCATGCTGATAACGAACAAATCAAAAATCATTTATATAAATAAGCAAAGACAAATTTTTGGATCCTTTTTTTTTTTTTTTTTTTTTTATCTTGGACCAGCACTCAGGGGATGACCCCTACACATGCAATGCATTGTGCTGGAACTAGTGGAAAGGGATAGTGATAGATATGAAAGGAGGTGAAGCTTCATTCGTTCTTTACAACTCTGCTTTTTTTTGCACGTTTATTCGTAGAGCAGTGTTGCAGCGCCTCTGGTGGCGAGGAGGACATTACGAGGTTTGAAGCTGTGTTTAGTTTAGTAGCCACTTCTTTTTATTAATTTTGTTTTTTTACTTCGCCGTTGATTGTGCTACTCAGTACCAACGAAGGAGGGCGCTCTGATGTTACATTGGGATTAGTATCAGCTGAAGTTGGTACTGTTCAGTGACCAGTGACCATGCCTTCGCCACTGAAATCTTCCGCCAACAACTGACACAAAGGCACACCAATGCACATCAGAGAAATGCGTCGTGTTTTTATTTCATGACTCTGTCTGACACTGGGTTTGAACCCAGGTCCTTCGGTTTGTAGTCAACGTGCTTACTACCTGAGCCAACGCCACCCTCAGTATTAAAGGAATAAAAGGCTTCTAAAGTTGATTCATGATGCATTCACTTATGTAAATATTGGTTCAAAATAAAAACATAAGCAAAGCAATGAGAGTGTTTAAGAGTGCCTACATACGTATGACTAATAAGATTTTTTCTCTTCAAATTAGTAAAGTTGAAAAGGAAAAAGAGATCAGAATTAAAAGAGATGAGAATTAAATATTCGGGAATTCGGGAAGAAATTTGTTTATGTAAATGCTTAATATTTAAATAATTATAGCTAGAATATGGTCGATTGCTTCGACCATAGGAAATACTAGTTAAAATAAGTATCCCTAAAATTTGCTTGGATATTTTTCACAACAAATTGTAATCAAAATAAAAATAAGTAGTAAAAGTGTCGTATTTTCATTGTCACGCGTTCACTTTACTTTAGTTACTAATTGAATTGAATTTAAAAAATTAGCAGTAAAAATTTCCTATCAGATTTTTTCACAAACTAAACGTGTTGCAATTGTAATACAATTAATTTACATATGTAAATTAATTGATATGTAATGGCACAGGAAACTATATACATATGCCCCTTCCCAAAATGTGTTTTATATGAAAGCAGAAGTTTTTTTTTCAAAATAAAAATTATATGTTTTAGAATTTTCTACCAAAAAAAAATATAGCGGAACAAATAATAGTATATTTTTCAACTGGTCGTTTACTAATGAAAACCGAGGAATTTAAGTTTTAAAAGCATAGAAAAGTAGACATACGATATTAAGTGTTTGTAAGATAGTAAAATAATTAGAGAATAATAGATTATTTTTGTATTTTCTTTGTAAAGTGCGTTTTTAATTCATTTTTCAACGAATACAAAATTTTGGTAAGGAGTATGTATAGTTTTCTGTACCACTGTATATAGGGTGAATGCTCCAGTAGTCGGAAGTTTAACTTTTTTTACTTTGAAATTGATGCTATTATGAGTATAAATATGATGTTGGATTGCCAATGGTTTATTGTTGCCAAGTGATTCGTATAGTTTTAAACTCAATTAATTTTTTTTATATGCATTTTTATTTAATTTCAGAAAATTTAGTTTTCTCTAAAACATACGATTTGAATCTGTAGTCGGCACCTATTTTCTAAGCTCGGCATTTTATGACCCAGTTGTTGACATTGGATTATTGTTAAGAAAAATAGTAATAGCTGCTGACGACTTCAGGATTCTCGTGCACCTATAGTCGGCGGTTCTTAAAATACTCAACAAAAGCTATGCCGACTATTGGCTGAAATCATATTATATAACTTTTTTATAACAATTGCAAAGAGCGGAGAGAAATGAATTAATTTCTAGAGTTTGAGAGAAAAAAGTGTATTAACTTAAGTTGGAAATCAAGAAAAATTGTGTTCCTAATATCGGCAGTCATTAAAATGATAGAAAAAAATATTTTTTATCAAAACTTTCTTTTTAGGAACAATAAATAAGCATGTTGAAACCGACGAAGTTAAAAAGAAAAAACCTTATATAAATGTGTATAGTAACTTGTTAAAGTTCGCGTTCGCACTAAAAAAAACTTTTAAAAAAGGGCACTAACGCAAATGTTGAAAGGTGGTCACTGAATGAAGACTATTGAGGATCAGAATACTCATCGCATCGACTTTTAAGTATTACATAAATATAAATTATAGTATTTTAAATTAAGGCTTAATCCTACTTGTGTTTAAAACTAACGTTCACCCTACATACATACATAAGTAAATATTTTTAGATTCAAATCAATATTCCGAAGGGAGTTTTTTTTTAACACCTTAAAAAGCAGTCGATAAGAAGTTTTGGGTAAATACAGTTGCAACAATGAGTACTAATTACATACATATATACTTACATACATATATACTTGCATGTAGTGTGTGTGTATATGTATGTTTCTCAGTACATGCAGTCATTCTTGCATTTGCAAGTACGTCACAGTGTACAAACATACATACATACATACATACGTATACATACGTATGCACATGCTTGCATACTTTTGTTCAATTTTAGTTTCTTTGTCTCAATTGTTGTTTCTTTACAGTAGTAAATTCAATAAACTTTTAACATTTAAAAACCTATAAGATAATATTGTTTAGATTTTGATTTAAGATGGAGAAATAAGCAGTTAAATTTAACAAATAAATAATACGAATGAAAACAGAAAAAAACTATCATTTGAACCAAGTTTGATTTGATTTGATTTTGTTTTGGTGGTTCTGTTTGTATATATTTTTCTTCTTTTTTATTTATTTATTTTTTGGTTCTGTTCAACACACCTTTTTATACTCTTAAGATGGATTTAAAGTTTGCTCTTTTGTTTTGTCTTTTATTGCTGCTGCTGTTGTTGTTGTAGTAGAAAAAAATCATTATTACATTAAACCGGTTTGACAACAACTTCTATACCATTGACAACAACAACAACAACAACAACAACAACAAACAAAATCAAAAACAAAACCCAGTAATACAAAAAAAGAAAAACAAAATCAACTAAAAGTGTAATAAAAACAACAACTTGATTTGTAATTTAAGTAACAAAAATAGCAAGAACAACATTAAAAAAAAGCGTTGCCAGAAACTTATTGGAAGAGAAGCAAACAATATTTGACGAAATAAAGTTCCTATTTTAACCCTAGAATACCAACGCTATTTAATACTACGTTAATGCTAACGCCATGTAAATTTTACGTACTTTGGAATTTTCCCTAAAGTGCTTCTTCAATTAATGTGGTTATTTCTGTAATTCTTTTATTTTATTAGTTGTTGTTTATTAAATAATAAATAATAACTTATAATTCATATTAAGGTAAACGAAGACAATTTTAAAAAGAAAATAAAAATTCACGTTTGAGATCAAATCATAAATAATAAAAAAATGCTCATATGTACCACATAAATTTTACCCGTAGCCTTTTAATGTTCACGTCCGTAGAACAGTTTAATGACTAAATATGCTTTGTTTATATTTTTGCGTTTGTTTAAAAACTATTGAAAAAAAGCTAAATGCTTGTGTGGCAACAATATTAAAAAAACTACACGTAAAATTTACGTGGGTTAGTATTCTTGGGTTAAAAAAATAGTCAGCACAATTTTGCACCTATTCAAAGAGTGCAAAATCCCATAACGAATAGAATTAAAATTATAAAATTAATGTCTTTAAAGATTTTCCCAGTAAAAATTGCAAGTTATTTTCAATAAATGAATTACTTTTTCCCCACTTCCAAACTCTGAATACAGTAGTTTTCCGATTTAACGAACATTCGAATTAATGAACATCGCATTTAACGAACACTCAAATTCTTATTTCTATTCTCAAGTACCTTAAATTACGAATAAAAATTTTATTTTGTACTCGGTTTAACGAACAAATGTATAAAAAAACGATGCACAAAACGAAAATGATGAAGCGCTTGATGACACTGAAATTCTAGACCAAAATAAAACAGGAAGATGTCAGTAAGCACTTCGAATTTTGTGTTAAATTGACTCAGCAAAACAATGACTGTAGCACAAATTTAATATTTTTAAGAGAGCCTCAAGAATATGCCATTAAGCAGACTGTATATCCAATTTTTAAATAAATTATTTTTGTATAACGGTGTTTTTATGAATTTTTTCTCTCCTTATAAGTGTTTTTAAAGAAATATTTATTTAAAATTACTATAATTTTAATAAAACATTAAAAAAACTATACATATTTCTAGTTATGAATAAAATAGTCGACGTTATGAATTTTTAATTTAGTACTGGATATAATATAACAGGCCTGCACAAATTGTAATTAATTTTTAATTTTCAAAAATATACCTATTATTATTTAATAATTTATTCAGTAAAATGAAACTTATTTCTGGCGTTCAACTTGAATTTTCAGCTTTGGTGCTTTGGAAGACAAATGTTTTTGTAAAACATTTCCGTCCGCTATTCTGATATTTAAGAGGAGCTTTTTCTCCCATACAGCGTAGAGCAAGAGGTTTTAAATATTTCAGATAAATGTCCCTCGTAGTGCTTTGCTAGGACTCAGGTTTAAACGTTACCGTCGATATGCGTTTATTTTTTGTCGTCCCCTTTATCAGAATCTATGTACCTTGTCGCTAGAATCTTATTTCTTTATGCCTTACAGTGTAATTAGAATAATTAGAATCTGATTATTAGATCCATAACTTGTCGCAGTATCGATTGTTGGACCAACTCGATTCTGCTTCCAAGGATTAGAAGCTGGCTGTTCACATATTACGTAGCGGCAGTTTCACTTCCCCAGGTAACGCATTTTAAAATTGTCTGTATAAATTGGGAACTTATATTAATGAGTGTGTAAACATATTCGAGCAGCAAGGGTTACTGCTACGTAATTTTTTATGGCTGTGTCTACTTTTGAAAATATCCTGTAATCCAATCGGCCATTTATGAGGCTTTTGTGATTATTAAATTTAATAAACAAAAAATACGTGACAAATTGTCAACCCCTTCGCCTTAAAATCCACAGTTAAAACAAATTATCTTTCCTAAATTAAACATACTTAAGATTTTTATATGCATATTTGTATTTAGAAATGAATCCCTTTAATAATGTTATTCTTGAATTAATTCTAATTTCATTCTATTAAGCAGAATTTTCTTTTTCCTTAGTAAAATTAGTTTAGATGAAACTTTCAATATTGTGGTGCAAAGTTGTTGTCTGCATTTATTTATTGGTTGCAGTCGGTCATTAAAACAAAACAAAAAAACAAAAACAAAAAAAAAATAAAAATAAAAGAAATAAACAAAAAATTACAAGAAATTATTATTTTTCTGCATTAAATAGTTCATTCTCGTACTTTGTTTGGCTGTGTGTGTCTGCATTTATGTATGAGTATGTATGTATATACGTCTAACTGTTTGTATGCCTATTTCACTGACTGACTGACGGTCGACAATTTGTATTATTAATTTTTTCTTTTTTTTTGTGGGTTTTGTCTGGCTGTTCGTTCTCCTGTTGTGGGCATTAGTTTTTGCTTTGGATATTCGCGTGCATATACTGCTTTTATGAATGCGCTGACGATATTTGTTGGCATCAGCCAACACAAACATGTGATTTGAATTTATAAAAATTGCAAGATCTTATTTAAATCTATATTTAAATTGTCAATTTTAAAATTTTCCTAAGATCTATTTTAAGCTTAACACAAATTTAGAGGCAGTAGATGGATGATGAGGCAGGCAGCAGCAGAACGACAAGAAACAGAAACAGAGGCAACATAGTACGTAAACAGCAACAATTATAGCAAAAACAAATTACCAAAATGAAAGGATTCAAAAATAAAAAAAATACATGCATGCATGCACACATATTTGCAGAAACAGACATAAAAATATGTATAAATATTACATATGTACATACTAATATAAAAAATGATGTGTGTGTGTAATTACTTTTCATAAATATGTATGTACAGATGTATGTAGTATGTTGATGAGGAGGGAATATTTACTAGACTTTAACCGAGTAGCTCGATTTGTATCTTTGTTCGAGATCAAAATTAAATACCTACTCTTTTTATTTATTTTTTGGTATTTGGTGGGAATCGGAACCGCGACCAGCCGCCGGCTAGTCTATTACTGAGGTCGGCTAGTTGGTACTACATTATTCTGAAATAATAAAGCGAATAAATTATATATAGTTCTAAATTTTCTTTCAATGTCTCCACTAAATTTTTATGTTGAACTGTGAAAATTAAAAAATAAACAAGGTTGTTTCTGTTCTGCCGTATAAGTTGAAATTAATTAATGTTAAATTTTCTCTTATTGCTTTGGAATATTGTCTGATGTCCAATTCTTATTGACTAAAAATTTTACGAGCTTTAGCCAAAATAATAATCACTTTGGATTAAATAAAAACCACTAAAAATAAAAAATTTATTTTTGAAACACTTTAATTAAAATTACATTTTCATATAAAAAAAATGTTTTTAAAAACACTTAAATACATGCCGTGGAGGAAACGTGGCGAAAAGTTTCTCTAAGTCACTACTTTTGTCTACTATTATGGTGACTGTTTGGAGACATTGTCAACAACGCGTATACATTTTTATATTCGCCTTTGATGAGCAAAAAAGAATTTGTGGCGGCGGCACAATGGTTTTTATTAATCGATTATTTTTTCACATGTCAAATAGAAGTTATTCACAATAAAGTAGTTTTCCGATTGAACGAACATACGATTTAATGAACATCGTATTTAACGAACACCCAAATATTTTCTGCTGTGTACCTTATATTACGAACAAATATTTTATTTTGTACTCGGTTTAACGATCAAATGTTAAATATATCAGATGATGATTTGAATAGAATGCATTGAAAATAAAACTTTACCCGATGATGAATGCGATGATAAAATTTTTAAAATGATGAACAACTTGATGAAACAAAAATTCTAGAACCCAAAACAAAAACACGAAGATGTCATGAAGCACTTAGAAGTTTTTATTAAATCGGCTTAACAAAACATTAATAGCAAAAGTTTAATGCTTTTGAGAGAGTTTCAATAGACATCCATTCCAAGAAAACAGACTGTGTGTCTTTCGTATTACAGTGTTTTTATGAATTTTTCATTTTCTTTATACATATTTTTAATGAAATACGTATTTATTTCATATTACTATAATTTTAATAAATTATTAAAAAAATACTGTACATATTTAGAGTTTTGAATAAAATAGACGATACTATTCATTTTTAATTCAGGACTGGTGTTACCAGCTTCATTTCGAAAGAAGTACGGACCAATGCTTCTATCAGACCAAAAACCACACCAAACTGTCAATTTAAGTGAATGTAATGGTTCTTCATGAATAATTTGTGGATTTTCTTCGCACCAGAATCAAGAGTTTCGTTTATTTACCGCACCACTCAGATGAAAGTGAGCCTCATCGCAGAAGATGATTTTCTTTAAGTTGTTGTAGTTGTTGCGAATATCTCTCCATGATGAAATTGTAAACACTACTGAATACGATGAAAAACATATGACAGATCATGACATTATTACAAATGGCCGAAACGTCACTTCAAAATCATATCATCCCTATTGGAAAACCTTTTATTACCCAATTTTAAAATGGAATTTCGCTTAATACAAACTATACAATAAAACTTTCCGATTGTTCTGAATACTGATTTATTTATTTTTTAACTAAATATGGGGTATGTTGCTTCGTGCTTAAAATCAGATTTGGGTCGAAAACTCAACTCTTTGCTCCCATTTGAATATGACATTGTAAACTAATTAATCATCAAAATACAGCGTCGAACAAAGAAGTTCTTCAAAATAAAAAGTAACGTAAAAAGAATTTATTGACAAATTTCATATAAAAATGACAACAGGCAGTTTTTTATTTAAAATTTTTTAAATTTACTTAAAAATTCTGGCTTTGCACAAATAAACTGGTAAAAAAACACAAATTTTGCATGTATAGTTTAAATGCTGTTGTAAGTACATAATTAAAAAAATATTCTTTAAGCAGAAAAAATATATAAATTTATTAATTATTTTAACTTGCAATCACTCTTTTAGAGAATTTATACCGATAAAAAATCATAAATTTATAAATGAATAAATGTAGATAAATACCAGTATTTTTTTATTTATTTTTATTACCCGTACACAAAAATAGTTGCGGATATCCGGCCATAAACAACGTTTAGCAAATCAAAGCAAACATTGCCAGCCAGCCAGCCAACACTCATTGCAAACGTTTCAGATTAAAAAAAATAAAAAATAAATACATATAAAAAAGAAAGAAAGAAATGTTAATGAGTGTGAGTGCATACGTTTGTATGTATGTGTAGATGCGAGTGGATACACACTTCTTCATTCATTCAACAACAACATTACAAAACTATTCAATTCCATACCAACATACAATTCATACACACATACAGCCATATACAACCGTATGTTCATATAAATAAATATGTATTTGTTGTTGTTATAAAAATATAAATTTTTCTGTGAATAATTTCCATTTCCATTTCCACTTCTAAGCCCAGAAAGAATAAAATAAAAATTTCGTTGTTCAATCCCCCAAACTTATAATTTGTCAAAAAAAAAATATATAAAAAATTTTATATTTATTATATTGTTGTTGTTGTTATTGTGTTTCTTGTTGCTGTAGTTTTGTATAGTACCGAGAAGTATTGTAATATTTTTTTTATTTGTTGCGTGTACATTTGTTACTATTTGACAATACTGTGCACGTTCTATGACCGCCAATTCACGATCTCATAACAATAAAAAATCTTTCCACCGTATTTGTTCCATGTTTGAGTGACATAATGTTCAGGTGCTTATTTTCATTTCCGTTCCATATTTGTTCATGGTGCTACAGTGTTTGAATAATTATTTTTGTTCGTTCCCCCGTTTCTTCTTTATATTCTCCAATCAATTAAAATTTATTTGGTGGCTAAATAAAATAATAAAATCTTAAAGAAATGAAACGTAAATTATTTGACTTTGTATGCAACTTCCTTCGAAGTTTTAAATTCATTAGCAGTTTCGAACTTTATTCGATTTGTTACTCTTTGGGAATTCTTAATTATGTTGTGCTCGGACTGAAGCAATATTTGCTACAATGCAATCAGCGTTATAACTTCAAAAATAATCATAAATGATGATTATGCGGTCATAACTACCACAGTGTCGGAAAAAATAATAGGGACGATATCTTACTTCCTATCTAATAATAAGTTATAGATATAATTTTTTGTGTTGAACTGCTATTGATGAAACTCACCGTCAGTGGCATAATATTATTATCAGTTTAATATTGTACTCTCTTCTTTTAAAGTTAATTGCTTAAAAAAAAAACATCAAATAAAGTAAATTTATATGAAAAAATAGAGACAAATTTATTTAAGCCGCGTTAAAGTTTAATAGCCTTATGGCCAATTTATGACTTCATATTTAAATACGCATTTAGTTAATTTTCATTTAAATTTAAGTTGCATTTAAATACAGTTTCCGTTTTTCAGTGTTAAATTATTGTTTGTATTTAATTACGATAAAAATGTGGCAGCATCAGGAAATTCTCTCAAGTTTTTTGGAGAAACAGCTGTTGAACAAAATTAATGCAAAATTTTTAATATGGATTCTTTTTCAGGCTGAAAATAACATCAATGATAGGTTGCTGCAAAGTTTTAAAAGTGTAAAACAATAAAAAAAAGATATAATAGAATAATATTAATAAAAGAAGTCCAAATTGCACCCCAAAAGATGTTGATTTTTCAATGGCCGCAAATTTTTTTTGTTACTTTGTTGCGCGAAACAACAACAAGCTAGCAATACCATATGTTTATGTATGTATGTGTGCACAACTTAAATAGAACTTAAATCAGCAAGGTTGGTCAAATATTATTATTTAAATTTCATTTAAGTTTGTACTTAAATATAAATAAAATTTAAATACGAAGTCATAAACTGGCCGTTATTCATAAAAATTACTTATTTTAAGTTTTAAATTCACATTAGTTATTAAACACTTTTTGTTTTGTAAACCAATAATAAGAAAGAGTATTCATAAATGTCCAATAAGTCTAAATTAACTATTAGACGTTTTTATTAGTTTTATGGTCGCATGTGTGGGGTATACTTTTAGGAGCGAAAATGTAAATACATGCTTCGCTAGCTTTGTGTGTTAACAAATCTTAATGTAGCGCCCCATAAATTGTCTTTATTTATTATTTTTGTTTGCTTTTTTTTGCTTGAACTTGGGGTAACGATTTCTATCGAAAATTAAACAGAACTAAATCAACTAATTTTTTTTTCTTAACAATAATTTTTATTAAGTGCAACTTCGCAGAAATTCCAGAAGATTTTTGTATACATATTTCTTTACTTTTTTTAAATTTCAAATATACTGCTTTAGTAGGTTGATGGCCCGGAACCACAAATTCTTGCATCAAAACTTTTGGTATTCTTTTGCATTTGTGCAATGTTAACTCCAACGACCTCTGCTATCTAACGCGATGTTTTCTTTAACTAAATCCACAAATTTGCGAACAGTAGATTTTTAAAGCGATATTTAACTTTAAATTGCTAGTCTGTGATGAAGAGTGGATTTGTGCTTTCCTAGTACACTTTTGGTTGCCGATAATTTGATAGCTGAGCTAAAGTGTTTGTGAATATTTAGTCAATTTGATAATGTTCAGGAAAAATGTTTTTATAAAATGTAAATATATGTATGTATATTTTAACAAAATGCCCAAATGGCAGTGTCCTTTTATTTTTGGTTTAAAGAAGGGTAAAACCAACAATATAATTTCAGATTTTATAGATGCTTTATTAAACGTTTAAAAAAGCCTATTAATCATTTATGAATTTAAACCTACTGTAATACCTTAAAGTGACAAAAGTTAATGAGCAGTGACTAACACAAATGGAATTTGATATGTTTTGAGTTAAATTTATTTTCGCTATCAAGGAAAAAACGGATCGTAGAGTTCACATTAGCGCAGCTGAAAAGAAAGTGCATTAAAAATTCAAATCCGAAGGTCTATCAATTCGACAAATTGCTCAAAATTCAAACATTGTATTTCGCTGTACCTTGAGCGATTTTTAATCTTTTCAACTTTGATCACAAGTCATAACAATCGCTGAAGTATAAATTGCTGAAAAATAACATTTAATTTGCATGGGCAGCTATTTGACAGTACATCCTTTTAAATACATAAAAACAAATCGAAATCGGCTTATAAATATCGGAGTTCTGAGGGAACACCACAAACAAAAAAAAATAGAAAAAGTTCAAAATAACTGAAAACGTTCTTCTTTTCTGAAGTCGATGAAAAAATTACTTTCAGCTTGTAAGAAAAACTCTTTACTTGCGGTCGGTAAAGACTCAAAACTGAAGAAAAACTATTCCTTGATAATAAAATGATAAAATTAGATTTTTTTTAATATCTTAACTGCACCATTCTTCATTGAAATTGAGAAAACTCCATGTGAAATTGAGAATTTCAATTTTAAATTGAGAAAATTCCAAATGAAATTGAGAAAATTCCAAATGAAAATTTCAATTTTAAATTGAGAAAACTAAAACTAAAATTTCTCAATTTCATTTGGAATTTTCTCAATTTCAAATTGAAATTCTTAATTTCATTTGGAATTTTCTCAATTTCATATTGAAATTCTCAATTTCATTTGGAATTTTCTCAATTTAATTTTGAATTATCTCAACTTCAATCAAAAATGTTGGATCATATTGGAATCGTAACAATTTGCGTATGCTTTTTTCACACATGACCCCTCTATAAACTAAGGCTTTAATTTACATACAACTTAGGCCAGCTAAAAAGTGCTAAAAGACATGAAAATCTGAAATATGCGTTTTTTGAAACGAGTTTGTGGCCCCAATCTCAAATAAAAGTTATTGAAACAATAATATACATATAAAATTATATCTGAATAATGTGTTTTTTGAAAAACCTGCAAATTTAAATCGCGTCCTTCATTTTCAAAAATAAAAGGAAAAGAATCCTTTGAAAAAAAAAATATTAAGAAACTGCAAACAGAATATTTAAATTTAATTCTGACAAATTAATTATTCTGTGGTTAATAGTTTTGATTACAATCAAGCGAAAACAAAAACTTCATACTAATACAATGTCAGACACTCATACACACACACACACGCAAATAAACACACCTACACATTAATGTTGAAGAAACTAGAGGAAACCTCTTCCCTTCCTACTCTACATAAATAAATAAATAAATAAATAAATAAACGAGCACCTATACCTATAAATGCATCCCGTAAGTGTGTGTTTGAATGAGTGTGTTGTGTGCGTGCGTGTGTGTAAATTATGTGTAGGTGTTTTACAAGGCGCGTCTATACCACTTTTGATGTGAAGAGGGTGTTCGTGCTCAAGTGCAAGAGAGCGGTTTGTGAATTTTATATTTTAAAAATATGTATATCGCGAAGGTTGCTTAATTTATCCCCTAAAATTAAGTCAGATTAACATAAAAATTTTTATATGTCATAATCAGGGTGATTAATATGATATAAAGTAGATTATCATGTAGTTGATGGTATCTGGCGAAAATACTTAAATTAATATATGTGTAAAAGAATAGAAGAAGGGAGGGATCTTCTTCAGAAGAGAGACCTAACCTATTCCATATTATACGAAAAGTGCCTCGTTTTAAGCGCTGTGCTCTTCTACCTTCACAAAGTGATCTGCTCAGGGTATCACAGTTCCTTTTAGTACAGAGTTTGGCATAAAAAAGCAGCCCAAGTTCATTCAATAGTTCGTACACGGTGTTCTAAGCTGGTTGAAATTTGAGAATTTTTGTGTAGGTGTTGTGTTCTCGTGCGGGCTTTTCTTGTTGAGCGAAGACATTTAAGTCTCTAAGTTGTCAGTTTGTATGCAAGACCCCATAGATAATGTCTTCATTACATCTTCATCACATACTTTAAAGCAACAGTCACATTGTCTTCTACAACTTGTAATCTCAAAAATTTTCCTTTTACTTTTGTTTGCCCTTTTGATCGTCAAAAAACAAGTGTAGGCCCTCCACCACCCACAATCATAGATATGTCAATAAGTTTCTAAAACCGCAAAAAAAAATTGTTCGATAGCGATTTGATTCGGTCGAGTTTTCCAAGTATGAGATTATGGTACTCGTATTAATATTTATACGTAGTTGTTGAATTGTTTTAAGGTATATATTGAAATGAAATTTTTATGGCTTGAGTTCAAATCTGAGTTTTACCCATATCTTCTTAATTTAAGAAATTATTTTTGGATAAATTCATTATTTTACAAAGTACTGATCGATCCGTTCTGCTAGTCTGATGAATAAATTGTTTCAAATAAAAGGTACTCGTTTTCTTTATCTATCGAACAATAGTGAAGTTCAGTGTTTGATGAAAATTGTCTTGCGAAAGTGCAAATGAAAATTATCGTAGCTCATTTTTTTTTTTAAATTTAACAACAAAATATACACATTTACTCTTACTACGTCATTGCGTTTAAAAAGAATACTAAAAACAGGGAAGATCAACAGAATAGTAGATGTCAATTGTATAAAATATGTCCGTGTTGATAATATACTCATAATATCTTAGATGATTTCAAACTGCCAAATACCATATACGTGGGCGGATTGATATTGAAGCTACCTAGCGCTTGATGACAGCACAAACACAAAAACTCTTTTTTTTGGAAATTGCGATCTGTCAAACGTCAGTTGTTAAAAGTTCAGCCAAATGCATCGATTAATTTATTTGTTGTAGGCATTTGAAGTAAACAACTTTTGTGTTTCTTGAAAAATGGAAAAAAGTGAATTTCGTACAGTGATTAAACACTATTATTTGAAAGGGAAAGAGACAAAAGAAAAGCTCGATAAGCATTACGGTGAGTCTGCTCCGTCAGATTACGTGGCAAAATATTGGATTGTTGAATTTAAACGCGGCCGAACAAGCACTACAACAATACCATCAACAGGAAGGCCAAAAGAGGTGGTTACTGAAGAAAATATCAAGAAAATCCTCGATATAGTTATGAATGATCGCCGAGTCAAGTTACGTGAGATTGTTGAAATGGTAAACATATCATATGAACGTGTGTTCAACATTTTGCATGAACATTTGCATATGAAAAAGCTATCGGCAAGATGGGTGCCGCGTTTGCTTTCAATTGACCATAAACGTGTAACGTGTGCAGTCTCAATGGCAAAGCTCTATGAATTGGGCTTCGAATTGGTACCTCATTCGCCATATTCTCCGGATTAAGCCCGTAGTGACTACTTCCTATTTCCAAACCTAAAGAAATGGCTCGGTGAAAAGAGATTTAGCTCCAACGATGAAATTATTGACCAAACAAATGCCTATTTTCAGGACCTCGAAAAATCCTATTTTTTGGAAGGGATACAAAAACTGGGGAAACGTTGGACTAAGTGTATAGAGCTAAAAGGAGACTATGTTGAAAAATAAAATTTTGTTTTGCAAAAAACTGTGTTTCATACAAAAAGTCACGGACTTATTGATCTGCCCTCGTAGTACAATATCAATATCATTCGTCAACAGCTGTTATGAGCCGCCGCCAATTCATAGTTTGTTGAACTGCCGACAACTGTTCTACGGCTTCGATCTGCTGTGACATGTGTAAACAGTCATCAAGGTAGATCAAACAGGTAGCAGCGGTTTTATAACAACACAAAGTCGGTTGTCAATCAGGCATTTTGAGTAGCTGTCAGAACAAACAACAACGCAGGTTGCACTGTCAGCACAGATGAATCTTTAAGCAAATGTCAAACACCATATAAAACTGAATACGTATATGGTGTTTGATTGTTTGAAATAAGCCGTGTCACTTCTGCTACCTCGGATCCTCGTACTTTTAGAAACTTCAATGACACTGGAACCGCCCATTAGGAGGGACTCAAATAAAATCTAAATAACCAGACATAAAGATAATTTTACATTGTTTTCATTTAATATAAATTGTTAGAATGTCCTGAAGCTAACCGGGTCGCAGTTAGACTTTTTGTAAAACTTTCTTGAGTGAATGTTTCCTCATGTTCGTGTTTATTTTAATTTCTTATTATTTGTGCTCCTCCACATACATACATACATACGTACACACATTTGTGCGTTCAAAATTTAATTAATGACTTTGCTTTACATTCAATTGCTTCCTTTTTGACACAATTCTTTTATTTCTATTTGCTGCAGGATGTTTATTTAAATATTTATGTGTATAATTATGCATTTAGGAGAGTGTTGTCTTCTTAATGCAACAAAAATAACAACAACGGCAGAACAAAACCAACAACAACAACACGAATGGCATTAACAAGAAGAACATTATTAAAATCGAAACTCACGTATACATGCACACTTAAGAGGTTCATTAAGAATATTGGCCAAAGAGGAAAATGACAAAGTGCCATACTTAGGGTTCCACTTAGAAGATATGTACATACAAAGAACAAAAGATAGCTTGATGATTTTTTTTTGTTATTTTTTTTTGTTTTGTTTTATTCTTTAGTTAGTTTTTTTTGTTTTAGTCTAACTTGTCGTTGTTGCTGTAGTTGCAGTGATTTTATCCTTTACTTTAGCACAATCATTTTGCCTTAAGAACAAATAAACCTGACAATTTGTACGCACAATCTACACATTTTTCATATGTTTAAGCATTCCATGCACCACAATCACCACAGCAGAGGTGGAAAATAATCTATTCTTTGATACGTTTGGATCTTTTAGAAGACATTTAAGATTATGAAACTTTATAGTTTTCTTCTCTCATTTATTTAGCATTGTTGCAATGCGAGGGTTGTTTTTTTTAATTTAGGGGAAAATGTTCAAAACAAAAATACCGAAAGCTTAGGGCGTTTTCATTTCTATATACTTCTATATATGTACTTGTAAATAAAAAATTTCATTTGACCCCATTCAATGCTGTTTATAAGAATGAAATAGTAAGGATCCCATAAAATAGATCAATATTCAAGAATAGGCCGAACTATTCTTTAGTGTAAAGGCGTGACATAGGGGTCAGAACACTCTTGAGGCCATCGTTTCATAAGACCAATGCTACGAGTATGGGGGGCGGATCAAGGAAAACTGAATAAGGAGCATTTCCTAACAAAAACGAATAAAAAATTTCTATGTCTATTTTTCACTAAAAAAAACTTATTTTAAACCTAATAAAAGGTTTATTAAAGAAACAAAAACTAATTTTCATAGTAAATGCAATAATTTAATTGGAATAAAGAATAAACACAAATATATATTGAAAATAAATGTAAATTTGTACTGATGATGGTTGGATGTTATCAAGTTGAAGATTCATGTTTTTAAAGGAAAAAGTGTGAAACTTACGGAACTTTCGGACAAAGAATTTCTTGAACCACGTTGCTTACAAAAACAAAATCCCCACGCAAAAATTCTCTTAGTCATTCCTAGAACAGCGGTGAATCAAAATAATTTTTATATGTAATCATAAAATTTCATTGAATTTATTAATAAAAAACTAAAGTAAAAAACAAAATGAAATAGAAAAGCTTAATTTTGTTTGTAAAGTTGCGTTAATTGAGGTCTTGTTTTTCGAAAAGTTGCGTTAACAGAGTCACCAATGTTAAGAATTCGGGTGTTGCGAATATCGAGGGGAGTCTGCACTCTATTGCATATTTTATTTAAAATTCCCTCTCTCAAAAGTCGAAGGTGAAAACCATAATAAGGCCCATTTACTTAAAAAAAAACAATAAATTCCTTGACAAACTGGACAACAGGGATGGAAAGTCAAATTTAACAATTGTATAGAATATCTTCAAAATTAGTCATTTTCAATTTGTAGCTAAACTATGTACTTAAAAACACATACTACGTATCGAGCCTTATTTACGATTATATTTTAAACGACAATTTATCGAAATTCTGTTTTTTTTTACAAATACTAGTTAGAACAATAAATGAAATCGTAGAGTTTGAATTGGTACCCAACTGGAGAAAAAGTGGAGTTCATTCCATCGTTTGATTTATATATTGCTTAAAGAAAAAAATAAAATAAAACCTCTCTTCTGAACGACTTTTCTTTTGGCGCTTATCACATAATCGTATATAGGGCTCGATATGCTTATTTACTATCAAAATTTGTAATTTGTAAAAGCACAAATTTTTAATCAAATTAAATGGTTAAAAATTAATTTCAGGGAAACCGCAAATATGCAACTGCATGTTCTTTCTTATGCAAACTATGGAAGAGAAAATAAAATATTTATCGGTACTTTTCTCATATTATAGTTTTAAAAGCATATATGCAACATTTTTGTATTTATATATCTTTATTCACAAATGAATAATAAAGTTAATGTGTTTCCCATATAAAAATCCAACATTAAAACTGCTATAACTTTCAAACCGAACAATTTTAAGAAAAATTCCAAGAGAATGGTCTAAAATTTATGTCTCTATGTTGTGTGAGGCCTTAATTGTACTTACACCAAAATATAGACGGACAGACGGGCATCGCTCATTCGACTTCTCTATCTATAAGGATCCAGAATATATGTATACACTTTATGGGGTCTTAAATGAATAATGAAGAAATTACATATGGAATGACAAACCTATATATAGTATAACCTTTCAAAATTTTTTGGTGAAGGGTATAAAAAGCAACGTTTAACGTACGAGGGATTCTATGTGCCTCGGCCTTAAGGCAACGATATGATTTTTTTTGTTGAGATTTTTGGAGTTAGACGAAAAATTAAAAAGTTGAATTGTGCGCACAATGCCATCTCTGGCGTAAAACAAAATACGTCTGAGTCTACTGTGTTTATATTCATACAACGATAATTTTAAGTTTATTATATAAGTTATATTCAGCTACCTGAAGAAGCGACAACATCAACAACAACAGCAATAATAATAAAAAAAATATATATGAAAAACTAAAGAAAAACAAGTCAAAGAAGAGAAAAATAATCGTACATAAATACACAAGCAGGCATGTGAGTTTACGATTACGACGGCTAACAGCTGTAAAAATCTATGTGTGCTCGCTCGCTCGCTGGAAGTATCTATAGGCTGGCAAATTTGTAAGTGGATATGTGTGCTTGCTTGTACTACTAGATATCTTGAGCACTTTTTTAAGGTCGATCACTTTTGTTCATAAATTTTATAGATATCGCTGGCTGAAATGCAAACGCCTCTTACAATGGAAGCAAAAGTGAATTGAAAGTTTTATTTAAAAAAAAAAAATCAACAACTTTGCTGTATTGACTTTAAAGTTTTTAGTTCATCAGATTTATTGATTTTAAAAATCCAATGTTAACATGTTGCACCCGTCATGCAAAACGTATAAAAGTCTACTTTTTTCATAGAAATGAAATGGCAATGTTTTGAAACTTTGTGAAAGTAAGAAAAAGTCAAAGACAAAAAGAAATCTATTAAAGTGAAGTGTATATTCTGGTTAATGTTGAAATTAACGTTAATTCAAAATGCAACAGAAATAACTTTTAGCATTATTGTATAATTGATCATATTTGATATTTTCACATGGTAAAGGGGCGGTTGATGGACTAGATGGAAGTATAAAAATAACAGTGTGGACCGCTGTAAAGTCCCGAAAAGCCCTTATTCACAGGGGTCAAGATTTTTTTGATGTCGCGCGCAGTCTTTGCACAAACATCTTTTTTATACTCGTACCAAAGGAAGATATTGACGCTGTGAAGAGTGTGGTAGATGATGAATGGAAAACGTTGAAAAACATTCGAGGACTTCAAGGAAAACATTCATTCCAATTTGAAGAGGCAATCGAGTTTCCATGGGGCGAACTTCCAAGTCCAACATAAGAAGCACGTTGGTTTTTAAAACTCCAAACGAAGCAGAAAATAGTTGGGATGAAGACGATTTGAAACCGATTTCATGCTTGAAGTATCTATTGAAATAACTTAGATGCGGTGTAACGGCTATAATTTTCGTATTGAAAAGTGAATTCTTTATTGTTTATTTTTACCTTTTCTTTATAATTTTAAAATATTTGAAAAAATGAATTAATTGAGTTTTAGTTGATTTTTAATTAATGACAAATGAGTTTTTTATTGTATATTTGTTGATTAATAAATCAATATTTTGAATAATTATGTGAAAATGAAGAAAAAAAATGGATTTTTGTTTAGTTATTTTAGACGCGTTGCACGCGTGATAATTGCATGCTGCACCCGTCATGGCTTAAAGAGCAAATTTTTTATTATTGGACTATATTTCTCTACGATGTTTGATTTGATAATCATCGTCTGATATCTCATCTTTCACAATAAAAAAGAATAATACAATAAAAGTTTAAAAATTAACAGAGTTTTGTGTTTTTATGGTATGATCTTATGAAAGTTGGCCAATTTGGTTGCACCCGTCATGCACTTTAAAGCTCTCTCGTGGCTATTTGATCGTTTCATATAAATTCTTGTAAATAGATAAAAATAGTATATAAAAAAATGTTACCCCTTCTAGAAATAACTTATTGTTTCTTTTTATTAGTAAAAGACGTTTAAAGCGTCTAAATGTTGCACCCGTCAGAATATAATCGCCCTTTAGAATAAATTAATTCTAACTCCGTTTGATAAAAGATTTTAGTTTCCAGTTCCTGCTTATTTGTTAAGTTCATCAATCAACTTTTTTTTCTTAACATTTTTTCCTTTGAGCATTTACCAGCGATATTTTAAATTTGTAAAATACTCCTAATAATTCTAAAATATACAGTGTGCTACTAAATAAAGTGTGTTGTAAGTAACACACACGCGTAGCATGGAAACACAAGAATACATTCATACATACATACCTACGCTGCTTAAATAAATAGACATACATACATACAAACATAATTCCATCTGTTCGTTCTTTCAACAATTCTTTAAGAATACCCACACACATCCACTCAGCTGCACACACGTGCAACAAAAATACATAAATATTTTGTACTTCAGTAAGTACATTATAAATAAATATGTACATATGTATGTATGTGTGGGTATAAAGCCAGCTAGATAAATATCTAGTATGTGTGTGTGTATATACACGCGTGTGAGTGTCAGTGCATGTATCTCTTACACACGCATGTGTGAATGTATGTATGTATATTTTTTTATTCCTCTATTCCCTTTACAATTTTCTTTTATATTTGCTGCACAATCCAACTATAATTTTGTTTATTTTGACTTTTCTCCCTTCAATTTCCAAACTGTTTTCCGATTTTGTTTTTCTTGAACTTTTCGATTGTCGTCCGTCAATCAATCCTTTCAGTTTATTTTACAGGTATTCTTTATTTGCTTATTGATGTCAAATGTTATGCGTGTATGTGTGTGTGCTTATATAATTACAATTCCAATTTACCGATTATAGCAAAAACAGACCAGCTTCTCATTAGTTGTAGTAAACTAGCAGATTTTGTTAAAAATCGTGGGCAGTACCACGCCCATGTAAAGTAAATATTCTTTTTCAGCTATAACATTTTGCAAAAACACATTGACTTTCCGTTACAATTTGCTGCATTATGATGAGAAAACTGGGCAATGCCACGCCCATTTCTAATTAGTGGCCCTTTTTCAATTACTGAACTGATTCTCAAGAAACGCATTGAGTTGTTGTCGTGGCAAAATACAAAATTAGAAAGATGGTAAGAAACGTGCCACGCACGAATAATTTTATAATAGAACTTTTAATTTCTTACTGCCTGTTCATCGAACACAATTAAATAAAACAACGAGTAGAAATTTCAACGTTTCTCCTGTTTGAGATCATGCAACACGACAACAGTTTTTAAACAAAACACGTAACAAACTGGCAAATTTTTTTTTCGTCTGTGTATCGCGTTTTTAAATGTCAAGGAGCTGAAAGCAAGACGAATAAAATAAATTATTCGCTCTGGAAAAATATAATTAAACAAACTAAATAAAAATTAAAAAAAAATATTTTTAAAAATTGTTCAAAATATTAATTTAAATGTCGTACAACGAACAATTGAAAAAGTGTTACACAACCGCTATTTCTTACGTAGTCGTTAACGTGTCGTCCAATTTCGTTTTATTTTTGACGCGTTCCATGAACAGGCTATTAAATTCGCTTTTGGGAATGCAGTAGAAATAACAAGTATTCTATTGGTGGACATTTTTTTTTTTTTTTTTTTTTTTTTTTATTTTTTTTTTTTTTTTTTTTTTTTATATGTATATTATTTATTGAATCTTCAATAATAGATTGAAACATCAATAAGTTTTTCAAATCTTAAATCTAAAAAAAAAAAATAATAAATATAAGTTTAGCCAATGCTAAACACAATTTTTAGTTACAACGGTTGATTTTTGTTGTTTACATCTCTCGTGTACGGCTGATAGAAAGAGTGTCCCTCCTCCTAAGCCGGGTGTGGCCTCTATACTCTAGAATATTGCGCGCAAGTGGATTTGGGTGCAACTCAAGTTTTTTAATGTATTTTTTCGCGTGTTTCGAAAATACTGTCTTTACCAACGGAACGTCTAGATCTTTATGAATTCTATGGTTTCTGACATACCAGGGGGCTGCAGTTATTGTACGTAGAATTTTATTTTGTCGCCTCTGAATTTTTTCTACATTCGATGCTGAGGCAGTGCCCCATAGCTGGATTCCATAGCACCATATTGGTTTCAGGATCGCGTTGTATAGTAGAAGTTTACAGTCTAGGCTCAGTATTGAATTTCTACCCATAAGCCAATTCATTTGGGCTGCTTTTAATTTCATTTGCATCAACTTTGCGTCTATATGCGATTTCCATGTTAAACGGCGGTCAAGGTGAACGCCTAGATATTTGACTACAGTATGTTGCGGAATAGTCTCGGTGTTGATTTGTATAGGCGGGCATGTTTCCCTTCGCAACGTAAAAGTGACGTGTACACATTTCTGCTCGTTAACTTTTATACGCCATTGTTTGAGCCATTTTTCCAATTTGGATATATACCCTTGTAAGTTGATGGAGGCTTCTACTGGATTTTCATGGACGCTTAAAAAAGCTGTATCATCGGCAAATGTTGATGTATGAATGTTATTGCTTAACGGTAAGTCAGAGGCATAAATTAAATAAAGTAATGGACCGAAGATGCTGCCTTGGGGAACTCCGGCTTTGATCGACTGCGAAGGGCTTAAAAAATTGCCTTCCCTAACAACAAATTTTCGTTCCTCTAGATAGCTTTTTAAAAGCTTGACGATGTTTGCGGGGAGATTTCGTGTTAATTTGTGGATAAGACCTTCATGCCATACTTTATCGAAAGCTTGAGAAACATCTATAAAGAGCGCAGAGCAATATTTCTTTTTTTCAAAGGTGTCTCTAACTACGTTCACAAGTCTGTGAGTTTGTTCAATTGTGCTATGTTGTCTGCGAAAACCGAATTGATGATCTGGAATGCATCCACTTCTAGTCAGTATAGGCATCAGCTTGCTCATATACAGCTTTTCAAATAGTTTTGAAATGTTAGGCAATAAGCTAATAGGCCGATAGGATTCAACCTTCGTATGATCCTTGCCGGGCTTTGGTATCATAATAATCATCGAAACCTTCCATTCTGCAGGATAGTATTGCAGCCGTAGAATACTATTAAAAATGAAGAGTATAACTCTTTTTGCAATATAAGGCAGTTGTTGAAGCATTTTGTTGCTTATTCTGTCGACACCTGGGGCTTTTCTGGTGTTAAGACTAGTAATAGTATTTTCAATCTCAGTCATGTTAAATCTCATCGGTATTTCTGGTAAAGAGACGACTGGTGGCAGTTCAACAATATCAGCAGAAATATTCGGGGTAAATACTTTTTCTAGGTGCTTAACAAATAGATCACCTTTTTCAGCATCAGTTCTTGCCCAGTCACCATTAGAGGCTCGTAATGGAGGTTTGCAAATCACTGGCCTTTTAAGTCCTCTGGCTGCACGCCACAGCGAATAATCTGTTGATGGTGTTGCATCGAGTTCTTGCAGAAATTTTTGCAGCGAAGCTGTTTTTTGTGATTGTAAAACTTTTCTTAGCTGTTTGGTACACTCCTTAAGCCGTAATTTTAGCTGAGGCGATCTGTAACGTTGCCATTCTCGTCGAGCTCTCCGTTTTTCAGTCAATAGCCTTTCTATGTCTGCACAAAAAATATTGTTAAATCTCGCTTGTTGATTTGGTTGAATTGAAGAAGCATTAAGAGCAGCTTGTTTAGCATGTGCTTCAAACAACCTAATAGAGTTTTCTATGTCAGCAGGTGTTCTCAATGGCATATTTTCCGTGCAATGAGCACTCAAATATTTTTTGTATTTCAGCCAGTTAATACGTGCAGGTGTCAGCGGTAAATCACATGTAGGTGTTGCAGTTGTGTGTGAGTAAATAGTGATAATAGTAGGCGAGTGATCTGAAGACAAATCCAAAGACGCTTCTACTTCAATCATTTCGCTGGGCACGCCTTTCATAATCCCAAAGTCGATAACATCAGGAATTTTTTGACGATCCGTTGGCCAATATGTTGGCTGACCACTTGAAACTACATTCAAACCCATTTTTGAAATTGTGTCAAACAAAACACGACCCTTAGGACTGATTAAACGTGAGCCCCAAAATGTGTGTTTAGCATTGTAGTCGCCAGCTGCTAGAAAACGGGACCCCAGAGTTGTATAAAATGCGGTATATTGACTCTCTGAAATTGAAAACCTGGGAGGAGAGTAAACAGATGATATCACAAGCTTTTGATACAAATTTTCAATGCAGATGTTCGTTGCTTGAAGATATTCTTCACGAAGGTCATTTAGTAGGTAGTGTTTTATTCGAGTTTTTATTAGGATTCCAGAGCCACCACAAGCTCTACCTTGAGGATCCTTGGTGTCGTAGAAATTATATCCACTAATTCGAAAATAGCTTCGGGACGTCAAGTGAGTTTCTGAGATAAGCATAACATCGATTTGTTTATCCAGAAGAAAATATTCAATTTCATTTTTTGGTGGACATGACGGAATATAATTTTTCTTCTTCTCTAGATCCACGCCACATGGCACAAATGCTGTTTGAATGCAAAATTTGTTTTTTTTAATAAAATTTGTAGAAAATTCTATGCTTTTTTTAAAATTTATTATTCGCGACAGGTCTCGGATGTCTTCTTTAAATAAATTTCAAAATGTTTTTGAAATGCTCTTCAACCTTTATTATGACTTCACAAGAAAACGTAATATGCACTTACATAAAAAAAATTTTGTTACCTTTGACCACTACAAAACTTTTGAGTTAATTTATAAAGCGCATAACAAAATTTTTCAAACAAAATTTTTACTTTTTCCAACTTAATTGCCCGGGCTGCGAAATACAATTAAAAATTTCTAAACAAATTATCTATAAGACTTGATCTGGTCAACGACCACGATCACTGTTCAGTGACTGGGTGTTTTCAAGGTTTAAAAATGTTTCCCACGCCTGAAAATACAGCTCTTCTTTATTTTATTTAACACTACATTGTAGAAGGCATGTCTGGAAATTCCTCTTTAAACTCCGTCAGACAAGATTAAGATTAAGCATCAGATTTCACAATCTATCGATAATTTCAATACTTTCTTATGAAAAGTGAAACACAAAGAAACTTCAAATACAGAATCATAAAATACACCATAAAAGTAGTAGAAATAGGGGAACCGGAAAAAGTGTTTTGTGTGCATGAAATGTGATCACGCATGATGTGTTTAGTTTTTTTTTTCAATCAAGTGAGTGTGCATCAGTAGATTTTTAGCGTGATTATTTGGTGTTTTTTTGCTTTATTGACATTTTTTTCTTTTAATTTTTTTATATTTCTTTTTAATTTTTTAATTTTTTTTGTGACTATTTCGTGAGCGTGAGTTTTCGCAATAATGACTAACTTTTATGTCCTCTCACGTGAGTATGCATGAACGCGAGCAAAAAATATAAGGTCGTTCATAAGCGCACATTGTTAACATTGTGATTGAAAAGCTACTCACGATCCCGTCTCTAGTTTCAACTGATAGGTATACAAAATATAAAACTTGATCAGAATTTAAAACGGAGGTTTTCATTCTGTTGTTTGTTACAACATTTGTAAGCGTATTTAAAAAAATGTCAATGAAGTATCAAAATATAATCTAAAAAGATCGCATATACGCTATGAATTCGAAAAATATTGCAAATATGATCTGCAAAAAGTGCTGTAAAGGGTAAAATATGCACTAACAAATCGATGCTAAAACTCTCTTATATCCTCCACCATAAGTTGCAATTGCATATTTGCGGTTTCCCTGATCATTGACAGCTAATCAGCATTTATTAACGCACGCCCTTTGTCTTTAAGAACAGGACGTTTTCAATTCACGTTGACTTCTAGAACTAAAAGTTTGCGAAAGTCTCTTAATTATATTTATATAAAAGCGGCAAATGCCAAGTAAAATAAATAAAAAAATTTCTTGTCGTATGTAAGAATGTAGATAATTTTTAATTAAAATATAAAAAAATTGTTTACTTGTTGACTAAACTTCCGCTTTTTGCCGATAAGAGTTGGATGTATAAATAATTGTGTAGCTGCGTTAAAATAAATATTCAAAATTAAAAATTAATATAAATAATGTTTGTTTTAAAACATCTCTCTGTAAAATAACGACTTGTCCACTAAAAATTTCGAAATAATTTTTTCATAACGAAACTTCCCACATCTGAGTTTGCGGCATCCACACATCCAACATCAGGGTAAAAATTGTTAGTTTATGTTTGTGATTCTTAAAGAATTTCAAAGCTGAAATAGTTCCAAAACAACCGAAACCGAAGCAATTAATTTATTGGTAGATTTGTCAGGATAAAGTAACAAAAAAAGTCCTGACATGTCAAGGCATTAGACTTAAAATAACTATAACCACATCACCTAAATAATTTCAGAATGATCATTTAAGCACGTACACATCGATCGATGTACGATACAGCTGCGGTAGAAAAAATAGCGCCATTGAGAAACTTTGTTTTCATAACCGTATTGCAGTTCTATTTAGTAAACAAATTGCGCTTGCAGCTCATAACAAGAATGAAGTAAACATTTAATCAAAATTAGTTTCTGCTAAATATTCTAACTTTTAATGAAATTAATCTCAAAATACTATCCAAACTTGAAAATTGGTGTGTAAAAAATAGCAGTTTAATTTTTGGATAACACAAAATGAAAACAGATAATAAATAAACCTAAAACGATTATTGAAAACATAAAATATAATTAATTAATATTTTGTGACATGATGTGTGTTGTCTGTCAATAATGACAGCACATCTCTTTGGTGGACGATTTCACACATCTTCTTAGGAATTCTTTCCTACTCAGAGTTCCCTGTAGCGTACATAATATATGTACATTTATGTTTTTGTGCGGATATGACATTTATACCAGACCAAAATCGAGTACTTACGAAATTTCAAGAAAAATCTTTTTGATTTTGACTAGATTTCCCATATAAAACAAAATCTAATGCGGGAGTAGATTTTTGACAAAATCTTCCCAAACTCTAGTAGTGCTCAGTGATGCAACTGTGTTTTTTCCGAAAATTATACTGAAAAATACTACGCTGCTCAATAATAATTCTTTGAAAGGTGTGCTCGTTAGCTGTTTTGGCATTTGAATGATAATTTTTTGTACGGAGTTTGACACGTGAAAAAGAAGATTAGTATCTTGAAACATGTCACAAATAACCCGACCTAAACGGTATCGATTTTGATAGAGATTTCAATTCAAATTTAATAGATTTCGTGTAGGTATAAATGTACTTTAAGAAAATTATGATCAGGAAATTTTACGTTTCACATGAAAACACCACATGATATTAATAGAGTTATTAGAGTTCAATTATCCAGATAGTTTAAATGTTCAATTGTAGTTTATTGAAAAAAAAATAAAAGAGAGTTCGTAAAAATTTTGTATAAAGAAAGTCATTCACATGGTTGACCATAGTGCTATTATTTTTACCGGCACTGTATGTGCTTAAAAGCGTTTAGTTGACATTATTTTTTCATATCGGTAGAGTATGTAAGTATGTAATCCTTGTGAATTTTCCGAATAAAAAAAAATATTCTCAAAAAACCTTCTAGAAGTATAAAATATTTACAATTGATGAAGAATGTAAAACCTTCCATGTGCATTTTGCATAAAAGTTTTATTTTATTACAATAAAGTAAAACAATAAAAATATATGTATGTATGTATGTATGTGCGTATATACAAATTTACAGCTGCACACATCCATGTGGTCGTCAAAAGATGCTTGGAATTTCTAGCCAAGTAAGACAAAAACAACTAAAACAACATATTTGAAAAACATAAAGAAAAATAAATAATTAACACAATATACGCCCACTTATTGACGTCATATCCGGCACTCAAAATCAAATAAAAATAAAAGATATACACACACACACATACACTCATATATCAGTGCATGTTCCCAGCAAACACACGGGTTTAATCTGTAGTTAAGTGATTTGAAATTAAACTCTTTTTTTATATGTAATTTGTAAAGCATTCGCAACAAAAACGGCATTTTATTCTCAAACTAAGAAATAAGAAAATAATTAAAGTTAATTTAATTTAATGAAGTAATTAGTTACGATATTTTTGAAATTTTTTCTTTATTGACCAACTTTAGGAGTATTTTATACTATTTGGCGACAACATCGACAAAGTAAATTCGTTTTTTCAGCTTTTGATTTTCTTTCGATATAAACTAAACACTCGTTACAAGTTTAAAAATGATAAGAAGAGTGTGAAACTAAACGATGTCACTTAGATTTTTGCATACAAACGATACCTTTCAGAGCTTCTCTTGGCTGATTGGCATCAATTCAGAGTACAGATATCTTGCCTTGCCGGCATGACTTAAGGACTTTCTCCTCCTCTCGACATGTCGAATAGTATCTTCACTGAGTAATGATTTTATGTCTGGCCTGCCTTTAGCATCTAATGTAAATTTTCTTGACAGGGCGAAGAAAAACAAAAACGCTTCTGTGTAACCGAAAAGAAATCTTTACGCCACGAAGCCCCTATTAGAACTGTCCAGAGAAGAATATCAATAAGGTCGACCGAAGACACAAAGAAAACCGAAGATGACACGAGACGGCATGCTATTGTTGTTGCCTTGCTGACTCTGTCACACAAAAAGTAATAAACAAAGAATTTTTCATGTTTTGTTGTGGTTCTGCATTCTTATTAATTTCTGGCTCAATAAAACAAAAGTTGTAGAAAAATATTGATTTAAGCAATAAAAATGCCAATTGTAATATAACATTAAAAATAAAATATTTTAAGAATTAAATGAATCTAATTTATCTCGTTCACGTTAACAAAATTTTATTGAAAACCAATATTTCGCCACTTCTTTGTGTTGCTTTTTCAGGGAATTTTTTATTTCATTTTATGTTTGCAACTCATCGTTATTCGTCGTATATTTGCTAAACTTTTAATATCTGCTTTACAGTAGCGCTTTCTTGTATGCACTACTGCAAGTGGATGTGCAAAAATAAGTTTTAATGTGCACTAAATAAATATATATATGAATAATTAAGACCTTTCTTTATCATATACAATATTGAATATATTCAGACAATTTTTATGTTCTAACTATGAAGAGCACTTTACATATCAGACAGGGTTTATTGCAGTGCTTCCGAAACCTCGATTATATTTTGCTGGATTCCTCTTAATAGTATCTACCGTAACAAGTGGTACAATGGAGCAAACAACGCTGATGAGATGGTGTAGCGAGCTCGACATCACTGCTGATCCATTCTGCTAGTCAGATGATTGAATGTTCCCATATTATTTTCTTCAAACAAAATGTTTTTGAATTTATCAAAAATTCTTCATAAAAAATGTGGTTTTATAAATTCCAGTATTTACAAAAACTAAAAACTTTTTTTTTTCATTTGAGACTAAAAAGGCAACAAACAATTTCAATTTGAATGTAGCATGTGTATTCCGTTAATGTTTGCTCTGGTAATTTGAGAATAACACTTGGATAACAAAATTGAAAAAGTGCCACTTGCCAATTTAAATATTCTCTCAAATAAACATCAATTTGAATTAACATTTTTATTGAAAATTCTGGCTAGATTTGAAAAAAGATTGAGAATATCAAATAATCAGCCGAATTATGAATAAAAATTCCCTGGGAGATTTCTCCCTTTTCCCAAAAGGGGCTGTTCACATATAATATGCCAACAATTAATATGTGAACAGCGCCTTTTTGGGAAAAGGGATAATTTTTTATTCATAATTGCCCTAAATATATCATACGTTTAACTGTGTGTTTGTTGGGCATTCACTCCTACCTACACACACACACACACACACACACGCATGTACCTACGCTCTGAAAGAGAAGCAGAAGATAGAGAAAAACCGCACAAGAGTGACTTATGAATGTGAGAAAGTAAATTAAAAAGATGGTCAAAAATCAAATTTAACAAATGACAGAATATAAATTTGAACATTAAAAGACGTTACTAAAAGAAAATAAATTAAATGAAAGATGGAACACAATCCCGATATACCAGCCATCATTCATAGTTTCTTTCGGTAACTTAAACACTTCGGGGGCCGTCAGTGTGTGTCTCTTGCAAAGATGGCATTTAAACTAAGAACTTGGAGATAATTAACTTGCAAGTTAATTATTAATTTTGAATCATCATTTAATTGCCTTAATTGCTTATGGTCATTTGTGACCCACTTTTTCTCGTAAAAGTCGTAATAAATTTATTTGCTCATGTGTTGGAAACGACGTTCTTTATCAATGAAAAATTTAGAAAATTGTATTTGACAATCAAATTAACATAAATTTCACGTGAGCGTGTAATTATTTCGTGAGCGTGAGTTTTCGTGATTTCGACTAACTTTTTTTCCGCTCACGTGAGCGTGGCCGAACTTGCGTCAAATATATAAGATCGTGCATGAGCGTGTATGAGAAAGAAATGTTTATCGTGAGTGTGTGTGTAATTCACTTACGATCCCATCTCTAATAGCAACTCCAAAATCGGCTGTTACAAAATACCGAGTTGCCTTTTAAAATTTTTACGCCTGCAATAAGTTAAATTTTGTTCACTCACTCTTTCGTAACAGTGTTACAGTTCTATGAGGTTCCACATGATGCCCACTTTTGATTGTAGTCTTTGTTAAAACTAATTTTAATATTAAAAAAAATCATTAATTCGTCTTAAGTAAATTTGTATGTAAACTATTGACCTTGACGTGGTTCTAGCTCACTGTCGAATTAAAATTTAATATTTTTTAATTTATATATATTTTATTATTATTTTCTCTCTCTCTCTCTCTCTCTTTTTTAAGATATAATTTTTAACAGTTTCTTTACAAACAAAAAAAATCGCCTATAGAGTGGATAATAAGAAACAAATGAAATACACAACAGAAAACTCGTATATCATTTTATATGAATGAATAAACATCGAATTGAATGTTCAACTGTTCTTCATTAATAAATGCCTCTTCTCATTTAGCAGTTTTGTGCGAAAAAAATTCATTCAAACAAAAAATACTTGATGATCAATACGAAAATAAACTAAACACACACACAAAACTTATAATATATTTTTACACAGATACTTTATGTATCTATGTATGTACGTGTGTATGTTTGTGTCCCTGGTTGCTGATGAAGAACAGGTTTTTTATTAAAAGAACAAAACAAAAAAAACTACACTGAAAAATTTTATACAACAGAAAAAAGCATTTTCTTGTTTATCTCAAGGTTTTTTCTCTGTCCTCCAACACCTTTAACACAATAAATTTGTATTTGAAGAACTCCCGATATCTGCTTTTGTGGAATCGATTTTCCCGAAACATAGATTAGCACATTTTCGATCAACTCACTTTTCAAAAACTGAAAAAATAAATAAGGCAAATTCATACCAGGTGAACTCGTTTGCTCAGCTGACAACTCATTGTTTTTTTTTTTTTAATTTTTCTCGTTTTAAATTCGCCTTGAACAGTTTATTTTGACAGCCAAGGCGAATTCTCTTTGCCTTGATACCACTTTTGTTTTAAAATCAGAAATCAATGTTAGAATTTGTACAGGGTGTCCGCCGGGAAGGTATACTAATTTGTTAAGCGGATGCAACTCTTTACCACAGACCAGACATTTTCAATGGTATTAAACATTGAATTAAAGGGTGCAAAGTCTAAGTATTTATTTAGTTGTCACGCAATTCCTGCTCCTGCAAAATGTCCCCTATTTTACCATAACAAGATGAATTGTCAATTGCATTAACAACTGATTCACCATGCCTGGCCATTGTTTAAAGAGGGCACGTTTCTATTCACGCTTTTGTATTTTCTTTCTTGAACGAACATCTTATTTTATAATGAATAAATCCATTCATGGAAACCATCACAAGGGTTAAAGGCAAATTCTCCAAACACTCCTTCCTCGTAAGGCCTCATTATAATATTTATCACTCACTCATAAGTTATGAAATCGCAAATGAATATAAAATCAATGAACTTCTAAATCATTTTTATTTTATTTCTTTTTTTTTCAGAAAGCAATTAAACAAGCAGAAACAAACTACTGAAGTGATCGATCATTGAGAACGCTGTTAATCCCGAAAGGAGGATGAGGAAAACTGATGATCCCCGGAGCAGAAATCGAGGGGATTGAGGGTTTTAAAATAATTACTTAAACACTACATGGATCGCAGAAATGGCGGCGATCCCTTGGCGCCTCCACGGCCCCCTAAATTGTTACCCAAAGTGCATCGTCCTAGAGCTCCCGAGCCGGAGATGATGAGTGCGACGTCTCAATTAACTTCGACAGCACCAGTAGCAACAGCATTAGCAGACACAACAGTAGCAAACACACCTCAATGTACAAACCAATCAGATTTAAGTAGAAATAATAATTTGAATCAGGCGCACCTTTTAAATAGTAGTATTAATAATACGTCGCCGTCGTCGTTTTGGTCCTCGCCAGCGTCGAACGCAACGTCTACAATTCCAGCGGCTTCCGCAGTTACCAACAACATAAGATACAATAGGGTCAGCTATAACAACAATCATATTGGCAACATTGATGTTGTGGCCCAGCAACCCACACAGTTTGACGATTATCAAATACATCATCTAACTTTCCTACCACAAAGAACCTGCAGTAATCTAAGTCGCAACAATAGTCACGTCAGCTCATCGTCGTCCTCCTCATCAGTTGCAGCTACGAATAGTTTTACGAGACGTCGACCGCCGCCACAAGCACCTGGAGGCACCGGTTCCGCTGTGCCGCTTCTTACAATAAGTGGCAATAGCAACAGTAACAACAATAATAATTTCCTTAATCATTTCCATAGTGCAGAGCCGGTACCAACATCTCCCGTCACACTGGCGCAACCGCGACCCGAGTCCGAACGGCTCGCCAATGAGTATGTGGACACTCCATTGAGAACGGCCCAACAGCTGCAAAATGCGACGCGAATGCAACATCCAGCCGGTCAACATGACAACGGCCAGACAACGACGCATCACCTGCTGTTATTGCCGCAGCGTGAATTACGGCAGCAGCAACAGCAGCAGCAGCAGCAACAACAACAGCAGCAGGGTCAAAACCATCAACACTTTCATCGACTTGCCGGAACTGCTGGTTCAGCGAACGCAACGATGGGTATTGATGGCACCGACGGGCTTTTACATTCGCAGCACCACCACCACAACCATCAAACCCATCATCAGCTTCATAATCCCAAAGCGACAGCAAAATCTGCAACGGTGACGGAAAAGTTATCACCGAAACCAGAGACGAGGGGATTCCTTGCGGCCGGCATACAACCAATAAACCAACCGATCACCAAACAACCCGCCTTAACAAAAACCGACAACCCTTGCAAGTTTGCAAAGGAATTACCTGCGCTCGATGAGTTGCTTGATATACACAGCATTGCAACGGGCATAACGACGCCGCAGGGTATGGTCTCCGCCGTCAACGGTACCAGTCCCTTGGGCACACCCATTGTCATTGGCAGCAGTGATGCTCCATCATCACTCAATCCAATCACTTGCCCACGCTGTGATCGTTGCCGTTGCGAACAATGTCAGAGTCCAAGACCTTTGCCGCAAACCTGGGTCTGCAATAAAACCTGCCTCTGCAGTGCCGAGTCCATCATTGACTATGCCTCCTGTTTGTGCTGTGCAAAAGCGCTCTTCTACCACTGTGCCCGCGATAACGATATGGATTGTGACGATAGTTCCGGCACGCCTTGTGTGGATAACCCCTGCTCGTGCGGTCCCTACAAACGCACCCAACGATGGGGTTGGCTGGGCGCTCTCTCGCTCGTTCTGCCATGTCTTTGGTGTTATTGGCCCATGCGCGGCTGTGTGGCTTTGTGTGAGAAATGTTATGGCAAATTTGCGAGGCGGGGTTGTCGTTGTCAACAAATTGGCTCAACATCCAGTATGTTTCCCATTACAGGCGCCTCTAACGGCGCTAATATTATGGTGCTTAGCAATGGCAGCGGCTTACAAAATACCACTAACGGGACATCCAAATCGACATCGGACACCAGTGCCAACCATAACCATCATCATCATCATATTCACCACAATGACTGCAGCACTACCAGTAGAATCCTGCGCAAAGGCGATCTTACACCTGAAAAACGATTACTAGACTCCGGTCCCGAGTATTAGGAAAATGTTAATGCCAACACGCATGTGCAACAATTTTATTCCATATTTCACACAAAATATATAAAATTCTCAACATAGACACACACACGTACACACACACACAGGCACAGTAAAAGAGGTAAAGAAAATTACGACAGCCGTGTTGGTTGGTTGGTTGGTTGGTTGGTTGGCGGCCTAATAAATAAATCTGTAAGATGTGTAGCTGGAAAAAAAGAACTCTCTCAACATAAAAATGGTGGGGTGTCCTGAAAGCTTTTAAGTGCGAAAAAGTTTTTTATATATTTTTTTATGTTATTTTTTTTTTTCTTTTTTATTTTAACAAATTACGATGAAAATTCAAAGCATTTATAATGTAAATAATGTATATGTATATTTTAATGAAATAAATTAATCAATTTAATTAAAGAGAGAAAACTGAATTATCTAACTCAAATAATTTATGTATGTACGAGTATTTAGATAAAATCTTAACGCTACAACTTTGAATTATTGTTATTTTTCAAAAATAATAATGAGCAAACAACAACAACCCACTAACTACTACAGCGTCTAAAATATAAATGAAAAATATTATTTTAATGTAATTATGTATTAACAAAAAGAACAACCACAAATACTTAAAAAAAATATGCATCTTACAAACATGACATGTATCTTTAAGATGCTGTGTTTGTTAAAGGCCGTGATTCACTATCCTACAGAATCGTACGATCTGCCAAGTGTGGCATGTGTGCTGCAAAAGTATGGTAGTGTGGACTAAAAATTTTTCTGTGTGACCGATTTTTTTGGCCAGTCGTGTAATTTGGTAAATCTTATGAAAATTTTCAGAAAATTATAGTTTTCGTGCGATCAGAGTAGTATTTATTGTTAAACAATACCAATGATGATAGTATTTGAACTTTTTCTTCATTCGTTAACATTTTTTATTTTTAAAACAAGGAAAGCAACGTATTTTTTATAATAATGGATTTAATGTATCGTATATACAAAAAAATAACAAAGAGATGCTTGTGCAACATTATTGTTGAATCGGTCAGACTTACACATATAAAATTTTTCTGTGAATGAATTGTGCGATCGTGTAGGATAGTGAATCAGGGCTTTAAGAGTTTTATATGAATTGTTTGTCAGTTTGTTAAAATTTTTCACGAGTGTTTTAAGCGAAAATGGCCAACTAGAAAAATGCAAAAAAATTAAATACCAAAATTTTTTTTAAAACTTCAACACCATAACCTACACCTACCACTTGCATACATATTAACATCCATACACACATATAAACACTCACACACAAATACATACATGCATACATATATTAACACAAAACGATTAAGATAAACACAATATTAAATATGAAATTTAAATCTAACAATGTAAAATATTTAAAAACTATGTAATTAAAACAAAGTACGAAATTAGCAAGAGAAATTAATGTTAAACTAAAATTAGAAACTCTTTAACAACCAAGTAAAAGTAAAACAGTAAAGGAAAACAAAAGCAAAAACAAAAAAGAAAACTGAAACTAATATTATTATAATTAATATAAATATTACACATACCTATTACGAGTATAAAGTACTACTAAATATATGTACATACATACTTTAATAGCTATTTTATGTATGAATAACAAAAACAAAAAAAATAAAAAAAAAATAAAAATAATTAATAACCAAAGACTGCAAACAGATAATTATTATTAATTAGAAATGTTTAAAAAAAAATAATAAACTAATAAATATACACACACACACAGTTACATAAATACATACATACACTCATCCATACATACATACATATAAAGATAATGAAAAAAGCAAATAAATCAACAACATAGATATCGAAACATACAAGTCAGCCAGCCATACACACAAATACACATGCTTACAAATATAATCAATCACACACACACATTCACACACACTCATTCACATTCTAACGTAACGATTCAAAAAAAATCAGTGTTGCTACCAACGATATGCTAAATTACACATCGTCATATGATTTCAAAAAAGGCCTAAGTTACAAAAAATTTAAAATCGACTTCTTCATTGATTATGATGCACCATATCAAAATACATGTCGCTGAAAATTTTTACATATTTAAATTGTACTAATTCCTTGATAAGAAATAAGCTTAAACTGAAAAATTTTTGAAAAATGTTGGCTAACTTTTCATATTACAGAGTTTTTTGCTTGTCCTGTAAACTTTTTTCAATGTAACTTAGGGATTTTATGAATTCATATGACGACATGCATCATGCCAAAATTACACATGAAATTAGGAATTACACATGCTTTCTTTTTTTTTTTTGCAAAATAACGTGCTTTGATTTCTTAAGAAAAATATTTGACCTTTTTGGTTTAATTCCAAATTTTTTTTATGATTAATACATTTTCAATATTTGAATTTCAAGGGTCATTTAATAAAAGATTATTTGTTACATATTATTCCTACGTTTCGTTGGTATTTTCCAACTTCTTCAGGGATTTTTTTTTTATTTTTGTAGGTATATAATCTTCTTTAGACCAATTCTACATTATTCTCCATAAAAGTATCACAGTTTTCTTTTGTGTAAAAAGGAGAATCACAAATATAAACTTACTGCCATTTCGCCGATATCGAAAGAAAATTTTCTTTCGTATAATTACACTTAAAACAAAAACAAAAATTTGAAAAGTTGTTTTTGTTTCAAATGTAATAATTCGAAAGAAGTTTTTCTTTCGATATCGACAAACGGGCAGATAATCAATTTAAAGCAAAAAATGCAAAACAGGCTTATAAATAAATTAAAATATCACAGCCAATCCTTTATGGTCGTCATCACAATAAAAAAAAGTAGTGCTCAAAAACGATAAAATTTTAAATTACACATGAGTTACACATGCAGCCAATTACACATGGGCGGCTACACATGAAAATAAAAATTACACATGATATGTGTAATTACACATGATATGTGTAATTACACATGAGGTGGCAACACTGAAAAAAATATATACACCACAAATAAAAACAGTTATTAACTTAAAGGAAATTAAGAGGGAGAGAGAGAGAAAGAAAAACAAACACAGGATAAACTACAACAACACAATTAATTTCATGTTCTTGTTAATGTCATATTTTGTATTTAACTTTTGGCTTAATTTTGTTTTATTTTCATTTATTTTTTATTTTATTTTTTTGACATGAAAAACAAAATAATAACAACAACAACAATCATAATAATAATACAATAATAAAATTTGTAAACAAAAATAATTATTTTAATATAATCAAACATGTTGTAACTGAATAAAACCACAAAGTATGATAAAGTACATTCCCCGCCAAATGAAAATAGCACGCTCTGACATACACAATAGTATCATGCAACAAACAAAAAAAAAAAAAACCAACAAACACTTTTTAGCAACTTTATTTTATTTTTCTATTGATTTAAATAATTATTTTTATTTTTTAACTTAAGCCCGTAAAATATAAGACTGCTGCATAAACGTTACATAAATAGGACACTCAAACAAGGATGAGATTGTGTGTTAATAAAACTAAAAATATTTCAAAGAGTTTTAACAGGAGTAGTTTCGTAGACACACTTTATGTATATCAACACAAGCAGGATAAACTTTTGAAATAAGATTTGAAACTTATTTCTCAAACTATTTTATCCAACGCAAAACACAGGCTTGAGCTTAAAATTGCCATTCAAATTAAACTTGGTTTAAAATTAGAAATGTTTTGTTTTTTGTTTGCAAATCATATTGAGGTTGTTTATTAACAGCGAAACCATAAATATGAAAATGTTTTAAATATGCAAAAAAAAAAAAATAACTTAAATGCTTCTGAAATTAAGTTAAAAACACAAATATGCTTTTGAATAGAATTTCAAACAAATATGTGTTGCTTTCGCTATAAAAAAAAACATTGGCCCAAGAAAGACTTTAAAAACAAGTTTAGAGGTGAATTTTTGGAACATATTTAGATCTGGTCCAAAAGAATTTGGTCAAATTCAAACAACTCTCAAATTATCAAAGTTGCCCAAAACTACTGCGAAACGAAAATCATTAATTTTAAGCTCAAACATTTCATTGCTGCTAACTTATTAATTTTTAAGCTGAGTTTACAGGTTTTAGTAGCTTAAAATTTATGAAATAATGCTTCGCTGGCAAAAACTCACATTTTCAAATAAGAAGCGCCTGGCAACAGTAGTCATAACCCTCAGAGAACACACATTTGAAAATTCTATATATTGAAAATTTTATCAAAAAAAGTGCAAAACTACAATTCAAAAAATTGTAAACACAGTTCTACAACGCTTTTAATTGCCTTCATTTTCCACTAAATTAAAAAAATATTTCAAGTTTGTTTCCATATTCTGATTTTTAAATCCTATTTATGTAAACATAAAACAGCTGTTAATTTTTTTCTTGTCCGAACGTATATTGTGTTTACACTATGAAAGTTTTCCAACCGAAAGTTTTACTTTGCTGGAGAGTGCGGAAAGAGGATGGTAAATTCGTATTGTTCTCTCTTTCGTAATTTTAACGCTGAATTTAAATGCAAGTATATTTTCTATACTTACTTATTACATAAGAGAATGATCGACTATGTTGTTCCACGGGTTCTTAGGCCGGTTTTATCTTAATCATTGCAATAGATTTTTTTAATGTTGAATTTTCGAACATCGAATAGTTCAGTTTTTTCTCAAAAAGAAAAAAAAATAACACGCTCAAGCGAATATTTTCTATTTTGTAAATTTGGTCAATAAAATAGTTTAATTTTACTTCAAACCGTAGACTTTTTAAATAGATTTTTAGTATGGCAATATTTACAGAAACATTCCACTCAATCATGGCTGCCAGATTTGGCAATTTGTGCGACACAACGATTTTTTCTTTGAAAGATGCGATTTTTTTTAATGACGACGCAAAATGTAATTCACTTTTGGAAAAATAAAAACAAAGTTTCAACAATTTTAAGTTGTTTTTTTCATACAAATCATGTCACCGAACAAACGTATTGAAATTCAGGCCTTTTCCCAGTCATAATTTATTGAACTTCGATGAAAAAGAAAACTCGGCTAAACGGTTTATTTCTGAATTTCTAAAACCGTAATTTTTATTTTTTCGGAAATATTGAATATTTTATCATCCTAATCTGAAATTACCCAACCAACGAAAAAAGTTCATTCAATCTTGGAGAATAATTGAAATGAAATTATTCTCTCATTAGGTCTCTCACTCAATGGTAATAAATTATACATCTCAAATTTTATCAACATTTTTGTCTAAAGTTGGATTCACCCATTTTGTCCGAACAAAATTTTTTTTATAATTATTTCATTTGGAAAAATAAAAAGGGAGCAAAAATATTAAATTGAAGGAGCAATTAAAAAAATGTATTAAACAAGTATGAAATTTTTCCTACAAGGTTAAAAATATTCAAATAAGCTCTTTACGCTAAAATATGCAAAGTAAGCTCTTTACACTAAAATATGCAAAAATAAGCTCTTTACACTAAAATATGCTGAAAATGATAAAATATGCAAAAATATGCAACAACAAATCGATGCCGAATTACTTTAAAAGTTCTGAAACGTATAAAAAACTTAACCATGGGCTTCTAAATGGCACATTAAAAAACATGTAATTGCATATTTCTGGTTTCCCTGGTTATTAAAAATTCAAACGTGCGCATGTAGGGGCATAGAGTTACATAATTAAACAAACTATTTCCATGTATAAGAAGGAGGAATTACTCATTTATGTATTTGCAAATTAAATTTGAAAAACATTGGAGAATAAATTGGGGGTTCAGATAATCTGGGCAAGTGCCTATACTAAACTTGCACTTCTCTCAAGATAAAGCAAATATAACGAGCCGCCGAGCAGAGACCCACTGAAGACGGAAATATTGTGTCCTCTTTCGAACCGTTAACGTGTGTCAATGATTGTTGGCTTAGTCATCCATTAGGTCGACCTGCCACTCAATCACTGAGCCACGCGCGCCATCACCAGCATTTGTTCTAGACTTTAGCGATTTCTAAATGTCGACTGCTATTTATCGACGACGTCCTTTTTTATCACTGAGTCCGTAGTAATCTCACTATCAAGTGCCCGTTGAGGGCCCAATTTACCATTCAGCGTCTAGTGCTAGTCAGGGCTAGCTTCTCCCAAGTACAATTTACGAATATCAGCTTTCTTCATTTTCATTTCAGTGAGATAACATTTGATGTTTTTGTGTCTTATCACTAACGATCTTTACTTTGGCACCTTTCTTCTTTCAGCTCCTCTCGTAATCATGTAATTAACATCATTCTGGACTGAAATTAAGAGATTAACTCTTTCGCTCTGATTGGGCGTCGTTATCCATCGCCCGCCTTCCAGTCAAAAATGATTCCTATCTCTGTTCCTAGCCCTGTTGCGTAGTCGTCGTCGTCATCGTCTATACCTACTGTCATGTATTGGTGTAACTAATCCAGAAACCTACTTGAAACCAACTTGTTTTAAACTGATCTTTCTCATGCGATCTTGCTAAGATTCGGCTTCAAATCACAAAACTGCAATACTACACAAACTAATTTGTTGAACTTGTGACCATTTTTAAAGGAATAAATAAAACAAAGTAAAAGCTATATCATCCCGCGATACTGCTGTTTTCCGATGACACTACATCGCCTGAAAAATAATAGTGGTATTCAGTGTTTAGTGCGTTTTGTATTGCAACTTCTTGCAAGAAGTGCAACTATTTTGTAACATTGATAGTGAGCGCTATTTTTAAACAACATTGCAAAGTTTACTCTGACAAAGTCTTTTAAATTTTATTTTAAACTTTGTTTTGCTTCTACACACGCAAAGTTTACTTTGACAAATTTTGTGTTCGTTTGTAGGATGAATATGCAAACCAACCACACACTTGCAACCAAATACAAGTGCATACATGTGTAAACTTTGCAACTTTGTAAGTACAGCAAAGTCTGTACTTGACCCCCTTTCTTCTTTCTTTTATCAACTTCAAACGCAAGACTTTGGAAAGTAAACTTTGACCATGGAAAAGCAGTCATAGCTTCACAATTTTCGACCATTAAAAAACACAAAACGCTACAAAAAAATCAGATGGGGCCTAATCGTCGCTTTCGATATTGCGCTGATTCAATCGAATTTTCTTAGTTTGAGATTATGGCATTCGCTATTGAACAATATAAACACATTATTCGATATCGAATGTCATAATCTCAAATTAAGAAAACTCGAGCGAATCAGTTCGATATCGAAAGCGACGATTAGACCATTGAATTATTGAACATACCTGGGGGCAAATTACGGCATTCGATATCGAACGAAATCCCATAGAAAATTTTTTGAATTTGTATGGAAATTTCGTTCGATATCGCATGTCGTAATTTGCCCCCTGTAATATTGGATTATGTTCACGATCAGCAAATAATTTTTTTCTTAAATTCACTGTATAGTCTTCCAAATAATTTAAAATTA
Source organism: Gymnocheta viridis (assembly GCA_956483585.1). Lineage (NCBI taxonomy): Eukaryota > Metazoa > Arthropoda > Insecta > Diptera > Tachinidae > Gymnocheta > Gymnocheta viridis. The sequence continues at coordinate 121,071,993 of OY101442.1, forward strand.
AAGATATTTCATTTGGGGTCCAATTTTTGTTTGATTTTTCTCTTCTCTTCTTCGATTCAATTGCTTTTAAATTTTTTTAGTAACACGGCTTTTCCACAGTCAAAGTTTACATTGCAAATTTTTAATTCAGCTGGGAGAAACACAGGGAGATGTATATTTTCTTATTCTTTCTTTCCTCCAGCTGAATTAAACTTTGCAAAGTAAACTTTGACTGTGGAAAATCCGTCTAAATAAATTTTGTTCTTTACAAATGACTGCTTTAAAAGTGAGTGATGACAACGCAATGTACATAGCATTTTCAGTGTTGCTAAATTGCAATAACCTGACAAATGCAAGTTCTAATATTTTGTTGTTAGATTGCAAAGAAAAGCTACGATATTTTGCACTTGCATTCATGCAAGACCATTCGCATCACACACTGAATACCGCTACTATGAAAATGTATCTTTTAATGTTGCACATAGTAAATCAAATTTGCAAAGTTTTAAAATTATCCCCAAAAGTTTCATCGTACGCTCTTTGGTATCAAAATTTTAAATCGGCAATGCGAGCGCTAACTTCGTAAACCGGGTATCGCCGCAAAATGCACGCAATTCGAAGCACAGAATTCTTAAGAGGAAATTGAATACGATAAATCAACAAGTAGAATTTCCTTTTCTTTTGCTTTTATTTTGCCTTTTTGAACGGAGTAGAGCTTTTATTTTTAAGGCAGTAAATGAAGCAACACCACTTTGTAAATTTTCTTTTTAAAATCTTAGCGAGCCAATTTGTATGGAAAGCACTTAAAAACTGTAATGCTTTCCATATAAATTTCTAGGCATGTTGAACGAAAGCTTTATAAGCGTAAAACTATTCACTATAGTAATATTTATGTACTTTAGTACATGAAAAACACAAAAAAACAAATTCTTAAATTCTTTTTGTTTTTCATATAAAATTCTTCAGAAATTCAAGCATCATTGCTTTTATAATTTTTGATGTTTGTGTGAAAAACAAAAACAAATTAAAATAAAAAATTAGTAAATATAGTTTTTGTTTTACACATAAATATCACTTGTGACATTTGTGACGCGTATTAGGCAATTAGACTCTTAATTTGTACGCATGAGGTATGAGAATTAGTTATATATAATTGAGGTACACCGACAGCACACTTTTAGAATGACTTTTCATATTCTTTCCATAGTTAGTTAAATATGGGCAGCAGGCGTACATATACATAGCTCGTTTTTCGAAGGGGAAATTTTAAATAAAATATGCAATTCCTTAAAAATTTCTTTGGAAATTCCGTAGCAAATAATCGGGGTTGTGACACAATCCAATGTTGTCAGAATTGGATTTGAAAATACGACAAAATATACTTTTGTATGATGAATTTCAATGTTATCGCTTTTATGTTGAAAACAGATAGTAAATATAGATTGAACATAAACCCCATAACACTGAAATTCATCATACAAATTTTTTTTTGTCGCGTTTTTAAATTCAATTCCGACAACATTGGATTCTGTGACAACCCTGAATAGTATTTTATTGTATTCGTTTTGAGAGTGTCCCTCCCCCCTCTGTATCCATGCTTGACGGTTAGGCAGGTCAGACTGATTGATCTGTTAATTTTGTTTAATAGTTTTATTTTTTAAACTGGATGTTGTATTTAAGTGACAGAATAAAGTTTTTATTTTCGGCTAATCATGCAACAAAATAGATAAAACACACTTTGAAAATTTAGCACAGAACAAATAAGATGATAAAACAATAGAAAAAAAATATAAAAAGAGCTAAATAATTTTAAATGTATAAAAAGCTATTCGAGCAAACACAAAGTGGTGAGTGACCCTATTAAGGTGGCGCAGAGTGTACACACTTGCAGCAGTAGAAACATTCATAACATCTATCTATCATGTATGTATGTTTAAATTAAATACAAAATATAACACTACAAGCAACAAGTTTATCTATTAAATATTCTTTACATCCCATGCGAAAAGACTTAACTACAATTTTTTATTATTTTTTTTGTTTTTTGTTTTATACATTTTACAATTCTCAACTAAGCAGCAACAAATAACGCCTACTTCATTGAAAATACATAAATTTTTGCATATAATTTAATAAAAAGAAATATGTATATGTATATATAAAAATAATGGTAGTTAGATCTTTTTGCTCACGCCACAGTTGATGATAATTGATGTCTGTAATGTATTTCATTAGTTCTTCGTTTATTCATTTGATTCAAATGTGTATTAATCTCTGACCTTTCTTTGTTTTTTTGGAAATACTTTATTTGTCACACTACTCTCCTCTTCTTTGTTCAATATCTAAGTCAAGTTAAAATTGTTAATAAAATTTAACACGTTATAGATCTAAATATTAATACCACATATACATGCATACATATGTATAAATTTATTATCACTATTATTATTATTATTATTATATTATTACTATTACGAATTACTATAATTATTGTTTCATTCTTTAATTATGATATATTTTTTTTTTATTTTTTTTACAGATTTAAGTAATTTTAGAATTTTTACATAATTCCATTTAATTATTTTTCCATAACAACTACAGCAGAAGCATCAAACAAATGTTAAGTTATAATTATGTATTTTTGTTATTATTTTTTAACAAATAAAATAAAATAAAATATATTTAATAATGAAATAAATAAAGAAATAATAAAAACAAAAAACAAATATATTGAATTGTTGTGGTTTTATTTATTTATATTTTTTTTTTATCCAGTTCGAGTAATTTTTTCAACGACGGACGCATATTTATATTTTATTTTGTGGCTAAACGAATAAAAGCATTGCATTGATTTTGTTTTTTCACTGAAAGATTTGTTCAAGACCTATTTTTGGTATTTAAAAAAGAAATTATCTTGAATGTTAATGTTGAAACAATTTGATTAAGAATATATTCTTTTTGGAATCTCCAATTTTAGACCTAAAAAAAGTTTACGCAAGTTTGCGGTATTATTTTTAAAGATTTTTTTTAATTTTCTAATTTAATAAATCAGGCACTTCTTCAAGTACTTTTTTTGGCATCATAATCTATTGTGTCTGTTGAATTATTGTTTTTAAATGTCATTCACGTCACTTAATACTTCACAATGTGATTACCTGGCTATAAAAATTAATTTACAAAATGCTTATTATCGGCAATAGTTATAAAACAGAGTTTTATTTGTCTGTGCTGTATACAGGGTGTCCGCTGTTGTTTTGCCGTCATTTTGGTAAACATTAGTCTTGACAGATCATATTTGGCAGTCGTGAAGTAGACACGTGGCAAATTTATTATGGAAAAATATTCGATAAGCCAACGTGTTTAAATATTTAAAACATTTTATCAAAATCAATCATCGATTACTGTGACGATGAGAAAGTTACGTGAAATTTTTAGGAGAAACAACGTGCCAACAAAACGCACTATTTATCGTGTAGTGAATGATTTCGCAGAAAGAGGGTCTGTAGGTGATAGGCACAAGCATAGACCACAACGTACTGCAAGATCGGCTGAAAACATTACTCCTGCTCAAAAAAGTGTTCAAAACAATTCATCAACCTCAATTCGACGCCGTGATCAGGAGCTTGGTCTTCAAAGAACAACTTTGGCCACATTTTCCACAAGGATTTGCATTTGTTTCTATTTAAGATTCAGTTGACACAAGAATTTCTTCCACAAGACCATTTACGCCGCCGTATATCGTCGTGGTGAATGCAATATGCTGTATGTCACTAAATCATACTTTTGCAGGAAAGACAAAAACTGAATATTTCTGAGAAAAATTGTTTGTTTTAGTTTCGCTGGCTAGAATATAATAATAAATCGCTACGATTCACACTGTATCTAATGTTAGTATCCAAAGCAGAATGACACAATTTATAGGTTTTATCTCGAAAGAATACTCCACGCCACTGTCAAATCAAGCGTGCGATTGACATACGTCATTTTGCAGTAACCAAAAAAAGCGCGCAAAAGCTCTCTTCTGATTGCATGAACGGCACGAGATAAATGCTAGTTGTAGGAGCCCCAATTTTGGTTACAACGCTACAATAAAACCAAATTCAATTTTTTTTTGACATACAGCCTATTGCATTCACCACGACGATATATGCCAATAGGATGTTACAGCTCGCCCGCCCATGACAACCCCGATTTTCATGAAAAAATTATAATGAGTGACACGAGGCACATTTTCATTTGAATGGATATATGAATAAACAGAATAGTCGGTTCTGGGCAATGGAAACCCCTCAAATTATTCATCAGTCACCTTTGCATCCATTAAAAGTGACAGTCTGGTGTGCAATTTGGTCAGGAGGAATCATTGGACATTACTTCTTTGAAAATGAAAACGTCGTAACGGTAACAGTGAATGGGGAGTGATATCGTGATATGATTGAAAACTTTTTAACTCCACACAACTGCATGCTTTGGGCTTGATTAACATGTGGTATCAACAAGACGATGCCACATCGCATACAGCCAGGATTACAATGGAATTACTGCGAGACCTCTTCCCACAACAAGTTATTTAAAAAAATTGTGATGGTGATTGGCCTCCACGGTCGCCTGATTTTACTGCTCCGGACTTCTTTTTGTGGGGATATATAAAAAGCAAGGTTTATGCAAACAAACCACAAACGCTTGAGAGCAACTCAAACAAAATATTCGTGATGAAATTAATGAAATACCGCGTGAAATGTGTGAGAATATAATGAAAAATGTGCTCAAAAGGACTCGTATTCGTGAGGCTAACAGAGGCGAACATTTATCTGATATTGTATTCCATACATAATTGCCGACATTAAATAAAACATTTATCAATATAAGATCCATTCTCTTTCATTTAATCAAAAATTATAAACAAACAAAGTAGTATACCTTCCCCGTGGACACCCTGTATATAATTATTTGTTAGAAATATATTTGTACATATCTAGCTAAAGTAATTTTTAAAAGCATTAATCACAAAAATTATATTAAAAATAGAAAACATGGGCACATAAAAAATACATCCAAATATCTACCACTAGATTTTTTTATATCAAATTACACCTAAAACTATTAAAAACTCAATCTTTCAATTCAAAGAACACGTTTAATAATTTTGGCCAGCTTTTTGGCTTAAATAGTCCTCTGTGGGACAGACGGAGCAACAAATGACAAATTTTCAACTTAATATGACAAGGTGGTACATAGAACAACAATGGCTTATGTTGTAATGACTTTGTTGACAAATATATTATGTAGAACTCGTATGCATTAGAGTGGATTAGATTGGCAGCTAGAAATGTTGCAGACACATTTATGTAGTCATTGGTCGACATTTTTGAGAAAATCATTTTCGAATTATTCAAAAAATTTGTGTTTTTTTAAACACCGGTTTCGAATACCTGCTGATCTGCTCACTTCAGTTCTTAAGATCACTCCAATTCGTATCGTGCTGCAGCTATTAAACGACCATCAATGTATCTTTAATTTGCATGACAAACAAATTAAACTGATTTTAAATATATAAATAGATACGTTTGTATGTTTGCAGCTATTATTAAAGTTTTTGAATAAATACTCGTAACTTGTATTCCATGACTTTAAATTTGCATATAAAAACCATTTACAATGCATTCAGATGGGTTGATATGCACATGGATGTGAACATGAATATGTACATACATACATACATAAAAAAACTGTATGAAATATATCTATAGATATATGCATTTATATAGTTTTTTGCGGATCGTTAACATCCACAATTTTACAAAATGTATAGAATATTCAACCTTTCCGTTTTCGTCTAATGGGGGAAAAATTTTTCTGATTTTTTTTTTCTTTACTGCAAAAAATGTTTATCTTTTTCCATTACAATTATTCGTAATTAGGAAATTTTTATCGCGAACTGTATTATTTTCGATCTCAAGTAATTTATGTTAGGCTAAAGTTCGTAACATTTTTTAATCCGAAAGAAATGGACATGAGAGAATTTTCAAAGGAACAAAGAAAATTAGAATTAATTCCAAACTACAAGGCAGAGTCTGCTGCCCTATTTTTTTTAAAAAATCTTCGAGTCGAACAAAAAACATCTGCATTAAAAATCGCCTTTTTTCAGGTGATTTTATAGAAATCGAATTCAGTGCAAATTTATTTTAATTAATCTATATATATGTAGGTGTTTAACTTCAAGTTCACCCTTTTCAAATCAAATTCAGGTATTTTAAAACAAATTTAGAATTGTCCAAATTGAAACACATTCAGAATTTTTTGAACCAAGTTCGGCATTTAAAGATCAGGCTTTTTCAAATGAATTTTATTTAAAACGGCTGAATGCTGGAATAATGGATGGAAGTAAACAGTGTTGCAGCGGTTAAATTTTTTCACACTTTTAATGAAGTAAAGAAGAAAATATGTAGTTTAGTTAACAGGAATCTCAAGTAATAGACTAAAAGTGCAAAATATCATGTATTAAAAATCTTTTAATCTTTTTGGCACCTCAAAATTAAGATAAATCATCACAGAACATAACAACGTTATTTTCGGAGAACGGAGCTAAATCCAGCCCCCATCAGTGTTCATGTTTATTTTACGCATTTGACCATGTTTTAGGTAACTGTTTTTCGTGTTTTTGTTCGACGCTGGTGCTGTGGAATCTGAAATAGATACCAGTGTCCCGATATACTGTCTTGAACGATTTACTACTTCGGTCATTACATACTAAACCACGCCCCAAATATTCAGCCTGGTTGCAAGTAAGTTATAGCATTACTTATGTAAATCATGTAGGACAAAAAAAAACGAGAATTATTATTATTATTCCAACATGACTAGAATTTATTAACAAATGTTTTACTAAGAAAACTTGTACTAAGTAAAAATGTACCGTCTTTTAAGTACAATAATAAAACAAATATAAAAAATATCGTATTTATTAGAGCACTGCGCACAAGGATACTTAAACATGTGTTTCATTTACAACACTTCCGCAACATTAATATATCGATGCACATATTCGTCGAATCGTTCGTTCTTCATCTTGAGTGGAAAATTCATACAACATGGCAACACTGTTTTTGGTAGCTCAGCTGTTTTTGTGTAAAGCTTGGTACTCTGTTTCAAATTTCACGCGAAATGTTGACATAATCCATATAAAAAACGGTTTACATGAAATATTAATGAAAAAATAGGTCTGTCGGCGTACACATATTTTGCATCTTTTTGTGAAAAACGTTGCAAAATCTTGTAAAATGTTGTCTGCGTACTCCGAATCTCTTGCAGCGAGAGAGCCAAAAAGAGAATTTTTTGACAGTTGGAAGTTAGAGAACTTGTAAAATGTTGCTGGAGAAATTTCTGCTTGCAAGATTTTGCTACTAGTTTGAACAGCTGTTTTTATTTACTAAATAATTTTTGTGAAATGAAAATAAAAATTTAAATTTAATAATGGCAGAGGTAAATAGTTAGAATTGTGTTGATTTTTAACGTTTATAATAAATTATAATAAACAAAACATCTTAGTTCATACTAGAAACGTCCAAATACGAGTATACAGTGCGACCGTGATGTAAGTGGATTGGAGATGGCAGAACCGATATGCTAAAATTCTTTTGCTTTGTTATTTCAATTATTTACACACCGATCAGCTGTTTTCTTGCAAGATTTCACTGGATACTGTCTGCGTACTTTTTGAGATATTTTCAGCCGACAGAGTAAAATTGGTCTTATTCTCCCAAAAAAATTTACTGAGTATTTGCTACTGGAAAAGTACCCAGACAGACCTAATGTTGCAAAAGTTGTACTCTGTTCAACTCGTGAAAAATTTTTGAAATGTATCTGGCAACATTTTCCTGCCATCTGTGACATAATGCGACATTTATTTCGCGCGAAATATTGACAGCTGATACAAAAAAATTTTTTCTAATAAAAATAAAAAATTAGAATAAATAAATGGGTAAACCCGGATTTGAACTTGAGCCAAATTAATCGTTTCAATATAGATATCTACAATATATAAGAGTTCGACTAATTACTTACAAACATTAATTGTAAAATATTTAGTAATGAAAAAGTACTGAAAATGTAGTGGGGCTACCGAGGTACATATTTTTGAAATGAAAAAGTACTGAAAAAAGTACTAAAGTACTGAATTTTTCAACACTAGAGACAACACTTGATTCGAATATGCGCGCAACTAGCTCGAACAGACCGATTGGACACACGTCCACGTCAAATGCCTAAATTGAAGACCTGTTAAAGCCATTAAAAACAGAACTGTGCTTCTGCACAGATTTTCTAGAAAATTTTTTTGGCAAGAATACATGTGATCTCTTCGGCAACTCTGAAAATATTGTCAAACTTCTATTTAGTCATTCTCTTTATATCCGCCTCTTCCTCTCTCTCACTATATATATATAGTTATGTCCAGCGATGCCAGAATGAAGATTTTTCCTTAATTTTGAAGATTTTTCGGTCAAAATAAAATATGAAGATTTTTTCCCGAAAATGAAGAGTTTTTGAGATTTACCCCCTTATTCTATACAAAATTTAACGCTCTTGAATTAAATGAATTTATTGGCAACTGTGTTGCATTTTACATTAACTTCTGCAAATAAATAAAACGATTTGACTTTAACGATGCAGCGTTACAACAGCTTTCTTATCTTGACCCGGTAAACATTGTTAAGAAAAAGGTTTCTTCACTAGCAGGTCTAATAATAACACTCTCTTAAAATTTAATTGATGACATTGAGGTTCAAAATTTAGAGAGCTCCGCCACATAGAATTTAATAAATCTTTTTCAATTTTAGAAAACGTTACCGTGGAAGACTTTTGGCACATGATATCAAAAATTACTTGAATGCTTTAAAACTTATTTTTGTATATAGAAAATTGTATAAAGTAAAATAAATTTAAATTTGTACAATATATATAAATATGTAAATATTTTATGTTACCTGCTGGTCTCTATAAAGCCTAAAATGGCGCTGAGGCAAAAATATAATTTTTGTTCGTTATTACTAAAAGGAAATAAAGATCCAAATTAAAAAAAAAATAGTGAGTTAGTGCTTCCAACGTTGTCGAAATTTGCATTAAATTTAATGTGTCTCCTTTGTGCATCTGCAAACGTTGAACGGATATTTTCAAAGGTAAACTTAAATAAAACGAAATACAGAAACAGATTAAACAACACCACATCGGTGGGTATTTTATTTACACAAGATTATTTGTTAGATTATTCGTGTGCTATAATTTAAAAATCGATATTAATATATTGAAAAAATCTGAAATCCTCACAGTATTATAATTAAAAATTTGTGAACTATTTTAAATTATTTATAAAATTTTGACTACTTTTATAAAATCAGTCATGATATAATTTTTTTCCTGTTAGTTTAAAGTCAGAAGAATATATATATATATATATATATATATATATATATGATCTCATAAATGTACAATGTATAGTTACATACATACATATATTACTAATTTTATTATAAGAAACTTGATTTGAACTTTTGGTTTTATGTACATATATATTCTAATTATTATGTTATTATGTCTATACATGGATACACGAGGGCGGATTGATATTGAAGCTACCTAGCGCTTTTTTAGAAATTGTGATCTGTCAAACGTCAGCTGTTAAAATTTCACCCAAATTCATCGATTAGTTTATTTGTTGTAGTCGTTTAAAGTAAGCAGCTTTTGTGTTTCTTGAATAATGGAAAAAAGTGAATTTCGTGCAAAAAAGAAAATCCTCGATATCGTTATGAATGATCGCCGAGTCAAGTTACGTGAGATTGTTGAAATGGTAAACATATCATATGAACGTGTGTTCAACATTTGCATATGAAAAAGCTATCGGCAAGATGGGTGCCGCGTTTGCTCTCAATTGACCATAAACGTAACCGTGTAACGTGTGTAGTGTCAATGGCAGAGCTCTATGAATTGGGCTACGAATTGGTACCTCATCCGTTATATTCTCCGGCTTAAGCCCCTAGTGACTACTTCCTATTTCCAAACCTAAAGAAATGGCTCGGTGGAAAGAGATTTAGCTCCACCAATGAAATTATTGACCAAACAAATGCTTATTTTAAGGACCTCGAAAAATCCTATTTTTTTTTTAGAAGGGATACAAAAACTGGAGAAACGTTAGACTAAGTGTATTGAGCTAAAAAGAGACTATGGGTAGAAATAAATGGATTTTGAAAAAAAATGTTTTTCCTACTTAGGTAGCTTCAACAACAATCCGCCCTCGTACATATGCATGGTATGTATAGTAACTTTATTATAATTAACAAACATGAATTATTTTTTATTACACAAAATAAAAATTAAAAAAAAATTTAAGATTTTTTTTTTCTAAAATTAAGTTTTTTTTTCGACGAATGAAGATTTTTCTCTGAAAATTTCTGGCACCACTGGTTATGTCTATCTATCTGGCTGCTCTCAGCTTTCATTAAGTAAGTTGCGTGTTTCGCATTTCAATTTATCGTGGTCATTTTGTGTATTTTTTATGCAGTAAAAATACTATTTTTCAATTTTTATTTTTTGCTCTGTAGGGTTTCAAATCGTTAACATCTTGTCTCTGCTGTCTGTCGCACTGTCTGCTGTACACTTATGTACATGTTTGTACTCGCATGGAAGAGTGAATATGAATTGTTTTTTTTTCTTTGCCTGTTCTGTGCTGCTTTAGCAACAAACCATGTTTACACATTCAACGCAACTGAGTTCGATTATAGAGAAATGAAAGAAAGCCAATGACCCGGAAATGAAATAAGAGTTCTTAAATCAAATTATAAAACGGTGCCCATTAATGAAATTCAAAATATGCAAGCTGCACGGTTTAGTTATCTTCTCTTTTTAGTTAATTTTTTCTTTTGCTTTTGTTTTTTTTTTAATAGAAATTTACAGCTTTTGTACTAATATTGGTGTAAAGTAAAAGTAGGTGGTGATGGCAAACTTTTGAGTAGTGGGAGCGAATATCGATCATTTGCTTTTTCTTTGTCACATAAATGACTTGTCGAAGTCGAAGTTTTGTCTGGAAGAGCGCGAGTGACATGTAATGAAAAGTAGTAAAAGTATTGAGTAATTAAAAGTGGTAAAAATTTCCTGTAGTGGCCTTAATAATTATGTATGTAACCGCTACACTGAAAGAAAAACTCCCATTAAGACAATGATTTTTTTGAGCAAGAGTAAAAATTTGAATTTTTGCAAAATTTATTTTTTTTTGCTTTAATATAGTAAAAAAATGTAACAAAGTAAACATAGCTTTTTAATTTAAAAAAAAAATTAATTTCTGTTACTTTAACAGTTGTTTTGCGGGTAGCGGATCAGAAAAGGCATTCCACAAAATAGAAAAGTAAAACTAATGGTTGTGCTTACGTGTGAGGTCCTTCGAAACGGATTTTAGTTGCCGTTGCTCTTTAAGCTGTCCAAGTTAAACTCCTCGAAGTTACAATTTATATTTGCAGAAACACATAAACATCGATTTGCTAACTAGACTTCGAGGTAAGTGGTAGACAATCGACTTGACGACTCCGGCAGAAAGCGGAGTTTCCTAGTTGTAAAGCCAGTCCTATGAAAACACGCTATTCTCCCCTGTTATTTAAGCAGCCAGGCCGCTACTTACTGACAAGACACAAATTAGGAAAATAAAAATAAGCAAAAAAAGTAAAAAATAATAATAATAAATTGATTGCGACTTTTGCATGAATTATCGATTTCCTTGACAGTTGACAAAATGAATGGAAAAAATAACGTCCACAAAAAGTCTGAGCCCAAATCAAAAATTCAAATCAGGTAGTGAGCATTATTTTGCAAATATTAATATCATCATATCAAGTGCCAAACATTAACGAATTGAATGGCATTTTGGTTGGTGTGGCTTTTAATTATTACGAGTATTATTAATTTCATTGATGGAAATAAGCAGAAATTGCTGCAATAAATATGTTGACAGACGTGCAAATTATCACAAAATAATGTAGTAAATATACGCAATCATATTTTGCTTAAAAATATAAATTAAGATTGAGTTAACAAACAGTTCAAGGCGCATGATTATGGCAACAAGTATTTTATATTGGGTGTGTTTTCTTAGAGACGATTGAAATAAAATACAGAAAAATATTGTTATTCATTAAATTGTTTTCTGATCTGGTATCTGAGGATGATTTCGAGGGGACCAATTTTCACATACGATGTTTAGGTTTCAACCACAAATTCATCAGCATTCGTGTGCAGTGCAAAAATTCTGGATAGGTTCCCTTAAACAGAGACAACAATTTAAATTGATGCTCCTGCAACATGTGCATATGTACACATTTGCAAAATAAAATAGGTGCCATCAAAAACGATGGTTTTTTAAGCTATTGCATAGCTTTTATCGCGGCCTTTGAGCGCGGCGACCGAATCAAGAAATTCCGTAACGAAAATAAAACCTAACACTAAGTTTGTTTCTTAAGTCTTTTGTTATTTTTAAGTATTTAGATCGCGTAGCGTATGTTAACCCCTAAAGTATGCTACTGAATTCATTAACATACAGTATTGCCAGAAAAGATTTTTTACATGTAGGAAAACACAAAATGGCGTACTTACGAGCCATCGTGGTTGACAAAAAATGATATACACAAACAAACAGACAATTCGTAGGGTTTTAAGCTATTACATAGCAGGCTCTGAGCGTGGCGACCGAATTAAGAAATTCACCACGCTCAAAATGTGTAACTTGAATTAATATCAAAAGAAAAAAAGTACTGCATAAATAAAAAATAAATAAATAATTATAATTGCATAAGTTGATAAAAAAAATGCTATGCAATAGTTTTGCCGCGGCAGTCCCCGAGTGTCACACTTCTTTTTTTACTAGGACCAGTGTTCAGGGTATGAATCCTACATATAAAATGCATTGTGCTGGAACTAGGAAAATAGTTTATGGGATGGAGGATAGAGGGAGTAGTGTTTATGCACATTCGACATCTGCGGGAAATTTATTTTACTCACATGCGAACTGTGCGACTAAAAAACGAAGAATGGTCACCGGCCAATCGATCACAAATGGATGAGCTCGGCTCGTAATGATAAACGTGTGATACGCAAAAAAGTTCGGATATCGGGAACAAGTTCCATACTTTCATTACAGAATATCCCATTCTAGTAACGATAAAACAGCGAAACATACCCCACATTGCGACGATGTGGAAGTGAATCAATAGACTCGGCTACCCTGGAGGAGGGGCAGGGGCGAATTTCTGCCACTGAATTTCACGTGAACGTCAAAAATTTAGAGATTTTAAGTTGTTTTTCTCACAAATTATTTTGTAAAACAAATAGCATTGGAACTTGAATTAATTGGATAAATTGTGGAATAAAACTTAACGGCTTTTGATCTCTACTGACATCGGGACATTCTTGCTCTTTGTTTTGAAAAAAAAAAATTTAAAGCATCTCTTCCATTTTCAGGTAATCTGCTTTCTTAAAAGTGCCACGTTTGCCTGGACCACTTTCAGTTGAGCATACAAAATATGTGAGTGGATTTTCTTGTTTTTTTTATGCGTTTAACAGAAGATATGCGCAACTTGTAATTTGCGCAAATTGATTTGATGGAATCTCAGTTATAATTACTTTTAAAACCTCTAAGTTTTCAGTAACTTTGAGCTTTACACTTTTAACTATTACCATCTTTAAATAATCCACTGTAAACACAATAGACCCGAACAAATTAATAAAATAAAACACTGAAATTCTTAACAAAAAAGGTTCATGTAAAAAAATAAAGGTATTTTGCGCAAATAAACCTTTTCCCTGTCAACTGTTGCAGTTTAATGCTATCACTTAAGCTGTTACAATAACTGGACCATTGCGACCAAAGTAAAGTTGCCAATATCAAGTGCGCACTGTACATATAAATTTCTCGAAATTCCCGTTTCTTCGCAAAAGTTTCAATGACATAAAAGAAAACATAAACATATAAAAGTTCCGCATCAATATCTATGATTTGGCAATTTTTTGAAGATATTAATAAGAAAATCCCACTTAAATTATATGCTCACAGTGGGTGGTGAAGCAACGAATTCAAATCCGACAGATGTTTCATAAGCACCCACTACACAAGTACGAACGAACCGAACCGATCCGTTTGCTTATTGATTCATTTTTTTAATTTTTGCTTTTTTTTATTCACTCATTTATGTATTTATTCATTCATTCAGCAAGATCTAAAATTTTTTAATAAAAAAATTAAAAAAGAAAATAAAAGCCACACTAAAAAATTATGAATAAAAGTGCAATATAATGTTGTAAGTTTACGTGTGTACGGAGGCGGTCCCAAAATTAGGCGAAAAATTTTCTTCATTTTTCAACATAAACTACTTTTGTTTCGATACACTTTTTACAACTCCTATGATTTGTTGCTGTTTTTTCTTTGCATCTGGGGTTGGTCCCATATTCCGGATACAACGAAAAATTAAAGTTTAGATTATTTGGATATAATGTGGAACAATATGCTTTGATTTGCTGAAGAAGAAATGTCGTTAAGGTGGGAATTTAAGCAGGATTATGTTTCCAAGCACTCCGCGCAAAGTTTTAAATCATGGTTTGAGAGAAATCAAGTGCCCGTTAAGGAGTTATCATGGTAAATACCGGACTAGAATCGAATACAATACCTCTGGTCAGTTCTAACAAATAAAATTGGAACGTATAACTCTACAAATAAGCGGGTAATATGGCCTAAGATTCAGGAAGCTTGTTACTCCATTTACCCGGAAACCTGCGCCAATCTTGTGAGTTCAATGAAGCGACAAAGCGAGGAAATAACTAAAACGAAAGGAGCTTCTACCAGATAATATTTGGATTGGATATCAAAAACTAAAGTTTGTTTTGTAAACATAAAATGTACCTATTATTTTTGATTTTATATTTTTTAATTATATTTTTATTATTTATTGTTATTATTATTTATATTTTTTTATTGCATTAATTTTATTTGATATTATTTTATTTTATATTATGAACTATGTTTCTTTTTTGTTGTTTAATTTAATTTGAAAAATGTTTTACTTAATTTGAATAAAGTTTCGTTTAATTTAAAAAAAGGTTTTAATTAAACTGAAAATGCAATAGACAAATTGGATACCTTTTGTTTAATACAGTATTTTCCCGATTTAAAGTACCTAATTGTTGTCAGGCTTGTTCATTTAAGTGAATTGTTCGTTATATCCAGTACTAAATTAAAAATGAATGGCCTCGTCTATTTTATTCAAAACTCGAAATATGTGTCGTACTTCAAAATTATATGTTAAAATAAATATTTCATTAAAAATATGCATAAGGAAAAGAAAACTTCTTAAAAACAATGTAATGCATAAATAATTTATTTGAAGAATTGATAAGCACAGTCTATTTTTCTTTGGAATGGATGGATAACTTCTTGAAGCATTTAAATATTGAGCAGCACGTTTAATACAAAATTTTGTGTTTTATTTTCGGCTCTAAAACTTCAGTTTCACCAATCTCTTCATCATTTTCGTTTTGTTCATCGCATACTGTACACCAAAACCGTATTTTGGTGCGCTATTTCACACACTTATTCCTGCTAGGGAACAGTGTGTAACACCCTATCCCCTCGACGGATCGGTTAATGTTTTTACTGACGGCTCTAAGAAGGTGGGACATGGTCGGCGGGGGTTTCTATGTGGAAAATTTCAACGTAAAAGTTCCATTTAGACTTCAGGATCGCTGTAGTGTCCTGCAAGCTGAAATCTTTGCTATTACGCGGGCGGCAAGATGGATTAGGTATTATAGGATCTCTGAGGATATCTATATGCTCGTATTTACTGATAGTAAGGCGGCCATCGCCGCCACAAATGGTGTCTACTCATTCGCATGCTATGAAAATGGGTCTTAGTTACAACGACTATTGTAGGAGTTGTAACGATGAAGAGGAAGAGGAGACTGTGTTTCATCTTCTATGTCAATGCCCTGCGCTAATAAGCGTAAGGAGTAAGATACTCGGCTGTAATACTTTGTCAGATCTATATAATCTGGCAGGTATTGGGCTAATTAAACTATCCGCCTTTGTAGTGAGAAACCAGGTGGTTTGAAGAGGCGGCGGTACAGATGTAATTTCTTGTCTCACTCGCTCTAGGGTATCACAACGGGACCGAACTGACGGACTCAAGTGGGCCACCATTATAATGGTGGGTGCCCCATTAACCTAACATAACCTATCGCATTCATCTTCGGGTACAGGGATATTTTCAATCCATCTATTCAATTCATCAGCGGATGTATTTTACATTTGTTCGCTAATAGAGTTGTGTCGTTCCAGAACGACCTAGTTCCATTGAACGATTCCCTAATTTGAATGAAGCGGACCGATCTGAGCGTTCCTTTTTTATCGTTCCTCGTTCCGCAATTACAAACCGGCTTGAGGAATCATTAACTTGTTCTGACTTTTTAGGTATGATGCTTGGCGGATGCGCGAGCAAATCGTTGAAGCATGAAGACTGTTTGTTACAATTATTTTGTTCACATATTCTTTATACTTAGAACAAGGTTGACTTTTTGTATTAGTGTTGCCGTCTTAATTGAGAATATTATATTTATAATTTATTTTATAGCAGTTATTATTTTTTACAAATATTTTACGAAAACAAACAATAACAAATGTTTGTTGACGTTTTTAGGAGCGACAGAGAATTTCACTCGTTCCTATACTGTTCAAAGTAAAAACACGAACGATGCACGAGAGAAACGACCTAGTTCCTTACATCTTTCGGATCGTTCGGAACGTTTTCACAAAAGGAACGATTTTGCCCAACTCTATTCGCTAAACCGAATACAAAATACAATTTTTGTTCGTAATTTAAAATACTCAGTAGAAAAAATTTGTGTGTTCGTGAAATGCAAAATCGAACTACTGTACAGCAGACGTCCACACGTACGCATTTTAGTTTCCACGAATTTCCAATATTACGAAAGGCAATTTTTCCGCATTGGCAGAGGTTTTCTCGTTTTTTTCTGCGGCCAACTGCCAAATTTGTATTTATGTTGTTGCTATGAAATTCAATAGTGACTGATTTTTCTTTTAACAAATATATTTATTTATACTTTAATATCTATTTACGCACATACTCGTATGTATGAACAAATGTATGAATTAACACTTATTGATTTGACCTGAATTTGAATATTTTTTAAGTTTTATTTTGTTGTTTTGTTTTAAATAAAAAAAATAGTTTAAATTAATCTATTTGGATATGTTTTATTTTATATAAAATGAGGAAAAAACTTTGGTCCAATAGTATGAATTTTCCAACATCACAAAAAGGCCCGAAATTACATAATTCGTACCTGCTATAGGACGGCCTTTATATAGCTATATACATATACAATGTATATACATATATATATATATTTCATTTCATTTATGTAAAACTAAATAAAAATTTTAGAAAATATAAAAATTTTTTTGTGTGCCTATTGTTATTTCCGTCACTGTTAGGTTAGGTTTCACAGGCCGCCGGTTGCAAGCAACCGACCCACTTGGGTCCTGAAAAATAGGTTCCTTTGTGATGCCCGATATGGACCGCGAAAAAATAAAAAGTATTGGCTATCCTATGTTGTGGTCAGTGTTGAACCAACCGGTTTTTTGAATAAACTTGTTTATTCCCTTCAGATTGCATTCCGTAAGGTCTGCGAGTTCGGGTAAAGTCGAGCTACCTAGATACATGGCTCTGTAATGAGACAGAGCTGGACATTCCGTCACTGTATTACAGTAATTTTTAATTAGCTGCACAATCAACTTTGTACGATTTTTGGTGCAGGTAAGTCAAAAATTTTGTTATCTTAAATATATGTTTGTATGTTCATGCAAACAAAATAGATGAATTTTAATAATGACAACTTGCGATTTGTGTGACTTGATTGCAATTTTTTTTAATTTAAAATGGCTTAAGTTTGATGTTTACGTGAAAAAGTGGCCATAATATTTTTTATATGTGCAGCTAACTTTGATTTTTTATATGAAAATATTTTAAAACTGCCAAAAAAATATGGTAAATGTGCAGGTATACAAAATGCACTTAAACAAGGTTTAGTAAGAATAATAACAGAAAATATATATTTTTGGGCAGTTAAGTCAAAACTCAACTAACGTTGATTTTTTGCATGAAAATAATTTTAAAATGTCAAAAATGTTGGGCATTTATTTTAAATGTGCAGGTATAGAAAGGGCACTTAAAAAAGGAATTAGTATGCTATTTTAAAGAATAGTGATACGGCTTTTCCACAGTCAAAGTTTACTTTGCAAAGTTTAATTCAGCTGGGAGAAAAACAGAATAAGAAAATATTCGTCTCTCTGTCTTTCTCTCAGCTGAATTGAAACTTTGCAAAGTAAACTTTGACTGTGGAAAAGCCGTCTGACAGAAATTATTAATTTTATGCAATTAAGTCAAAAATGCTCTTAACCAAAAGGCAGCTAAATCAAAACTACTGTAGTATGTTTTATAGGGTTGTCACATTTCAGCAAAGTAAGTTTTTTAAAACTACTGTTGCCATCCCCACACATCATGCCTGCCAAATTTTGGAACCGCTCTCGTATGTATGTAAAATTATACATCTTACGCACTTATGTGTTTTATGTAAATGTGAAATAGTGTTGCTGTTGTTGTTCTGTTATTTGATTTGTTGTTAAACGCTTATTTGAATACAAAACACAAATAATTCCAAAATATTTACATGCAAAGTATGTACACACATCCATACTCACACGATAATATAAACATGAAGATGTGTGTGTGTGTGTGTGTAAGCGATCGTGTACATCAGCGTTGCCAGAAGCTTTGAGAAGAAAATCAGCATATGCCGAAAAGAAAATCATATTTTATTGAAAAAAAAAATAATTAAAAGTCATAGAATTTTTTTTAATGAAAATTTCAAGAATTTGTTTTATTTTTGAGGTCTTATTTTAATTCAGTAGTACATTTGGATACACAACATTTTTCGTTTTTCCATCTGGAGTATGAATGAATAAACAAAGCGTTTGAAATGTCAACTGTTGAACAGGCTACCCATGAAAGAAGCACGGCTCCTCCAAATTCAATCCGCATACTTGAACCGTTTGTCCTTCCGCCTTGTTGATAGACATGGGAAATGATAGACGCACTGGGAATTGCAAGAGCTTGAATTCAAATGGAATGTCTGTTGGTATCAGTGGAATACGCGGTATAAGCACAATTTCGCTTTTCGCTTTGCCAGTGGCTTCAAAGTAATTCGCTTTAAATTTTCTTACTGCAGGTCTTGTGCCATTACACAGTTTAGTCGCATTTTAATTTCGCAGTAAAATAATGAACGGACTTTTAAATTCAAATAAAGCGGTGGCATACCAAGAGGTTCCAATGAATTCAAAAATTCAGCTATTTATTTGCTTTGTGTTTTTGTCGTTGTCTATACCCATTTAGTTTTGTTTAGATTGACTTGAGAATATTAGATCAACATTTGCTGAAGAAATGGGAACCCATATTAAGTTCTCAACAGATTTTGAAAGAACCGGAAAAGCTGGAATGTTGTCAGCAAAAGTTATTTTTGAAACCTTTGATCAAAATTCCTCACAGCTAAGATTATCCACAGTTGTAAAATAGTCATCGAATTTTATAAAAAAAGGAGTTCTCTAAATTTTTCTAAGTTTTGAATATCCTTTTCACTAATTGAATTTGGAAAATAGTGTATTAACCCGCCGATCAAGGAATTAACTTTTCTTTTTATAATTTTCAAAGACATGTGAGGTCGTTTAAGAACAAACATATCCTTAAAATTAAATCGTTTTATTATTTGTTTAAATAACTCAATGTAAAATGTGTTTGTTACCGGGTAACAAGTGTAAAGTAATTAAAAGCAACCAACAACAAGCTGACACAAAACTTAACTTCACTTTGTAATACAAATTGTAGTACACATTTAAAATAAAAAAAAATCATAACTTCTATAAATTAGACATCATCAAATCATATTTTTGGTTAAAAAAATCATCAAAAATATGATAAAATCTTCATTCCGGCAACGCTGGTGTACATTCATAAATACATACCCACATACATATGTGTGTATGTACATATGTGTGTATATAATATTTATAAATTTTTATAAACTTGCTCATAGTTAACTATATATATGCATACGTATGTATGTATGTATGTATGTATGTATGTATGTATGTATGTATGTATGTATGTATCAATGTGTGTAAATAATTTACTCGTTCAGACGCACAAACATAAAAACTAATATAAAATAATAATATCATTATTATTACCTAGATAGAGAAATCGTTGTTACATTCATTTAACCGCGACCGGAAGCACTTCCTCTTCTATACAGAAATCGTACGAATGAGTAACAAATTTAAAACCACAATACGAGTATAAATTGTAAAAGTGATTTGCTTTTTTTTCTGCATGTTTTTTGTTTCAACAGAGGAACTTTGCTTAAAAAATATACATATGTACATATATGTATGTATGTATATATGTATGTACAATACGAGTATAAAAAAAATAAAAAAATTTAAACACATTTCAAGTCATACAGATGATCATCCGTACGAGTGAGTACTTTCATGCATTGATAGAGTCTCGTCGTCAGACATTGTGAAAAATTCACTATGATTTAATAGTAGTTTCTATAAAATTTTTTTGGATTAGTGTACCGAATATAAAAGATGAATGTTATTAAATGAAATGTCTTTACAAATGTTTGTATGTACGAGTATGTAAATACATATTTACATTAGGGGACAACAAAGAAATTACTTTCCTTTATTCGAGATCTTTTATTAAATCCGAAAGCGGTATTTGCAGATATTTTTGTCAATGTCAAAGTTTGAAATGCTACAAATACGATTGTATATCGCTTATTTACTTAAACTAGAGTACTCCTAGTGATCGAAATCCGACCTCCAGTTTAAACGTACACCTATTTTAGTTGCATTCATTTAAACAGAAAAAACTACCCAATTACTTATTGCCTTCCCCAGGGAAAACACAATAAACCATAAATTTGCACACAAACACGTCCATTTATAAAAGAAAATTATTACTAAGTGTTGTGTTTTTCTTCCGACGGGGTAACTGAGAGAACACTGAAGATGGCACATAGCCGAAACCGGTCTGTTTATCAACCAAATTTGACGTGGGATGACGGAAATTCATTCCAAATTAAAATTATTACTCATGTACATACATATTGTATGTAGGTACTCTTTTTAAACACTCTAATCGCTTTGCTTGAACCAATACTTACATAAATGAATGCGTGTTCGTGTGTATTTTAGCAATTGTAGTGGTATCAACTTCAGGAGCCTTTTATTCCTTTAATACTCAACCGATTTAAATAATATATAATCGGGTCACTAAAGCTCAACAATGTTTACCATTTGGTAAAAGAATGAACAAACTCGGTTGGCAAACAAATGAGAAAAAGGGATCTAAATATGTGTCTTTGCCTATTTATATATCGATATATATATAACGTCATAGCTCCAAAACTTGATTTTTCAATTTTCCAATAAATGAAAGAATAAAATAAAAGCGAAACAAGAAAAAATAAAATGCCTATTAGTTTTATTATTGTAGAATCAAACGTAATTGAATAAATATATATATGCATGTACTTTGGTTGCATCGGTGCAAATATTGAACGTCTGTAAAATCCGCTCGACATTAAAAAAATTTTTCGCTTATGTGATTCAAAGAGGAAACAACGCCTTGGAAGTATTTGCAAAAACAATTTGAAATTATGGGTAAATCTGATCGCAGGGCTGCGCAGTATTTGAAATACATGTATGTATTTATTTGCAATACGTATTTAAAATACAAATACGTATTTTGTATTTGTATTTTAAATATATGACGTGCAAGTATTTTGTATTTTAAATACATGCAATAAATAGAAGTATTTCTCTGTATGATTCTATAGCACAACTTATGAAAAGTAAATACAAATTAAATGAATTATTTGGTAAGTTACGCAAGGAGAGCACTTTCATGGCTATAGAACTGGAATATTTAGAGGAATTCATTGTAGTTTTGAAACCTATTGTCACTGCCTTAGATTAGCTTCAGGGTAACAGCTGTTATTACGGAAAATTTTTGCCGACTTTAATGTCTATTAGAACAAGATTGAGTCGGGTGAATGGAAACAATTTAAGACATTTAAGTCCTATCACTACTAAAAGAGAGCTTGAAAAAAAGATTCAATAAGTTTTTTAAACTATTACCGGAAATGAATAGAGCTATTTTGGCTTTCTGTTTATAATCCTGCCAGAAAATATCATGACAGAAGAAAGGAAAAAAATCCAAAATCTTGCAATTTATACTCTGGAGGAAAATTACAAAAAACTTAAAATGACACCTGTAGTAGAAGCACCAGTAAGAAGACAATGATAATGATAATGAATCTAGGATATCAAATTTGAAGTTGGAATTTTTTAGTTTCCTCAGTGACAAGCGCAAAGACATTATCACTCTTGACAGCTATCCAAATATAAAAAGAGTATTCATAGAATTTAACACAAGTTTGTGCTCATCAGAACCTGTACAAAGATTTTTTTCTTCAGCAGATTTTATTTATTCTCCAACAGGCAACAGTTTGTCTGATGCCACATTCAAAAATCTGATATTTATGAAAGGAAGCAATGGTTTTGTTGATTAGTTTTATCTAATGTATTTTTTTAAATACTGCAAACCATGTATTTTGTCCAACTATGTCTGATCATAATACGCAAAGTCCTTACAGCGAATGCAGTCAATGTAGCACTAGAAGTCGTTTGCTTTCTAAAGCAAAATACTATCTAGCGAGTTAAAAATATATGAATATATGAAATAATAAAAAAAGTATTAATAATACTACTTATTGGCTAAAGTTCATTAAGTTTTTTAGTCAGAAAAAATTGAATATTAGACAATATTCCAAATGTTTTTATTTGTATTTCTATCGTATATGAAGTTATAGATTTCGTGAAATTTATATGCATTTTTTATTTCATCAAAAATAAGTTCTCGTTGACTTTTCATGCTGCAAACTTGGAGCGGCCTAATGCACCACTACACAGTAAAGTAAGTTCCATGAATGTAATGAATGGTTGTTGATACAATTGAAATTATTCATATGTAAGCAGTAAAAGAGTATTCTTTTAAAGATTTATTGAGGAAACATGTTTCAAGATCATAATAATTTTCGGTTTTTCTTAATAGACAATTAATAGCAAAAAAATAAGGAAATGTTGCTTCTTAAAATGTAGTACATACTAAATTAAAATAGACAATTTATTACAAACTATTTAAAGAACTGAATTGATTAATAAACTATACAATTTACTAAATTACTTTAATTAATAGCGAATATGAAATAATTAATCATCCATCCTTCCAGTACATAGTGGATACGTCAAAATGTATTTTGATTTTACAAAATATTAATGGCCTTATTCACAAACGATTAATAAAGTTATTGTAGGTTTAATGTTGTATTTTTATATGGGAAAGCCGGTTTTAATGTACACATTAACTTTATTAAGCGTTTGTGAATAAGGCCATAAATTGCAAAGTTTTTCCGGCTTGTTTGCAGAAACAGCCAGGGTCTAGATAGGAGTCGAACCTACCACTCCCAGACTATTACATTATTCATTAATCTACGGGGTTCCCCGAAAGAGCAAGTGAAATATTTTCAATGAAATAAATGTTGTGGAAAA
The DNA here is from genome assembly GCA_956483585.1 of Gymnocheta viridis. Classification (NCBI taxonomy): domain Eukaryota; kingdom Metazoa; phylum Arthropoda; class Insecta; order Diptera; family Tachinidae; genus Gymnocheta; species Gymnocheta viridis. Next base: position 121,095,754 of record OY101442.1, read on the forward strand.
TACTAACAACTCTGAAAAATGGGCCAACGAAATTTCAGCGAAAGGAACCCATCAATTCTTCTCACTGCTTCAACTTTGCCGTCTTAAGTCATTACTTTATCATGGCAATGTCATTGGAGGCAAGTACTTACTTACCAACTCTGATTACAAATAACGATTTCAATCAAAATTAAATAAATGTCCGTTGTTTATATTGAACTTGTGCTTTTGAAGGAATTTTTGTGTTTGATGTCATGTCTTTTACTCACTGGTCTAACGCACAATTATTTTATTTTGGGGCTACAAATTTGCTGATACGAACACACACACACGCACTCAATTCAAAAAAACAAGATTTGCCTTCGGCACAAACATTAAAGAACCGAACATCTGCATGATCGATAGTGCGATATCTGCTACAGCGCCGATCAGAGAACAAAAGCGGATCTAACGGGGTGTCTTGCTACTCCCCCCTTTCTCCCTGAGCTAGTCGAGCACTGATATTATTGTAATAAAATTGGGTATTGTGATCCCTCCTCTGAACTGTAGGCTGGATCTGACCTTGACTAGTAACTAGTTTTATAAGGTAGTTACAATCATGAAATCTCACGCTCACGAAATACTTACGAAAAAAAAACTATAAAATAATTTAAAAAATACAATAAAGCAAAAAAATCCCAAAACAATCACAACAAAAATCTACTCATGCACGTTAAATTTTTTTATACTCACGTTCATGCACGGTGATGTCATTGCAACAAAAAACTAATCACTTTATCACATTATTTTACAGTAAAGATGGGCACGGTTCACGTGATTAGCGGGAACTTTGCGTGATCACCCATGATCGTGATTAGTTTTTTTTTCGTTTCAATCACGTGAGCGTACATTAACGTGATTATAAAAATATAGAGCGTGATTTTTTTGTTTTATTACAATTTTTTTTCATTTAGTTTTCTTTTTACAATTTTATATTTGTCCAAACAAAGTTTAAACAAATTTTTTCAAAATTTTCAATCATATTAATTATTATCTTGTTTGTGTTTAAATTTTGAATTTCTTCACTTACCGAACAAATTTGAATTACATAAAAATAATAAGAAACAAATCGGAAAAATAGAATAATCGCTAGAATAGAAAAGGTTAAAAAATGAATTGTAACACTAATTATTTAGTACTCTCCACTTAATTTCCAATCGCTAGTTAACTTCGAGGTTCCATAATAAAACAAAACCGTCTTAAGCTATTGTACAAAAGCATCACTTGTTTGGTAGATCTCAAGCCCAAAGGTTGATTGACTTAAATAACTACAATTAAATTTTCAACATTTATTTAAATAATATACTTGAACTCTAACCTCTACCACTTAAATTTAAATATTTACCTGAATTGTAAACCTAGAATAATTGTACCTACTTATTATTAAAAAACAACCTAAATACAGTTGGCATTATTATACTATAGTTAGTGCGTCTTGTTATTAAGGTATCGTGCAACAACTCGCATGTTGTAAGTATATGGTAAGAGCTCTAATACACTTTACCCATAAAGAAAGAAATTAACCTCCTGTTTTCTTTCCCCCTTTCCCACGTTATTATAAATCGCCCACATACGAGTGGCGATAATAACGTAATCTCAACTACATATTGAATAATAGAAGAGTGTATCCTACCCAATGATAAAAAAATCTATCAAAACAAGTACACACAAGACTAACTCTACTTTATAATAATATCTTCGACAACTACGTCCCCCAAATATACAAAACTAGTCTTATTATACCAACACTTAAGCCAAATAGTGATAAAATAAAAATGCCGTCTCATAGACCTATCTCTCTCAATCCATGCTGCTCTAAGGTTCTTGACAAAATAATAGCTTTTTAGTAATCAATACGGCTTCATAAAAGGAAAATCAATTTCCGACCCCTTACTCCTTTTAGATTTTAAGATCAACCAAGTTTTACGAAACAAAAATCATTTAACAATAATCTCATTAGACTTTGACAAAGCTTGACAAAGTCGGAATTCATACAATTCTAAATTAACTCGAGGAATGGAAAATAGGCCCAAAAATATATAATTACATAAAAACTATTTAACCAAAAGAAAAATATTGGTAAGGAATAACTACTACTATTCAAAGACCAAACCTTTAGAAAATGGCATTTCCCAGGATTTGCCGCTCTCGATTATCCTTTTCTTGATAGCATACAATAAACTTTCGAACACTATATCCTTACATAAGGGACTAGACTTTGTGGCATACGCCGACGATTACGTTATTATAAAAAAAATTTAAGAAAATCAAAAACCAAGCCATTGACCTAAACAATTTGATCTCAGATATAACAAACTGATGCACATTCTCAGGAACACAGCTATCTATAAACAAATGTAAACATCTACATATTTGCAGAAAACAAAACTGCACCCCAAAGTTATACGGTGGCAATACAACTGAAGCAGTCAATGAACCAAAAATACTTGGAATTACCTTCAAACTTTGAAACATTTCAAAAATATGATTTATAGCTTATTTCTGATTTAAGAAAGTAAACTTAAGCGAATGAAAGGCACTCGATCGAATTTGAACCAATTTGGATTTCTCATTGGCACTCACTTTCATTCTCATTAGCTTACGTATGTAGATATGTCAATAAAATAATAAATTAAATAAAATAATAAAAAAAATTAATACAATTTTTTTGTAATATTTTCTTTCTTCCTTATTGTGGATTTAACTAATACATTTAAACCTGCTGGTGTTGTTTCTGCGGCTTTAGCCATCCTCTTTGCTGATTCAGTTTGCACGTCAGCAGCATCAGCCAATTTTTTTAAGAATTAGCTTTTTCTGTACCTGAAAAGCATTCATTATAACATACAATGTAGTTTATTTTGGTGCTGGGATGTTTCCGGGTTTGTATTTGGTGTAACCACTGCAACAGCTTTAATGCACCTGGTGACTGGCTGGTGACTCCACCAGTGCAAAAAAACAATCATCAATTGATTGGGGCTTTTCAACAAATACTTTAACCCCGGGTGCTACAACTGACGATAGAAATAGCGTCTTGTATAATAAGCCCGCTTCTCTAAGACTCTTTTGGTTTTCCCTATTTTTTTAGTCCGTGACTTTAAGTCTGCCCATGTCTAGAGTAAGTTCGGGTAATGTAGTATACCTATTATTTATTTGATTATAATGGTTTGAAGCTTAATTCGAATAGAACAGATCTCAGCTACAGATCCTAGGTTTACATTCGGGAAATTGAAAGCCAAAGTTTCAGAGACATTTGAGAGAAAGTGAAAAAATCCATAAACCAGCCATTGAAAAAATTGGCGGGTAATACTTTGTTCTGTTAATGTGGTACATTAGCGCGCGTGGCCGATTGTGATTTTTAATCAGTAGTTAAAATAATGTCTCAAATTTGTTTCTATAATTAAACTGGGATTGTAATTAACCTTAACTGCTTAGAGTACTTCATGAGGACTTCCAATGGTCTATTCCACATTTTCTCAATGTGGTTCAGTAATAAACTTCTAAATTTAAACCTATTTATTGAATTATGATTTATTAATATTCTGAGATCTAGAAACCATCAAAAATAGTATAGGTGGGAAGCCGAATTAGCTTTTTCCAGCTAATTATTAACTTATATTTTATTAAATCCTAAAATTTTGTTACGAAAGCAAAACCACAAGTGACTGATTTTAACATTTCAATCTCAATGTAAAACGACACATTCGTAGCACAGAAATCGGATTTTATATGAAAACATTTACGTTTTCATTCGAGTTGTCTTTCGAGTCACTTTTCGTTTAGAAATAATGTAGAGAAATCGAAAATAATTTTCTTTCTCATAGAATAAGAATGAACGTGTTCTTTCTTAAATCAGAAATAGGCTATTAAGGTCTACTGATGATTTGGCTTTAGCACCAATGAAATGCATGTATATAGACTATCTGAAATGTCCTCAACAAACAAAACTATTTGAAAATCTACTACAAAGTCTATAAATCTTTATGAAAATTTTCATTTATGAATTATTCTTTTATAACTGTATAATGATGTCCCTATTCTTGAGGCGAGTACTGTAATCGTATGTGCTGCTAAGTTTCCAATTATTAAAAAGATACGTGTGAACATGCAAAATTAGGTTCGTCAAAAGACTACACAATCTCCAATTAAACAAAAAAAAATATGCGCACATACTCATAATACATATTCGTTATGTAGATTAAATTTTTAAGAAACCGGCAGCAGTTACATACATCATCAATTGCAGTTGAGTCCGTCAACTTAAGATTTGTGCACTTTCGGCCACAGTTGTCGTCCATTAGCATTCGAAAAACTCTGCAAACTTTTCACGAGATGCTGTGAATAAGTATGGAAACAGTGCAATTCATTTTGTGTATTAATGAGACTTTTGTGTATCTAAAGCACTTCCGACTTGAAAATGTAAAAAATTAATATGTCCATATACAATAAAAGTTTATGTAGTAAATAATAAGTAAATAACAATTCCATTAAGTAAACGACAAATTACGTATCTACGTACATATGAAGTATAAGTAGTTAATCCATAAATTCTGTATGTCTGGATATTATAATTTAGTTGCTTTTACATGCCGCCCGTATTGAGTTAAAGCGCAGTTTTTCTGAGTAAAACAAACAAGTGTTTCTAAAAATGTATTACTGTGGTATTTTCTATGTGTTTTGCTTGAATTTTGTATTGCAAGCAGAAGCTGGCCGAAAGGCTTCAAAGTACAATGTCGTAATGATAGTGTTTGATGATTTGAGACCCTCAATAGGTGCTTATGGCGACAGATTGGCCAAAACACCGCACTTGGATGCATTTATAAATGGCAGTCATGTCTTTACACGAGCCTACAGTCAGGTAAATTTGAAATACACTCATACCCCGGCTTGCGTCGTTTCAAAGTTGCGTCTTTTTAAAATTTCCGCGAATTCGATGTTGCGTAGAGTTTGCTTCAGTTTGCGTCGCATGGCTTCGATTTGCGTCATTAATAAATTTTTGTATGTACAAAGCAAAAATAGAAAAAGGGATTTCCCGTCGAATTTCAATGCAAATTTGCATGTAAAATTTGTCTACAAGTTTGTCTTCGTTGGTAGTTTCAAATTACATTTGGTAAAGTGAAGTCTTTTATTTTAATAAAAACTATTACTACACAAATAATAATAAAAAATTTTTATTTTCTATTGAAAAATAATTTTTTTTTACTAAAATTATGAGTCTCGGAACAAATTAAATTGAAAATTAATAAAAATGTATGGAAAGCTGTGATTCAGTTTGCTTCGTTTCAGTTTGAGTCTCGTTTTTCCGATCCCAATTAGCGACGTTAACCGAGGTATGAGTGTAGCGAAATATTTGCTATTGTGGCTATACAGTAGTGGCTTAAAAAAAAGAAATCTCTTATACATGCATTCGTTCACAGCAAGCACTTTGTGCGCCGAGCCGAAATTCATTGCTGACCAGTCGTCGTCCTGATACTTTACATCTATACGATTTCTACAGCTATTGGCGCACTTTTAGCGGCAACTTTAGCACATTGCCGCAATACTTTAAGAACAATGGCTATTACACTTATGCAGCTGGCAAGATTTTTCATCCCGGCATCTCCTCGAATAATAGCGATGATTATCCACTCAGCTGGTCGGAGAAGCCCTTTCGTCCGAATACCGAAAAGTTCATGAACTCTCCTGTGTGTCCCGATCAGATGGGAGTTTTGCGCAAAAATCTTATCTGTCCAGTTCATCTACAAACGCAGCCGTTTAAGACTCTGCCAGATATTGAGTCCGTTGCAGAGGCCATAAAATTTGTACAAAGTCGACAGCAAAATAGTAGACCCTACTTCTTTGCTTTGGGTTTTCACAAACCGCACATAAACTTTCGTTTTCCGCATCAATTTTTGGAACATTTGCCGCTGCAGCTATTTTACAACTACACTTCGGATACCTACAAGCCGCAAGATATGCCAAACGTTGCATGGAATCCTTACACAGATGTACGATCGCGTGATGACTTTAAACACATGAATATCTCATTCCCGTATGGACCCATTTCGCAGCTGCAAAGTGCTCAAATACGCCAGGCATACTATGCTTCCGTGGCATATGTTGATGATCTGTTCGGCAAGTTTATAGAGCACATTGACTTTAATCGAACTGTGGTGTTGGTTACCAGTGATCATGGTTGGTCACTGGGTGAGCACGCGGAATGGGCGAAATATAGCAACTTTGAAGTTGCATTACGTGTACCACTTATCATACGCAGTCCAGAGTTTCCTTTACCTCATCATGGAAATGGAAAACGTATAGATGCTATAGCTGAATTAGTAGACATATTTCCCACGCTAGTTAATTTAGCACACTTGCCCAGCATTAGTGAGTGTGACTACACAAAGCCAATGTCAGAGCAATTGCTTTGTAGTGAGGGCAAAAGCCTGTATCCCTTATTGAATGGCATTGGTTTGGGACAAGAATATTTTGCTCTCAGTCAGTATCCAAGACCTGGCATGCAACCTACAAAGCATCCCAATAGCGATAAGCCCAAACTTAAGAACATTAAAATAATGGGTTACTCTTTGCGTACAAATCATTATCGCTACACACTGTGGGTTCAATTTTTCCATCAGAATTTTACAAGTGGTACGTACATATTATGTATGTTTGTTGTTCAATTTGAAGTTGTATTGCAAGGCAAATAAATACATACATACATAAATATTTTGTAAAATAATTATTTACAGATTTTTCCAATGTATTCGGAGAGGAGATGTATGACCATCGACTGGATGCTGCCGAAGAAATCAACTTGGTCGACTGGCCTGAATTTGACGATATGCGTCTATGGTTAAGAGATAAGTTAATGCAAGCGTTTGACAAATAAACTGCACTGAATAGCCAAAGGTTGTTAAATCATTTTCTATGCGATTTAATCTGGCATGAGCGGCACCATGAGCGGCACGGGCAGGGAATCAAATGTGTACGAGTGCTAGCTTACTTTACTTGAACATGTCGCTGTGAATATTTGTATGAATGGATTGTATAAAAGTTTTCATTCATGCAATTTTAAGATGTGCAACAAGCAACAACTTTTTTTTTTACTACATAAAACAAGCAGTGCCAGTGCATGTGTGTGTCTGATGAAACTAGTTTTATAAACTAGATGTTGCTTGTTGCCAACCTGATAAGTAGTTGGTCGTTTTCGTAGTCGCATTGTCGTCGACATCGATCAGTGTTGTTGTGATGATAGATTCAGTACAATTGTACTTCTTTTTGTGCTTTTTTGATTGCAGATACTCGTATTGGTACTTTTTTCCAAACTGAAACGTTGACAAAAATTCGCTTTCAAAATCAAAGCTTAAAGCTGTAGAGTAGTTCCTGCTTAAATGATCCCCGCTTAAGTGAGTTCCCCGCTTTAATGAGCAAAAACTGCTGGCAACAAAAATAAACGTATATATTCTATTACAAAATTTTCACTTAAATGCGCCCCGCTTAAATGAATCATTTTATAGAGACAAATTTATAAATAGTTGAGCAATAGAGTTGGGTAGTTCATGAACGAACTAGTTCAATTGAACTACTCACACAAGTGAACTAAGTGAGCTGCTCATAACAGTGAGCTCTTTCAGCTCCTTAGTTCATGTTTCTTTTACATTCATATTTATTTTTCGTTTATGTTTCTTTTAATTTCCTATTTGTTTTTTCGCTCACCGACAAATTACATTTTGTAACATAATACGTGATGTATTCCGTATATTTGCATCACCTTATTCGAATTATCAAATACCATACAAATATTTCTTTTTGTATATTTTTTGGCAGTTCTAAGAGGCAAGCGTTAATAGGGAAATCCGTTGTTATCCTTTCTGTCATATTATCATATACATAGTATATGTACATATATCACATAAACTCATTTAATTTTTTACATAAAACAATATGTGGCTGTTTTATATTAATTAAAAATTTTTACAAAGACAATATTTATGTTAATACTTTTGTTTACTTGTTGCACTCATTCGTACGTAATACTTTTGCCGCTTTTCTTTACAAATGTCAAAAATACTGATTTTATAAAGCTCACTTCTTCTATCTTCGTATACTTAACAACTGAGCTATAAAATAGTGTCCTAGTTCAGTTAAAAGAGCTGAGCTGAAAAGAACGCTCCCTAAAAAGAGCTGAAAAGCACAACTCTAATGAGCAAAATCATTCGCTTAAGTGCGTTAAAAAAGAAAAAACGTTTTTTATAAAAAAAAATTTTGATAACGTTTTGAAACTAAAATGTGGCACCAATAAAATAAGAAAGAAATAAACAATTATTTGTTGTTAAAATGAATTTTTTGCTACAACAGAAGCGAAACCCGGTTAAAATAAAACGCAAAATTTTTAACATATCAAAACGAGTGGAATAAAAAAGAACACTTTAACTCTGAGAGGAAAAATATAATTAATAACAGATTCTAAAGAAAAAAGTAAAATTTAATTATGTTTTACGAGGGCGGAGGAGCTACCTAGCGCCAGATGGCAGCACAAGCACAAAAACTTTTTTTTAGAAATTGCGATCTGTCAAACGTCAGCTGTTAAAATTTCACCAAAAGTCATCGATTAGTTTATTTGTTGTAGTAGTTTGAAGAAAGCAACTTTCGTGTTTCTTGAAAAATGGAAAAAAGTGAATTTCGTGCAGTGATTAAACACTATTATTTGAAAGGCAAAACGGGGAAAGAGACAAAAGAAAAGCTCGATAAACATTACGGTGAGTCTGCTCCGTCAGATTACATGGTAAAATATTGGATTGCTGAATTTAAACGCGACCGAACAAGCACTACAACAATACCATCAACAGGAAGGCCAAAAGAGGTGATTACTGAAGAAAATATCAAGAAAATCTTCGATATCGTTATGAATGATCGCCGAGTCAAGTTACGTGAGATTGTTGAAATGGAAAACTTATCATATAAACGTGTGTTCAACATTTTACATGAACATTTGCATATGAAAAAGCTATCGGCAAGATGGGTGCCGCGTTTGCTCTCAATTGACTGTGAACGTAAACGTGTGCAGTCTCAATGGCAGAGCTTTTGACATTTTCGGGTGTACTGACCTCAATTGCCCGTCCAGAGAGTTCAGGGTCATTTGCACTTGTGCGACCACAACGAAAGTCAGTAAACCATTTTTTCACCATTGAAATCGATGGTGCAGAGTTCCATTGTATTTATCGAGCTTTTCCTTGGTTTGATTAACGGTTTTTTTTCGCAAAAAATAATGTGTAATGAGCACTCGAAATACACTTTTTTCCATTTTTAGAAAAATACACGAGCTTGTAGTTTTGAACGACACTTGCTCAAAATTTGACAGTAATCTATTAACAGGTGGTACTTGATGGGGACAGATTGTCGCTCACGACATTGTCATTGACGATTCTTGCACGACTTGTTCCTTGTCCCCTGTCGACTACGTTTTCTTCAATTAAACAAAAGAATATGGTAATTTTGCGCTCCTGATATTTAAGGTTGTTCTGTAGCGGTTCCCGAAAAACAACTTTGTTTCTGTTCGTCCGTGTGAGCTGAAATTAATTGATGTTAAAAATTGTCCCTTGTTCCTTTGGAATATTGTCTCATGTCCAATTCTTTCTGACTAAAAATGTTACGAACATTAGCCAAAAAATAATAATCACTTTAGATTAAAAACTACTAACAACCAATTTGTTCGAAAAAAATAATCACTAAATAAAAAAGTAGCTGATAAGGTTTATAAACATGTAACGAATTGGACGGTCCAACAACAATAAACATTATCCTTTATGTAGTCGATTACGACAAGCTGAGCGACATTGTTTCTCTTGTAGTCGTGCACGATTTAAGCGATAATTGTGTGAAAATGTCATTAACGATTTCATCCCGCTGTGCCTTGTATGTCGCCGAGAACTTAACATTGTCGTTCATCCGCCACTGGGGGATATATTAAAGACGTGGCAAAGGGGGTTCGTTCGTTAGAGTTGATATTAATAGTATATTAATACTCGTATTTTACATTTATGTATTTCGGTATAATTAGACGCTTCTTACGCTTCTCAAACTCTATTTTATTTTAATGCCATAAGTTCTTTTCTTAAAAGACTGGCGTGTTGATAAGTCTCTAGTTCTTCATATTTAAGAAAGTTATAATAAGCTGATATTCTAGAAGTTTTTACGTGCCTCTAGCTGACATGGTTGTGATGCCAGCCAGCTCAATTCAGGCATCTACAGGGCAGGTCCCAACCCACAACCCAGCGGAGCAACGAACAACTAAAAGTTAAAAAAAAACAACTACTACAAAACTACACAGCAAACATGGAAACATCTGGGAGGGTGGACATGGTGGACGTCCACTACATGCCCTCCCTACTTGCGACACTAGTGCTTCTATTACTTTTAATTTTTTTTGTACCCCAAAACCCACACACTCACCTCACAATCCTGGTCCTACATGACCTCACCCGAACAATAAATTTAACCCATTAACATAATTGTTATTTAATTTAAATATTTTATTCAATAAAAAAATCAAAACTAAATCAAAATGACAAAAATGTTTAAGACTTATTAATGCTCGAAATTAGATAATTTATATGCTATTTTAATTGAATTTTATAACAAAGTTTCCATAACAAGAAGTATGCCGATTTTCTTTATACAAGTATATCGTGTAAAATTATTTATAAATCAATGGAATTTTAATCTTACAATCAATCATTGGATAAATAAATAAACCTGAATTATATTTTAAAACAGTTTTTCGTTATTTGAAATCCAGTGGAAACTATTAGCGAAGCGTTTTCCTCATCCCAAAAGGGGTCTTTAAACTAATAAATTTATTTTCAACGAGGTTGTACTTTTCAATGATAAAAAAGTACTTTTTAACTTGATTTTCAGTACCATTTAAAAGAACTTTTATTTTCCAAGCCTGTTCAGCGTTACGACTAGTTATTAATGTGTTAAGATCTCACGCAAAGTGAAAATGTTACAGACAATTAAAATATAATGCCTACGCAGATATGGAGGTCTCACTCACACAATAGCATATTCTTTCCTACACACACCGATGCACACACAAACACAATAATAGTAACATAGTTACAGTGTGATCTTGCAAACCGAATATCTTTGTCAAACATACAAATTGAAATTACTAACAATTTTTTTCCGAAGCCATACAACATACAAATGTATCAAAAATAAGTCCACCCAGTTTCGGAAATAGTATTTTCTTAATATGATGTACATGTGTGTGCATGCAAATGCAGAAAGCCTTTTTTTGGAAGGGAAAAGCACATCAGAAATAAAAGTTAAATTGAAATTCAATAATTCCCCAAAACAATTTCTATTTTTTCTTTATTCCACACAAAAATAAGTGTGTTCGAGTACCCAAAAGTTTTTAAAATTTTTTGCTGAACTTTACTGCATTTTACTAAATTGCGCTGGTTTACTCAAGTTACAGTATAAAGCTGAAAGTGTACACCACGCGTTCTTGGATAAATCATCCACGATTTTCTTTGCCCACTAATATTTTCCCTGGTTTTAATTCCCAAAATCGACGCCATCTTTTGATATTACGCGTAAAACCGGTTTATGAATTCATATAATCGACACTATCTTGCTCCACGTTAATTTTTACAATTTTTCTGTTCGCGTACTTTTTTCGGCAACAGATTTTTTTGAGAGTAAATTTTTCAGTTTATTCAGTAATTACTCATTTACTGCATTTTACTGCAAAAGTATTCGAACGCAATAATGTCATCATATTTATGTACATACATATGTATGTATGTACGTATTTATAAATTGTTTAAAAAACTCATTTTTATGTGAAAGCGTACAATTTCAGATTGGAGAAGTTGTACGCGCCATTTGACGCTGCTTGAAATACATTTCAACAAAAAAAATGTGGTTTCGAGCTCGGGTTCGCTCTGGAAAATTCATCGATTTTTAGGTTCGTGTTCGGTCTGAAGGATTGTGTTCGGTTGGTCACTATTGTTCTAGCTCACGAACGGTCACAAAACAAACGGCGAGCCGCTCCAATATACAAACAGAGTGGCCCATACGAAACATTTTTTAATAAATTTTCTTTTATTTTTCAGATTGCTGTCAAGAAAGAATACTTGCGAAACTGAAAATGGAGTTTGCTCAAGACTTAAAATCCTTCGATTACCAGATAAAGATTGATGTTGCAAATGATTTCATACAAAATCTGATAATGAATGAAGAAACTCATTTTCAATTAAATGGCTGCGTGGATATTTTTCCTTTTGGGCGGGATTTAAAAGAATGTGTGTACGTAAATAAGTTACAGAACCATGAGCCAACTAAAACATAATATTTGAGAAAAAGTCGAGCGCTAATCTTGAAAAAAGTCATTCTAAAGTCAGTCTAAATTAATTAAATTCCCCATTTATTAATGAAGTATAATAAGAAATAAATTTAATTCACTCTTTTAATTCACTCTTTTGGAGCAACATGTACTTATATAAATTCTTTTCGACTTTATGAGAAATCGCCAAAATTAAAAATGAGCAATCACTCAAGAAATTTGGGTGCCCGAAATGTTTGCTGTCATAAAAAACAATCTAAATATCACAACATTTTAATGAAAATGTTAAACAAATATTCAAAAGTCGACCAAACGTGTTGAAGAATTTGTCGTTTTGTTTTACAAACTTGGACGTTTGTGAATTCTTCTATTTTGGGCGATTTTCACTTGGCCAATTATTTCTATAGCCAGTATTTTGGTGGACATATTTTTATTCCACATTCTATAACAAATTCGTTTAGCTTTGAAAATAATTTCAATGCTGTTTCATTATAGTGTCGTGCAAATAAGGTAAATATACGTTACTAGTTCCATGTTATTAGAGATGGGCAACGCTCAAGTGATGCCAGAGTCACGCGTGATCATGTGAAAAAATGTATTCTTTAAATGCGTGAGCATGCATGAGCGTGTGCACAAAAACCTTTAATCGTAATTTTATCTTTGGGGGTTTTGTTAAATATTTCCGTTTTTTTAACTTATTGCATAGCTTTTACCGCGGGCTTTGAGCGCGGCGACCGAATTAAGGAATCTACCACGCTCAAAAAGTGTAACTTGAATTATTATCTAAGAAAAAACTAATTGCATAAGTTGATAAAAAAAATGATATGCAATAGCTTTGCCGCGGCAGTCCCCGAGTGCCACACGTCTTTTTTTATTAATACAGCGGTTTTATAATAGTGCTTTTCATAATTATAGCACCACTCTAAATAATTGAGTTTCTAGAAATAACAGTTCTGTGATGTGAAGAACAGTAAAGGCACAAAACTTCCACTGCTTTTTACACATATATCGTTATTCAAAATATCAGAATACCCCCAATACCACTTAACATACAACGTAACAACGTCACGCATTTCAAATTTTTACATTTAAATCGGTAAGTATTTCCATTAGTTTTCATACACCAAAAAAGAGCAGCTGATACATTACAGTAAAGCAACTTTGGCATAATTTTGCCTTCACATTATTTTGGACGGTACCATGCGTGAATGTGAGAGCAAATTTGTTCACGAGCACATCTCTATTTCAGTCACTGGCTTGCTAAATGGTAGTTTGTTGTTTAGTTATTTGGCTGGGATTAATGTGTGGGTAATGTAAACATGTAGATAATTTATACGATCAATGAATGTACATTGATCGTACAAATAAACATTAAGGGCCCAAAAAATTTAATTGATAATGAAAGAGCTCTTAGGGGGAGCTCCAAATACTTTTTTTCTTATAAAGGGCGTTCACGTTCAAGTTTGTGTACGTGTGTTTGCTGGCTTGATGTTACCCACGCTTGATGACCCACCAAGCATTAATTTTTACTTAGATTTTGTGCTGTTCGTTTAGCTAAAAAATATAACAACGTCGCTAAATAATTAAATGTTAATAAAAAATGTTATTCAATAAGTTTTAACACTTCGCATTTCTTTATCAGTCATTTCTTTGTTTTTCTTTTAATTCTAACACTTTCTTTGTTCGAGTAATTTTTCTAATTTTCTTTTAATTTCGATTTTTTTTGACAACTGTTCACAATGAAAATATAATTGTACTGAAAATTTGTTCGTGCTTGATGGGTCAACACTATATATATATGTCCAAACAACTGACAGCAAGCATGCCAAAAATCTAAATTTTTTTGATTTTCCATCAAGCGTCGTTGATGTCACACATACTATAAAATTTTCACTTGCTTAGCCATGCTTAGCAAGCATTTTAAAGGTGTCGGGAGGCCTTTATACACCAGACGTATTAACCAGCAGCATTACGGCTGAATGTCATAAAAAGTATCTATATTTTTCTATATCTGGTTTCTGTAGATATTTTTGACAGCAACAATATAAAAAATGCCTGTTCTTCGTGTATTATTGTACTAATAGTTTCAGCTAGTTTATTTAAATCTAAAAATATATATTATTTGATCTTCATTTTTATAAAAATTAAATTTTTAATTCTTATATATTTTCGACCTTCAGTTTTTTTTTAAATTAATCTAATTTATTTTAAAAAAGTTAACAAAATTTTTATTAAAATCACCGATATTTCGCCAATTCTTTGTGTGGCTTCTTCAGGGATATATAAAATTATGTAAAGAAAAAGTGACGAAATGTCGGTGTTTTTAATAAAAATTTTGTTAAAATTTTTTTTAAAAAAATGTACCTAGTTCTCAAAATAAATTAGATTAATTTAATTAAATTTTTTAATATATATTTTAAAAAAGTCCCTGAATAAGCGTTTGCGAAATATTGGGAAATATCTTTCTATAAAAATGCAAATCTCTAGCTTAGATAATTTATGTACATATATCTAAAGTTTTCTTTTCACTTTAGAATAAATTTCTTAATCACACGCTGTGAACGAAGGCTACCAAAACAAACAAAACGTTGATGTCTCTCCTATGTGGTGCTTATATGCACTGACTGGTGTGTGGCTGTGCTACCTGTCAACGATGAGAGTTTGTTTTGCTTTGTATTTTTTATAATAAATATTTAATGAAAATATTTATTTTTGTACTTGAAAAATAAAAATAATTTATGAAAATAAAATGTTTAATAACCCAAAACATACTTCTAGAAAAGGCTTAAAATTCAGTACGAAATACCTACATTGTGCTGGAAAAACAATCGATTGTACTATCGATACTTTTATTTTTAATGAATCATCGATATTTTCCCCCGATAGCTATACATAGTATCTAAAACAGATAATTTTTAACAAAGTAAACGCGAAGTCAGTAAGTAGTCGACGGCGCCTTTGAAATATAATATTGCTGCACGTTTGAGTATTTCCCGTACTTGAAAATTGTGTAAATGAGATTCCGCTGCATCCCAATTTGCAGGAAAAACACCTCCAGTAAAACTGTGTGAATGAGAGCGAACGTATTTGAGAGAATAGCGCTCTTTTTATTCTGGCACGAAACAAACCGTACATTTTCGTCGGGCGGTTTGGTAAACTTTAAAACAATCAGATGTTTAAAAAAAATTCAAATACAAATTTTCAATTGAACCTACAAAAATGCCAGCAATCACTGCTTTTTTGGAGATTGCTAAAATTTATAATCGCACTTTTTCCCAAAATTAATATTTAACATATTCAGTAAAATTGATTATTGAGGAGTATAGCTAGTTCCTAACCACATTTCAATGTGGCCAATTCAGTATTAGTTTAGCCACAAAGCGTGTGGTTTGGACAAATTCGAGGCAAAACACATGTACATACATACATATGTATACGTACGTATACGTACACAGACATAAAAAAGGGAATAATGCGATCAAAAGCCAGTTTTTTGTTTAATCTTTATTGAAGATTCTTATTGTTTACTCTAAAGCTTCTTTTGGGATAAAAATTGGGTTCTTGCGTTCCCACATGTTTGTGGATTTTCATCTCTTACTGAGAAAAATTTTTATGTACTGTCAATTACCAAATGTTGGCCCAAAAGTAAATAAATAATTAATATAGAAAAAATGTATTGCATGCGATATTTTTTAATGTATTCAAATTCATATCATAGTTTCCAGAAGTTTGCTATTGAAAATTACCAAAAATGATTCACACACAGCTTACATATGGACAATAAACTAAAACTTAAAAGTTAAGAAAGAATATTAATAGTTTCGGAAATATATGTTATAAAAACTTTGTGTAATAGTGTTCGTTGAACATAAAAATTTATTACAGCTACTTACATATATCGAAATAAGTGAAACTTACTACTTAAAATATATTACGCCATTGTTCTATTAATAAGCCGGGATTTTTCAAAATCCGAGCGGATTTATTGAACATTTTTAATTTTCGAAACCCGGTTTCCGAAATTTATGTATATGTCGCATAATCGATCACCCTTAACAGCTGACAACAATACATGAAATTTAAAATAAAAAAAACTAAAGCAAGAAAAAAATAGAATAACAAAAATGTCCAAAACAACTTCAATAGCTGGAACAATCCTTAATAGAACTTGTCGCAACAATATTTATCCCAAAAGTGATGTAAAACGTTTTCCAGTGCCGGATGAATACGTTAAATGGAGTGTATCCTATGACGAATATTCACCGCCCACCTACACGGCTTCACATATTTCATCGCAAGTATGGGCCGATCCCGATATAAATGTACCGCAATTTAAGCCAAAATGGGGACAAATAGACGGGAGTGTTAATCGCGTCTCTTTTAATGGTGTATACGAAATTGATGGCACTGGGTGTCCCATCAATCTAATAGGACGCACTGGCCTACGCGGTCGAGGTCTATTGGGGCGATGGGGGCCTAATCATGCAGCAGATCCGATAGTAACTCGATGGAAACGAGATGCAGACGGAACAATTATTAAAAGTAGTCAAAGCGAAAGGTATGTTTTGCGTTTGTATTCTATTATACATATGTACATACATAAGTACATGTTTTATCATATTATATTTTTATAAGAAATATTCTACAGATGGTGGCTATACAAAGACGTGACAATAAAATGTGGGCAATTCCTGGTGGTATGGTAGATCCAGGTGAAAAAGTAAGCACAACACTCAAAAGAGAATTCATAGAGGAAGCTTTAGATGGTTCAAGTTAAACCAATTACCTTAACCCAATAGTATAAATAATTAATCAAATTTTATTTACAGGCGAACAAAAACATATTGAAGAGTTTTTTGCTAACGGCACAATGATATACAAGGGCTATGTTGACGATTTCCGCAATACGGACAATGCTTGGATGGAGACAGTTGCCTACAATTTTCATGACGATACAGGGAAACAAATTGGTAACATAAAACTTACCGCTGGTGATGACGCTGCCGCTGTTAGGTGGTTAGACTTAAATAAGCACGTTGAACTGCATGCTAATCATATTGATATTTTGGAGAAAGTTATTCTTGATTTGAACGCGCACTGGTAAAGTCGAGATTTAATTCATTTTATCACAATTTTTCTAAAAATTTTTATTATGTATCTCTGCTTGAAATATGCACATATGTAGATACATATACTACATATGTACAAATATATATTTATATGTATTTTGATCATGAATATCAGCACCAACATTTGAAATAGAACCTACATTTTTATATACAGAAATTTTAACTTTTATGCACGATAGAAGTGATATCATTTTGAATAAAATTTGAAATATTTTTATGTAAATTGTTAACAAATTTTCGTTAACAGTTCTTGCGAAAATATAACTACAAATGAGACTACCCTGTGATATAACCACCCTGTGATAACGCCAAACTATGTAGTAATTTGAGTCCATTGTTTTTTTTTTTTTTGTAGTGTGACGTTAAAATATATTGGAGAGATTTATTAAATCTAGCAAAATTGTCTAAAAAACGTGTTTCATGTGCAATATTACTTTTTAAGTTCATAAAACAGAAATTGCATTGTTTTCTTTAAAATACACACGAAGGATCACATATTTCTACCAATGTTTCCTTATTATATATATGGAGACCATGATATAATAAGCAAAGCATGACGGATCCTAACGAAATAACAGAAAAATATAACGTATTTTATTTTCTGCCTTGAATTCAATAAGCAATATTGCTAAATTATGCTGCAGTTGTTTTTACTTTAATGTTGTCGAGATTGAGGATATAATATTTCTTACAAGAAAAAATGGGCAATAGATAAATTCATGTTCGCACAATATTTATACGTTCTTTGAATAAATCGATGGCTAGTGTAGACTGCATGTAGAAATAACCAATAGCTTCGTATCACTATTTCCTTTGAACCGATTACATTCATCGGCGTCGATTATTAACATTGGTTACTACTTGTGCACACAAGATACTATTTTACCTTCAAATATAGTTTACAAAACAGTGTTTGTGAAAAAAAATTTTAATTAAATAAGTGTAACTCTAAAAGTATTCAATAGATAAATTTGTATTATAGGCTAGTGAAAAAATTTTATTGAACGTACATATATATATCCACACAAACGTTGCTGCGCTACCGAATACTAAACAAGCATACCTTTTTCTATCTACTTGTACATTTTTCGCATTATTCAGTGATTGACGGCGGTGTAAAGAAGAAGTTCAGAGTTATCAAAAAATGGCAGACATTGCTGAAAAGGAGGAGAAAACCATTGCCGATGATTTGGTTGTAACTAAATATAAATTGGCGGGATTAATAGTTAACAGTAAGTGAAAAATATATATTTAATATTAATAAAATGCGGTACAAAAAGATTATAGATTGAATCCATATTTTTGTAGCGTGTGAAAGCGAAAGCCACGCGGCGCTTCTGCCGTTATTTGTGTGTACATAACCTAATTTTTTACATGCATACCCAATATATACATATGCACACACATATTTTTTTAGCGAATAAAACAGGATTTTTTTAGAATTTATGGTATCGATTGGATAGATTGAGTTTGAAAATTTTTTTAATAATCTGTATGACCGAAAACTTCAATGCATATGTGAGGGCTTGCGCCACGCTTTGTTTTAAAATTTTATTATGTATGGATGTATGCACATACACACATGTGTACAAATTCTGATTCTTATTCGCTTTCTTATTATAGAAACCTTAAATCTTGTTACTGGATTATGTGTAGCTGGTGCATCTGTTAGGGATATTTGTACAAAATCGGATGCTCTCATCGTAGAAGAAACAAATAGCGTAAGATAAAAATCGATAAGGAAATTAAGAACTGTACATTTTATAATCCCTGAAAATTATAGGTTCACAAAAAAGAAAAGGACTTAAAGAAGGGCATTGCATTCCCCACCTGTCTTTCAGTCAACAATTGCGTTTGTCATTTTTCGCCTTCCAATAATGATCCTGACTATGTTCTCAAGGATGGTGATGTTGTCAAAATGTGAGTTAATATGGCAATTCAATGCGAATTCCAAAAAAAACATTTTATATAACCTGAAAATTTTTATTTGAATTTATCACTTTCATGTTTTAAAGATTTATTGTTTATTTCTTAGTGACATGGGTGCACATATTGACGGGTTTATTGCCGTCGGTGCCCATACAGTTGTTGTTGCAGCTACAGGAGATAAAAAAGTGACTGGTCGTCAAGCTGATGTAGTTCTAGCTGCATATTGGGCTGTGCAAGCTGCACTTAGACTGCTTAAAGCCGGAAGCACCGTAAGTCTAAACATTTGAATGGCTTCCTGTTAAGGTTTTTGCAAGCAACGGATTGTTTTTGGTCAAATTTTCCCTATTGAAAACATCTCAACACTTGCACATAATAAATTCTCGATGAAATATATGGTAGCTAAGATTTTTTCACATAAACTTGGCTCAATTTCATTAAGATACAAACTCAAAATTTACAACTTTACAACTTCTTTTTTTATATCTTCTTCCTTTATATTTTTAGAATTATGCCATCACCGAAGCTGTTCAAAAAATTAGTGAATCCTACAAGTGCAAACCTATAGAAGGTATGCTCAGTCATGAATTGAAACAGTTCAAGATTGACGGCGAAAAGACAATCATTCAGAATCCTAGTGAATCTCAACGTAAAGAGCACGAAAAGTGCACGTTTGAAACACATGAGGTTTATGCGATTGATGTAATTGTGAGCTCTGGCGAAGGCATTGGTCGGGAGAAAGATACAAAAGTGTCAATTTACAAAAAGACCGACGAAAACTATAAACTAAAATTGAAAACATCCCGAGCTCTCTTGGCTGAGGTATGTGGTAGAAAAAGATAAATCTATCGTTTGCAAAACAGACTTCAGAAAATGTTGATGATTAAGAAACTGCGCTTGAGGGACGCAGGCGGATAATTTACTGAAAGTGCAACAGTTTTGTTTGATTAACTGTTTACTTTTATACTTCACCTATTCGGGGTATATTTGTCGCTCTTTTTGCAATGCATCTGCTGAAACCCGGAGATTGTAAGATTATGAGATCTGAGACATTTTCTAAAAAAAATGATTTAATATACATATATTTTAAACTTTTAATAATTTACTAACAGAATTTTCTTTTTTTTCTATTCTGGTGAATGACGTGATGTCACTTGCCGTAGGTGAAAGCAAAGTACGGAAATATGCCTTTCAATATTCGTGGTTTCGATGAGGAGACTAAAGCACGCATGGGTGTAGTGGAATGTGTGTCGCATAATATGATTGAACCCTTCCAAGTGCTGTATGAGAAACCAAGTAAGTTGATTAAAAAAATTCATTTAAACTGTTGGGGAAGGAGGTACGTACTACCTGTATTATGAAATAAACCTTTTTCGAAAGGCAATGAGTAAGAGGCATGGGAGGTCGATATATGCAAGGATTAATTCCGTATGTGCTGCAACATAGCTTGTGCGGTCAGACACTTTGCCAGATAAAATTTATTATGGAATTTTTAAAATTCGTGTTATTTATTCGAATTTGGCAAAATTTTATATTAAAATATTTTTTTTGAAAAAGATGATTGTTTTGAATAGCAAATATATTTTTTTTATTAAAATATGTAGTTATCAAAGATTTTAAAAACTTTTGCATACTGTGCTTATACTATTGTAATTTTTATAACTCTCATTGAGTTTTTAAAGGTTTTTGTATAAGTAAAGAGGTTTGAAACATTTAAAAATTAGGTTTAAGGTCTACTGATGATTTGGCTTAACCACTAATGAAATGCATGTATATAGACTAGCTAAAAACCCTCAACAAACAAAAGTTTTTTAAATCTTTGAAAAAAGATATCGAGGCAATCTCGATTAATATAAATTTCATATGTAATTATCGAGAGATAATTTTCTGATTTTGGTACCCTTATCAAAAGTCGGACGTTTTTATGAAAATATAACGTGTTTGATGCTGGTTCTGTTCTGTAAATTGAAGTTATTTAAAATCACGCGATTTCATATCACGAATAGTAAAATTGCAATTCTTAAACCGCACATTTAAAGTTCAGTTCGAAGGCAATATTTTTAACATCAAAATCAAAGAAAAAATAAAAATACACAAATACGGTTTTTTTTACTAAAAATGTTTTTAGAAATCACGATTTTAAATCCAAATCCCCTGTTATTTTTTCACGATACCATAATCAAGCAACTACATATGCAAGGAAAAATTCCGTATTCGTTAAAAATAACTTGTGCGTCCAGACACCTTGCAAGAAAAATATTTATTTTGAGATTTTGTTAATTCGTATTATTTACTCGAGTTCTACAAAATTTAAAAATATGATAATACGATCCTATTGTCCTTTAAAAATTGGTTTGAAATGTCTAAATTTTCTAACGCACTTTTTCAGGACGTACCGAAACGATGGTAGATTTTTCGGACCGAGGACGAACTTAAAACGGAAAAATAAAAATATTATTTAACAGGGTTGTACCTCGGTGTTTGGCGAAAATTTTACGTAACATAGATTTTTGTCGAACTCCAACACCGAATCTAACCGTTCTGTGGGACACTAAAAGTTTGTCTATAATTAGTGAAAAAATGCGATGAATTTGAATTGAACAATGTTTTCGCGATGAGATTGTACAATCAAGCTAACAACACAAAACAACGTTGCTTTATATACATATCGAAATGCTTGTATTTACTCTAATAAATGTTTATTTTCAAATTCTTTTTAGGCGAATATGTGGCTCAATTTAAACATACAGTTTTATTAATGCCGAATGGAGTCAATTTAGTAACCGGCATTCCCTTTGAAGCTGAAAAATACGTTAGTGAATACAGTATAGCTCATCCGGAATTGCAGGTACTTATTTGCAAAAATCCTACAAACGATTATATTTTAATGAATTTAAAAATGGTTATTTTATTTAATTAGGAACTCGTTAATACTCCGCTGATCCCCAAAAAGGGTAAAGGACATGCTAAGAAAAAGGCTGCTGCTGCCGCTGGTACAGATACCGCTACTTCGACACCGTCTCCTGTGGAGACAAAGGCTTGAAAGCACCACTATTGATACGCCTTTTACTATATTCAAAAATATTAAGCAATACATCTACGTATGGAAACTCTTCAACAGAAGCTATTAATAGCATACTTTTTACTAGTTTTCTCAACATCTCAGTCCTTTCAACATACATACATCTTTTTAAATACCAGTTGTTTGGAAGAAAATTATTGGTAAAATGTTTACCATAATATCTTCGTTATAATGCGCTGCCAGCATTAATAAATTCAAAACAATTTCTTTTTCATATTTTTTATTCAGTCCGTTTGAAACAAAATTTATTACGTATGAGTACAGTGAAACTAAAACATGGGATGTAAAACAAAAATATTATAATATGTATTCCAAAAGGATATTTATTTCTTTTTATAGATGATTTTCAAAATTATCTAAGACAAATTCGTTTTTAATTGTTTTATAAAATTATTGAAAACAATATTTTTTTTTAAAAAAGCTAAAAAAATTTATTAGAAATAAATCCATAAAAACAAGTATATAAATAATTTAAAAGTAATTTTATTTTCGTTATAAAGGCAGTTTTCGAAAGAAAAAAATTTAACTAGATATGCGATTGATTTCTCAGCTTGTTTGTGCCACTCACCCAGAGTCTTGCAATCGATACTAAAAGAAAAACATTGTAATATTTTGAATAGAAGAGATAACGTTTTCCGAGAAAATGAAAGTAATATTTATAACGTTTTATTTTTACGTTTTATTAGTTTAATTTACTTATTTGTTAAGAAGCAGTCTCATTTAAGGTATAGAAAACTTAGTGTCTCAGTGTAGATGTGTTACCAGCGTGTAAGCATAAGAATGGATGTGTGTGTTTATGTATGAAAATTTGCACCAAGCGGAGAAATTGTATTCTGATCGCTCTTGTATTTATCGCTTCTGAACAAGCTTTCACGAAAATTATATTTGCCGTAGTTTGTGTTCAAGTTAAAATGGGTTTTCAAATGGATAATTCCATAATTGAAAAGAAAGAGAAAAAAAACTTATTTTTATATAAAGTAACGTAATGTATGTATGTATGTATGTATGCGATAGGTAAAGTAACACTTTGATTTTGTTTCTTTTCGTAACTGCTTAATGTATTTCAACGTCTCGTTTTACATTTAATCATCAGGCATTATACTGTTGGCATCAATTGGAGGAGACGCTGTTGTAGCAGGGCTGTCTAGGTAAATTTTTAGAGCGCGCTCACGTCGCGGTGAAAACCGCGATGACGACATGCATCCCAGACGATCTAGACGAGTTTTTTCTTTAGAGCTCATTTCTCGTCTTTCCTCAGTCGTAAGCTCTTTTAAATCGATCGTTGCATCTCTAATTAAAAAAACGAATGACAATTAACGTACATACATAATTATGGAACTGCTTCTAAATTACTTACTTGTAAAAGAACAGATTGCCACTGACTACGCTACTAAGAGGATACTTGTCCAAAGTGGCTGGTATAGAATACCAGCTCATTGCGCTGTTAATTGTCAACAAAGAGACGTTAGTGTAGGGGAAGTACCCATTGACCTAAAGAAAGAAAAAAATATATTTATCTTAAAATAAACCAATTAAATTAACAATTAGTCATACTTTTGTGTATTCTACATTATCTTCAGGTATTCCCGATAGTTTGGATATAACGTTACGTATTTCACTGTTCTCTGCAATAGTAAAGAAATAAAAATAAATTTTGAGTTTTTAATGAATCGATAATTTAGCCTATTCATAGAATCCAATAAGCATTGGGGAATAGTTAATTGCGTTCATAAAATTCGATTGATCTTGAAAACAAATATGAAAGTTTCTGTTCGAAAAAAAATCTCTACGGTGTTCTAAAAAACCTGTCTTCTGAAATCGCCATATTTCAAAGAATCCCGAAACAGAATTCGAAGTTATTTCTGCTTCGATAAAATATGTACATATATCAAACATCTAAAACATAAAAAACAATTAAAATCTTTTAGTTGAATTCTCTACGAAAATTGACAATTTCAAAATAATTTTTTCAGAATATAACCAGCTGTAACTCGAATCTAAAGGAAATATTTTCGAATTAAAAGATAAATAACATACAAATAAGATCGAAAACTGCATCGATATCGAGTGCAGAAGTTTGGCCGCTGTTTTCTGTTTGAATCGAATTACAGAGCAAGCTCCAACGATTCATAGACACATAATTTATGCTTTTGGCAACTATAATATTTTAGTCCCCGTACACAAATTACTTAAAATAAAACATATTTTATTTCGAACGAAAATAAGCACTTTCAAAAAAACCAATTTCGTAATATGGGGCACAAATTAAAATACCGTAAAATATCAATATCATAAAAAATCGTAAAATAATTTAACGTTTTGAAAAGTTTAAATAAATATTTATTCCAACGGAATATCAATGGTGCATTCCTTTCAAAATAATATTTTTATTTTTGCTGCTACAAAAATTGGAACTACTATCACAATTAAAAATGTTGCGAGTTTTGGAAATCGATTTCGAGTTACTCTCGTGAATTTTGTTCGAAAGCGGTTTCTTTCCTTCCCTAAAAAATGCCTAAATATCGCTAAGAAATATAAAACTCATCAGAATATTACAGACATATTTTATAACTAACGAAGTGTTACCGATAAATGACAGAAAACTTGTTTAAACTTACTATTTAAAGTGACTTCTTGAAATTTGTCAAGTTGAAATGTTTCTGGATGCCAACGACGCACAAATATTGTTAAACAACTGTCATCATCAGTACTTGGTGCACAGGCTTCATCTTCGCACTCTTGCACAATGAACTAGAGAGAAATTTAAAGAAATTGTATTTTGTGTAACTTTATCATAAAACCACTTCTTCCTACCTCCATTGCAGCTGATGAACGAATACTACAACCCAGCGTTTCATCATCTGTGAATATTTTGATAGGGCTGCGGCCGCCCTTGAGCCACAGGCGACAATTTTGAATATTTAAGCTTTTGTATTTGGCGAGATCGATTCGGTGCAGCTTGGCCACCAAATTTGCTTTTGCTGACGTCACAGTCATGCAATCCGTGTAAATCCACTCACACACGCACGGCAATCTACCAGACTCGTTGTTTAACTCAGACAAACGCATAAAGAATATTTTGGCCATGTGTTCCTCTGGTTGCAATTCTTTGCCCAGTTCAACAATTAACGATTCGCCTTCGTTGATGTAGGAAAGTGTATATGACATGACGCCTTTTAAGCTCTTCTTGACGTGTTTGCGATGTAGCTGGAAGTACATATCGGGCACCTGTATCAAACGTTGAACATGACACTTAAACGTGCTCAGTTTCATATGGGAATCTACTAGGATTTTATAACAAACAACCGGTTTCCGTGCCGTTTCTTCCGAACTATCTGGATCCATATAGTGATGTCTACTGGATGTGGCTGTTGTCATATCCACTCCTTCCAGTTTAATGGCATGGAAAAATTGTGGTGCTTGTGGTAAGATCGGTGATAATTCAGGCTCTCCGTGTGAATAGCCATTATAAAAGGCATTAATGCGGTTAATAGAATCCTGACGGTTTTCCTCTTCAGGACTTGACAATTGAGGAGAATGACTAGTACTAGAGATTTGGCTATCACCATCCCCACGATGTTGAATACTTTCCACCAATGTCCGATCACCATCACTCAGACTGCTGTCTTCAGAGTTTGATTCGTGGCCAACTATTAAAGCTCCAGAAGCTGTGGCTGGTGCCGATTCATTAAAACCATTTGTCAAATTTGAAGAATTTGAGTTACTTGTCTTACTGTTTGGGGACGGCGTGGTTACGGCAGCAGTACTATTTCCAATTGTAGTGTCATGAATTGCTACACTGGCGGGAGAATGTTGTTCTTGGACTTCGTTAGCTGGTATACCAATAATTTCTAAGTTTGTGGGATCTGTGTTGGGCACAAATAAGTACAAATAGGTGATGTCCTTGAATCGTGATCTCGCCATTTCTTGTAACTGCAGCTGAGCTTCTTTAGTGGGTATTGGATTGTATGCCACAAATGCCTTTCTGAAACGTTGAGTTGTTGCAACAAGCAGTTGCTTCTCGTTCACATGTAAACGTACAGCAATAGAGTGACGTAAGGTGTCATTATTTTCAAGGGCCATAGAATAAACGAAGAACGGTCCATCCATTTCCATTGTTGACAAATTAACCATAAACACATACCAAGTTGGGCCACCAGGTTCATATATCTCAAAGGCTTGACCATCTGCTCGGTATTCCAAGAGAAATTCAAAAGGATCCTCGTTATCACCACCTATTTCCTCCAATGTTGGATCTGTCATATTCTCAAACGAACGAACAATTCGCTCAGATGGCGGATGGTAGCTAACGAGACGGCAGTGAGACAACGGAGCAAACTCCTCCACAGACAACATTTGAAAGGCAGATTCTAACAAAACATTAATGTCAAACTTATGCGAGATATAAACACGTGTCATGATCAATTTCTTCATCTTAGGATTGTAGAAAAAGACTCGAGGTTTGATTTGCTCCGGCAACGGGAGGTCAGTAATTGGACGATGCCGAATGCTACCACGGCTAATTCGAGTTTCCTCCTCATTCTTTAATTTATCCGTCAATGCTTTTATGTGATCGGGAAAGTCGTCCGACTTGGCTGACTTTTCGTTCCTCTTGGCATCAATTTGTCTGTACATCAACATGTATGCATTTGTACTTGAACTATAGACGCTGGAATAATACGATTTACTTGATCCGCCACCAAACGATTTTTGTATGTCTTCTTGTGTGATCTACAATAGATATACAAATAGTTATTGTAAAATGTATTTTATGTGCATAAAATATGCAGTAAAAACCTAAAAACATTGCTCTATAATTTTTGTAATATTTATTTGTGATACTGAGACTGTTCGCCGATATCGAAAGAAAATGTTCTTTCGTACAATTTCATTAAAAACAAAAACTATTTATGGTATATTCTTTATTCTAAAATG
Organism: Gymnocheta viridis; assembly: GCA_956483585.1. NCBI lineage: Eukaryota > Metazoa > Arthropoda > Insecta > Diptera > Tachinidae > Gymnocheta > Gymnocheta viridis. The sequence continues at coordinate 121,123,175 of OY101442.1, forward strand.
TAAAGTTCACAGCCGTCTTTTCGAACTTGAAGTATTGGGTCTCAGGAGCCCAGCCAGTTTGTGGAGCTATAAATCAGCAAAATCATGCTGCAAATAGCTGAGATATTAAGATAGTGGTTTAAAATCCCTAAAGTTGTATGTATAAAAGGGTCAAAACTGGACAGAAATCACTTAAATCGCTGAAAAGCAGAAAATTTTTGAAAAATCGCTGAAATTTAAAATATAAAACATTAAGTTTTTTTTTGTTGGATTAGCATTAAATAGCAACTGAAGTTGGCAACTCTCAGTTGCCAGTTGCCATCTGTGGCACCATTTTCAGCAAATCGCAAACAAACTAAGGTTCGTTTGCAATTTATAATCGACCGCTTATTGTTATTTATTTACTGAATAAAAAAATAAATAAAATATTTTTTTCACTTAGAACGATAACCTTGGACATCCTTGGACAGAGCGGAAGAGTTAATCGGTAAAAACCATAATTCAAAAAGAATTACAAAAAGGTTTTGAGCACAAAATTGTTTTTTTTTTTACTTTTTCTGTAATGCATTTTAAGAAAATTCAGTATAAATTATAAATTGCGTAACAAATTTGTAACGTCCCTAAGAGCGATATGTAGTGTAATATGTGATTAACAATGCAAAAATTAAGAAAAAAAATCTTCTGAAACAGATAAAATAAAAAATCGGGCCAATCTTGAATAAATAAATAAATAAATAAATATCCTTTCAAATAAAAAACTATTTTTCAAAACTGTTTCTAACAAAAAAAAAAGAGGAATACAAAACAGGCACACGGACGTGTACACTAATGATCGATATGTATTTGTACTCACGGGCGACACAGTTTGATCGTTGAAGCAATACCACTCGTTGTTATCGAATTCCTTGATGTACGCATAATAATGACCACCTGAAGCGCTGCCCGAGTGTATCATAATTGCAAATAGCTCATAGGTAAATGGTCCCAAGTCCTGTTTGGTCAATTGTTCGCTGTTCATTCGATTACGATGATATGTACTGGAGCTCATATCGATGCCTTCGTCTTGCTCTTCATCATTAATATCGATATCATTTTGGGTAGTTGTACTGGCTGTAGTTGCCACACCACTGCTCCAATTATCTTCCTCCATAGCTGAACCACTGTCCGTAGTGCTGCAATCATCTGTAGTTGCCACTCCATTGCTACTTGCTGCAGTCGAATCGGATTCTTTCGAGAGTACAAATGTATTTAGATTAAGTGTTTGGGGGAAAGTTACTCTGCTCAAAAGAAAAGAAAAATATATACGTACATATGTAGACATACATATATTTTGTTTTGCTATTTATGATTCAACTTACTTGTCGTTCAATTTGATACGGTGCAATGTGCTGTAGTCAAAATCGAATCTCTTCAAATGTAAGGTCAAAATATAAGGAAAATTCTTAAACTTCAAACCCTTGTGAGCATCACATTTCTTGTTACACTTTTCGCAAAAATATTGATTATTGCCATCTAAAGTTTCAGGTTGAACAAAAGCCCTTAAAGCTTCCTCTATACTACCATATGCTGCTTGACTGCCAAAAGGACGAACTGGCAGCGGTATATCCAAAAAGGTGTCGGCGCGGGTCTTTTCCGTATTGCACTCTAAACACTTGACATAATCTATCATTTTGCCTTCGTATAGATTTGCGATGAGGTTGGCCTGCTTGGTGTTTTTGAATTTGTGCTCCAAGGCGTCAAACATAACGCGACACAACTCCTGAATATCGTGCTGCTGCCAAGCTTCGGATGAATTCCAGCCAAAACTACGAGTCAAATCGGTCGTTTCTACAGCGGACTTTTTTGAGGTCTTTAAAGCGGAATAAATATAAAAAGTTAAAATATTATTGATAGAAATTGTATGTAAATGGATAATAATGGCATATCAGCTTATTCGTAAATACGAAAAATTATATATGTATATATCTAGATATTAATTTCATAGTTTTGAAATTTTATGAAATAATTTTGAAATTTTATGAAATAATTTTGAAATTTTATGAAATAATTTTGAAATTTTATGAAATAATTTTTAAATCTTATGAAATAATTTTGAAATTTTATGAAATAATTTTTAAATTTCTTTCATCCTACTTTTCTACATTTATTGCCAAACAAAATACAGGGGTCTAATCGTCGCTTTCGATATCGAGCTGATTCGATCGAGTTTTCTTAGTTTGAGATTATGACATTCGATGTCAAATAATGTGTTTATTATTTTTCTGTGGAAATAGCCAGTTTAAGCAGCGCTGTCACTTTATTATTTTTGTGAATTAATTTAATCGATTACAAAATTTATACTAATATTAAATAGATACTAAAAAATAATTCATTACACAGTGAGACAAAAAAAATCCTGGGAAGTGATATTATTTTTCTTGTAGGTGCTGTCGAGTAGATCAAGAATCTGTATTTGAAATTTCCGGGACACCTCCAAAATCTGGAGTTACGGATAAAAAACCGGTTGTTCGTACCTCTATGCACTTATATGTCTGTAACTTAGTTGAATATTAACCGATTTAAAAGATTTTAGAACGGATTTAGGAAGAAGAGACTAAGGCCTTTAAAATGATGTATATGATATTCATGTTACTTTCAAAAACATGTTAATAATTTAACCGCAAAGGCATTTACCGTTAAATTTTTTCGTTATTTTTCATATTCGGACATGTATTTTTGCAGTATTTTGTAAGAGCAGCCTATTTTTTATACACATAATATAAAAGTATATTTTGTAAGGAGAACAAATACTACTTTAGTTTATAAAATCCGTTAAAAAGTAATTGATTTAATTAACTTTTTTATAAAAACAAAATATTTGCAAAAATCCCTACATTTAGTTTTTTTGTGTTCTTTTAATGCGATATTTGTTTTGTCTTTTTTTTATTTCAAACAAAAACGATGTAATAATAATAGACCATAAATATAATCATTGGTACATCAGTGTTCGCCAAACTTTTTATATTCCAGAACCCCATTTATTTTAATTAAATTAGTATTAAAATTAATTTTTCTAACGATATCATAGTTAATAGTTAACATTGTAACGTTTTTAACAACTTCAAACGCTTATAGCTCCCAAAATACTAAATCGATTTAAATAAAATTAAGACTGTGCACATCTATCTAAAATCCCAATTAAAAACAAATAAATCTTTCCGAAATCGTTTCATTATTACGGCTGTAAAAGGGATCTCAAAAAACGTGTTTGCCTATTAATAATGCAGATACCAAATTCAATCTTCGTAATCGAGTCAGATTAATAACTTTTAAGTAAATTAAAAACTTCAAATTACTTTTCGGAATCACGAGATTTTGCAGTAATGTCTGTTTTTTAAAAATTGAGTGATATGTAAGTACTCGTATGTATGTAGTATGTATGTATTTTTTCTTACTTGCAAGTTCAGGAATAGTTTTTGCAGCTGATAGGGAATATTTTTTGCTTCGTTGTCATTGTCGGACTCCCAACGGTATAACGCATTGCGAAACTCGGGTGTCATGTAAAGAGCTTGCAAAAGACTGTTTAAATAACAGGTCATGGCTTGGTTTACAAGGCCAACATAACCGTTGTTGGTTGGGGTGGGCATTATTGTTGATGCTGTCGACGGCAATGATGACAATGGGTATAATTTTTCGGTTTCTAGTAGAGCAGCCGAATTATCACGGCATCTTCTCTCTCCTCTTTTATTTAAATGGACTCCGAAATGCATAGACGATGTAGAAGATCCCTGGGTAAGAGATAGCGGACCAACTCCACATTGCATTGGCTCAGTTTCCGTGGGACTGGCGGAGGCACCTAGAGCTAAATCATCGTCCGACAAAGGATCTGGATCGGACATGGGGCTCAGATTCAAAGAGTCTGTGTTGGTTGCATTCGTTACAGTTGTCATTGATGATGGCGGCGATAAAGTGTTTATACTTACGAGCCCATCATCGTTCAAAGGCCCATGATTACTATTGCTGTTCGTAAAATTTTTGCTTTGACAGTTTATTATGGGTCTGCCATTAGTGTCATTTACGCAAGCGGCTATATTATTGTTATCTATCATTCCTGCTGTTGTTGTTGTAATTGTTGTAGTTTTCTTATTGTTGGCTGTAAGAAAATTGCTGTTACTTTTTGGCAATGGTGGCGGAGGTGGTGCTTGTGGTGTTGGTGCAGCCGATATGGCGACCGCACTAGCTGGCCCACTACCATTTGTCATAAGCTTAAGCGATGGCTTTATGGGAAATTCATAACGCTTTGTGGTATTACCATCCCATTTGCCAAATGGCAAGATAAGCAAAATATTTTTTGCCTGTGAATCAAAGCCGCTAATCTTGTAAATCAATTCGTTTTGATGATCATTCAAATATACCAAGTCGCTGCCACATATCGGCTGCATTACGAGTTCAAATTGATCATAGCGAAATTGTGTTTTAATATCACTAATAACTTTAGCCACTGTATATGCCGGACGAACTACAATATTTATTTTCTTCTGCTCTGAATTCGGTGTTTGGTCATAGACAACACATTGTGTCGTTTTATCCTGGCCACTGAACTGGACCATATCGTTATATTCCAAAATTTCTATAAAAGTATACAAAAGAAAATCAATTGTTAATATAGCTTATGATATATTCTTCTGGAAATATGTACACAGAAATAAGATCTGTGTAAGTCTAAAATATTATTCTTAATCATTTTTAAGACCCGCAAATAAAAAACAAAGGTAACATTTATTAATATACATATACATACATATATATGTGTTTAGTTTTCAACCCAACTTCGCTGGACTCCGATTGCAACTTCTTTAACCTTTAACTACAGATGTCAAATTATATGAATGTTGGTACAGACCACCGGTAATTTTTACCGCTTATATTAAATTTATAAAATTTTTTCAAAGCAATTGAAAAATTTATTTAATATATATCTGATATATATTTCTAGCATATCAAGATCTAGGAAAAGTTGTTAAACTCCTGGTGAAATAAACAGGTGGGATTACTACGCCGTATGATAATTTTTTGCTCCAGCATTGTTTTTCCAATCTTATGTCAGTTTTGTTTATATTAGAGATGGGCACCGCTCACGTGATTAGCGTGAGTCATCGTAATTAATTTTTTGTTTCAATTACTTGAGCGTGCATGAACGCGAGTACAAAGAAATTGAGCGTGCATAAGTAGACTTTTTTTTTTTTTTTTTTTTTTTTTTTTTTTTTTTAAAAAGAGAAGTAACACTCAGGCAATTAGTATGCCTACCAACCCGTAGGTGTGTTACCTTCTTTGGGAAAGGGATAGTGAGAGAGGACAGATGGTGAAAGAGAGAAAGCTTAATTTTTACAACTCTGATATTGCGCGTTGTGTTAGTTTTTAGATCAGTGTTGCAGCGCCTATGATGTCAAGTAGGCGCATTAAATGTGTTTTTTTTAAGCTGTTGTAGCCATTTTATTAATTATTTTACTTCGCCGGCGATTTTGCTACAATACCGACGAAGGAGGGCGCTGTGATGTCCGCTAGCATACACCAGTATCAATTGCTGCCAGAACTGTTCAGTGACCAGTGCTATGCCTTCATCACTTAAACAGTCTGACAACAACAAATACAATCGCATACTAATGCACATCTGAAAAATGCTGGATGTTATGACTTGTCTGAAGCTGGGCTCGAACCCACGTTCTTAGACATTATTTGCTTTGCAGTCAACGCGCTAACTACTTCAGCCAACAGCACCCTTTGAAGTGATTGCTTCGAGATTATTTTGTTATTTTTTCGTATACTTTTGTAATTAATACTCGAATTTCTACGTAATTAAATTGTTTTAAGTTTATGTTGAAAGGAATTGTTTGGCTCAAGTTCAAATCTTACTTTAATCATTTCTTTATTAATTTTAGAAATTTTTTTGATAAACTAAAATTATTTTAATTAAGAAAGTATTATTGGAACAGTCTATTCATCAGACTAGCAGAATGGATCAGTAATATTTTAATTATTTAAATTTTTTTCGTGAGTGTGAGTTTTCGTGATTGTGCGTAACTTTTTTGCCTACTCACGTGAGCATGCATGAACGGGAGCCAAAAATATAAGGACGTGCATGAGTAAAACTTTTTATCGTGAGCGTGAGTGAGAAATCACTCACGATCCCATCTCTAGCTTATATTTACAAAATATCCAAGCGTTTGTTTGTTCAATTTGTGTTTATTTTTTTTATTAAAATTTTCAATAATTTTTTATAGGTATTTATACATTTGTGCTTGTTTTGAGAGTAGCACCACCTTCTATATGGACAGCAAATACTTTCAAAGTCATCCACACTTCCTTGTCTTGCTCATTTGTAGCTTCCAAAAAATTCAATGGTTTCTGTTAAATTATTTAATTTAATTCTTGTTTACAATAATTTTTGACAAGCGCTTAGACTTTACACAAACAAACATTACTGTATCCTAAAATAAAATGACAGTCATAATATAAATAAAATTAACTGTTATCCAGTTTAATTATAACACGGACTAAAAATATACTCACGTCAATACAGACCACCGGTAATTTCTAGCGGTTACAAAATTTAGATAGTGATAAATTAAACAAATGACACTGGACACAACTGACACTTCAGCAAACAAAGTTACACTAAGTCCCGAAAAGGTACATAAAAAACGTATAAATGCGTAACTGAAAAAGATCCCATGAAATTGAAAAATTTAAACTGCTTACCGGTAAAAAATACCGGTCGTCTGCAGTTAAGGGTTAATAAGTGTTCAAAAATAAGCTCAATTTAGAATATCATGATTAATTCAACAAAACAAAGCAAAGAAATATATGTACATGTGTAAAATACATAGAACTAAATTAGCAAATTATTATAAGACTGCCAATTGTTTGCCGGTCTTTTTATATATTTTGAACATATCCATATGTACATATACATACATATGTATGAATATACATACACATGTGTCCAATAAAATAGGCACCATCGGCATCATTATCAGAACACACTGTTTTCGATTGGATGCAAACAAAATATTCATTTCTGGTTAATTTTTATAGCGCCAGAAGAGGTGAAAACAAATAGATATGACAATTAAACGTTAACAAATCAAAACAATCAAGAATTATTTTAAACAAAAATGCAAAATGCACTTGCTCAATAAAATAGGTACTTCGAGAAAGAAATTCATATAACAGAAGAACTTTTCATCGAAGATTAAAAAAAATATTATTGCATCAGTTGTCATGGTAGTAGAGGTGAACGTAAGTATACATATATTTTTAATAACTTTATTTATTCTGTTCGGTATAGATGAAATATTTCTGCGGCAGGTTTCAACAGGAAACCTTATTTCCTTAACTTTTCGCCACACATCCGCCTTTTTCTGAATATTTTGTTTTGCCAGCCTCAGTTTTAAATCTCAACAAATATTTTCCATGGAGTTTAGGTTCGGTGATTGACTTGTCCACTCCGTAACACTTATTATTTTTTTTTTTCGAAACCAACCACTTCACCTCACTTACCAACTTAGATGAATGTTTGGGGTCGTTATCTTGTTGAAAATATCACCGTATTGGCAAATGGTAACAAGACTTGCCTGAAGAATAATTTTTTTTATAAATTTCTTTGGTCATGATTTCCAAATTAAGGTGTATAGCGCATACTCTACACAAAAAAAACCATCCTCAAAACATTATGTTACCACCTCCATGTTTTTTTATTAGTGTAACGTGGAGTAAATTCTTGATCCTTAGGTCTTCTAACATTCCGAGCAGCATCATTTTAAAACAAATTTATTTCGATTTCATGGCTCTAGAGTCTATTATGCCTGTCATTTCTTAATTCCCAGTGGCAAACCACAAGTTCTATGCGAATATGTGAACTGTTTTCTTTAGAGCTTGGGGAAATTGAATTTCTTTTTTAACTAGCTATTCGTTCCGCGAGATTAGCCTCACACAGACGTCGCCAAATTTGATTGTCTATTATATAGTTGGAATGGGCCTGAGAAGCCAGCATTGTCATCTATCCATCTGCAATAATGCTTTTTTCACTGCACTAAATCTTTCTGTTGTTTTTCGAGGCTTAAGAGCTTGAGCAATAAACTTGTAGAACATTTTCTGCTCACGAATCTTTCAGGCAATTTCCCACTCTTTAGCTGTACACATCAGCCGCGCCCGACACATCTATTATCATTTTTTTATTTAATTAAAACATTTATCATGTTGCATTTTAACAACAAACAAATATAAATTTTGATCCTAATATTTGCGGAAGTTCGGAGTATAATGACAATTTTGCCTATTTCAGTGGCCACAAAATTTATGTACTTTTTTAAATAATTTCTTATAAGTAACTACAGTAAAATTCGCTTATATAAAATACACTACTTCATATGTATGCTTTTTGTGGACTATAAGGCGAATTGGACTATAGTTAGATTTATATATAAGCCACTTTTTGGCTTATATGTGAATTTCCATATAGTAATTTATTTTGACTATATAAAATCTGTCTGTTTAGAAATTACTTATTTATTTACATATTTAATACTATTGCAATTATGATTGATAAAAGAAAAATAATTTGTACTTCAATATACTAGGGAGTAAAATTGTTGTAAAATTATTATAGTACGTAGATATTTCTTCGAGGCGAAAAACTTATTTGAAATAATCGGAAATAATGGGTTATTGAGTACTTTTTTTCTCAATTTTTTCATATATGAAATCACAATTAATTTAATTTTGTGAACAAAACTGGGGGGTTATTATGTATTTCGATTCGAAAGAAAACACTTTCGAAACACAATGTATAAGATTTACAAATTCGAATGATTTCCGTTTCGAATCGAAATACATAATAACCCCCCTGATTTCAATACTACTGCATTTGATGGTAAAATAGTGTTGTCAAAGAAGTATTGCATTTTTTGATTATTTTTTTTTTGTAAGAAAATTTTTATTAAATTTGCATTTTGGATTATATCTTTAATAACTTGTATGAAAACAACATTTTTCACACCATATCTATTTTTATTTATTTATTTTTTATTTATTTACGTATAAAAGTCTACATAATAGTTTCATACAAACTTTAATGACAAAAAATACAAGATTATTCAACATATAAACGAGTAGGTGGGGAAAAATTAAAATTATACGTTTGATAACATTTAAACTTAAAGATTAGTAAATAAATTGATATAATTCATTAAAATTTACACAGATTCTTCTCAGGGGATCAGCATTAGCATAGTTGGTACGGAAAGTTTTGATAGCATGAGGATGAAAGTAACCTGTTGGACGGTGGGGGACATTGAATGATATATAATGTAAGAGGAAATCAGATTGCACACTTCCATTAATGATATTCAACAAGAACGAAACATTTAGAAGAGTCCTGCGGCTTTTAAGAGTAGGCAATTTAATAAGCGCTAATCTTTAATGATAAGGAGGTAAATTTAATGCTGGATTCCAGTGCAAGCTTCGCAAGTAAAACAGAAGAAATTGTTTTTGAATAGACTCGATGTGTTCGATATGCACATTGTAAAAATGATCCCAAACAACTGAACCATATTGAAGTATGGATCTTACTAGGGATTAGTATAAACTCTTAGTGATGTACGGGTCAATAAATTCCTTTGCCCATCTCTTAAGAAAAGCAAGTACGAGTCTAGTCTTGTTAACCATCATATTAATGTGAGGAATAAAACTAAGTTTAGCATCAAGCATAACACCCAGATCAAGGAAAGAGTTTACCAGTTTCAGAGGTTGTCCAACCAATAAGAAGTCAACCTGGATAAAGTTGCTCCTAAAAAATCTCATATGTTTGCATTTGGTAGCGTTAAGTTCCATAAGATTTACACTGCACCACGTGTACGAGTAGAAGTTATCAATACCATCTTGTAAATATAAATGATGAAGATTTTTATCGTACGTAAAGAAAATTTTTACATCATCAGCAAACATTAGTATGTTGGAATAATTTAACACTTCAGGCAGATAATTTATAAACCAAGAGAGAATAAGTGGTCTCAGGTGGCTGCCTTGCGGCACTCAGCAAGAAAGAACTTTTATGGACTTGGATGTGCAGTTTTTAAAAAGTACATTTTGTTCTTATAGGTGGTATATAACCGAAAATGGACTACAGCGCTAATGGACTATATATCAAATATTTTGCAGGTATTTTATTTTTCGACACCAGAAAATTTAACATTTTTCAATAAATCGCTAATTCTATTATAAGCGGTGTGGCTTATAAACGAATTTTACTCTATTCGCAAAATATAAAATGAAAAGAAAACAGTTTTGTCAGTCGAATCGAAGTAAAAATTCAACAAAAGTTATTTCTTTAAAAAGTGCAGATGCAGCAACAGCCGTACGTACATATTTTAATGACCATATGTGTATGTATATGTATGCAAATATATAAAGTCCATATTTATAAACAATATTATTTATTGTATATTTATAATTATAATATGTATATGCACCGAAACTGGTACATACAATTATACAAAGTAGATAAGTTTTTAACAGGAAAAAACGAAATTCCTCTGAGACTTGGCAAAATATTTTTGGCTTTTGTCCAATCAAAAAAATAAATAAGTAAAAAATATATGTATTTATTATGCATGTGTATCCAAAAAAGAAGTACCATTGTCCAACCTTCTGCACACATTGTGTCAGCGGTTGCACATGATGCCATTATTATCAAGGGACGACCATTCTATCTGACTGATCAGGACTGATTTTGTTTTTCTAACTATTTATTGCTTCTGCAATATACATACATACATACATGTGTACATACGTTGAAGAAACAGTAATTATTGAAATTTTTACTCTTAACAAAGCAACCTTAGAAACTTATGTGGTTTCATTTCGGTATCTGCTGAGAGTGTTCCTCCTCTTTAACCGAGTATTTGTTTTGTAATTTGGGATGCTGCGCACTAGTATATTTTTCACGTGTTTTGAAAACACAGTTCTTATCATCGGGACGTCTAGATCTTAGTGAATGCGTAAAATTTTAACAAACTAGAGCTGAAAGATTTTATTTTGCTCCTTTCTAATCTTTTAATATTTAATAATAGTTCGAAGCTTTTCAAGAATGTTTTTTAAACCCTCCAGATGATTTGGCATAAGCACCAATGAAATGCATGTAAGTATGTATGTATATAGACTATCTCAGCCCATAACCATGATGAAATAAACCATGCCCACAACAAATAAAAAACTTTCTGAATGACGATAACATCATAACGAATTGTATAGTACGATTTCACACTCTAGGCTTAAGGTACGGTCACACTTGGCAAACATTTGCCAAAAAAAAACGTAACCAACAGACAATCTAAATTTGCATTTTCTTAAATTCCAATCGCCCTTATTCCAGTTGTCAATATGAATACAAAACGATATTGTTTTGCCTTGTTTACTTCAAATTGTTATTCCAGTTGTCGGTATCGGATATTATCGATGACTGTAAACATAGAATTTGTATTCTACAAGAAATTTTGACGGCGATATTGTTTTGAAAGGACTTTGAATTTGTCGTCACCATTTTTCATAACGACTTTACTTTATTTGAAATATATGTACCTAAATGAAAAAACCTAAAAATTTTAAATAACAACTGCAACTCAGTTTGAAAAGTTAGTGGAAGAGTTGCCGAAGAATCCCTCTCATGCAGTGGGATTTTGCAGAGGGTCTCTTCCAAGTAGAATGGGAAGAAATCGCAAGAGTTTTAAATTCTCTTGGCTCGCCGATACGTTTAGGAAATAATGAGCAAAAATAGTGGAACATAAAATAAAGTTTCTTAATGGGTTTGGCGAGAATTGAAGTTCAAAGCACTCTAAAGTAATTTTCAAACATCTTCAAAAAAATTAAAATATTGTACAGTTATTAAAGCAATACACTGAAATTGGTGTTCACTTGCTGTCCGGTAGGTTAAATATGTCGAATTTCTGTCTCATAAGCTTTCGTTCTAATATGAGATTTTGTTTTCTTATATTTTCATCATCACTTGTGTCTGAAATTATATCACAAGTTAAAAAATTTCAACTTTTAATAAAATGTCTGTTCAAAATTAACAGTTTTTCATTTTGTGATATAAAAAACCAAGTTAAATCAAACTAACCCTGAGCAAAAGTAGTGGCTACGTTTTTTTGGGCAAATGTTTGCCAAGTGTGACCGACCCTTTAGTGTAGAGTTTCTTACAATAAGCCAACGCATTAAGAAGTTTTTATTTTCGAACAGTTGATCATTAGAAATTACATTTACATCCGTTTTGGAAATTACATCAAACAAAACACGACCCTTCGGTATAATTAGTCGTGATCAATTGATGATACTGATAGTTCTAAATATTGCACTTTAAATAGAAAAATTGGGTTGGCCACTTCGCATATTTACTTTATGGGCAACTTCATTACTAAGATGAGGCATTTACATTCCTCAATTTCAACAGAGGATACGTTTTTAGCTATTAGATCATTGCAGCATAACTCAAGCCGAAATATCGGCTATTAGAAGGGCAGTTAACTGGTTAAGGTACAATAGGGTATATAGGAAGGATATTCGTATATGTACCGATAGTAAGGCTACACTGAACGCTCTATCGGGTGTTTATACAACATCTGAACTGGTAAAGGAATGCCGGACATCCTTAAACGAGATGGCGTCACATTCCAACCTGGAGCTAATCTGGGTGTCAGGACACGCAGACGTGCCTGGCGGATAATTTACTCTCAAAAAATCTGTTGCCAAAAAAAAGTACTCAAACGGAAAATTTGTAAGATTAAAGACACAGCTACTTGAAAATAAATATAGTGCTGAAATATATTCACACTTTTGACTACTCAACTCTTTTTCTTGTTGGCCCTCGATGCAATATTTATTATAACACGAATATTTTAAGAAAATATAAACAAATTACTTTCTATAATCGTTTCCATGTGTTTATTTTCATTTTATTTGATTTTCCTAATTTGTGTCTGATCAAATTTATTCAAAAGTATGTGGTTATTTGGTTTTGCTATTGACTAAGTACTAAGTAACCATATACTTAGCATTTTCACAACTCCAAAGAAATAAAATAACAACGAAAATGGCTGTAAATGGTTTCTACATATTTTTCATATATTTTCTTTTATTGATTGAATGGTCTAAAAATAATTGTTCACTTATTATTTTGTCTCAGTTTTTCTCTTTTTTTATAATTTTTTCACAAATTGTATTCTTTTTAATTTCTTACTTTTTTTTGTTTACCTTTTGAATCATATGTTTTTTTGTTTTACTAAATTTTACTACAAGAAATTTCTGCAGTAAAAATTTGTAAATTCTCAGCCATGAACTGTCACTTTACGCTCTCAATTTGTGTTCTTATTTACTGTAACTTGAGCAAACGAACGCAATTTAGTAAAATGCAGTAAAGTTCAGTAAAAATTTTTAAAAACTTTCGGGTAATCGAACGCACGTATTGATAACCTCATTTATAATTTCTGTTTGACAAAACTCTTTTATTGTCTTAATTATCTTTAAAAAAACACTTTAATGATGTTTAGTAACTTTTGATGTTCACAGTATGAGGACCGATGACATCACCTGTTCATTGTACGCATTTTGTTGGACGCATTCACAAAACGTTTATGCTCTCTAGAAGTAAGTTTCCGTTAGTGAACTAGATTTCTCTATTGAAATACGGATGTATAAATTATGCAAAGTTCGCAAGCTGATGCTGTGACATTTCTGCCGGCTTGCGTTATTGAATGAGCTTTTAAATAAATATAAATATACAAATTTTACTCGTGCAACCGGACAAATCTAATCTAATTTTTTGTAATTGGCATTCAATATTTAAATTTAACAAATCACAAAGAAACTATTAAACACACACGAAAATGGGAAATCACCCACGATTTTGCCACTCAAAAACAATGAATAATGTATAATAAACTCTTTTCTTAAAGCAAAATTTCGCAATTTACTTTCTCAAAAAAAAAAATTTAATGCAACTTATTTCATTTCTTTTAAATACAAAAGAGAAACAGAATCTGATGTTATATTATTTAGCAGATAAACAATCGAAATGACTTTTAAAAAGTGCATTTGGGTTCGAGAGAACACGATATTATACAAATTATTAAACTCTATTCGACCAATCTGAATGCTTCCTTCTCTTTGCTCTCATTCTATAAATATTTTGCCGAAAACTTTCCCAATTTTAAAAAAAATTTTAAACGATTATTTTAAATCAATAATCAATTTCTGCATTATTATTTATGTTTGTTTCTATTAATAAATACTAAATATGAAAAAAATGTGTTAAATTAATTTATGAATTTAGATATTAAAGCGAAAATAGATAATACAAATATTACACAGTGTGTGTGTGTGTGTGTATTTTGATCATAGATTTAAGATATTTAGCTTTATATATACAACGAATGTTGAGTCTTTTTTTTAGTTAGTTGCCCATCGTCTATCTATTTTTATCCATTTTCTTTACGTTTGTACAAATTCAATTTGATTTTGAATGTATTTTTAAATTATTCAACTAAATTACACATGTGAGCGTTTCAATATTTTTAGATTATTTTTTTTTTATTTTCAATAAAATCTAATTTTTTTCAGAATTTTTTTATTGTTGATTTTATTCATTATTGTTTTTTTAAGATAAAATACCAGTCAATTTATGTAGAAATATCCAAAGAAATACATATCAGAAATACATCAATACATACATACATTAAAAATGCAGTAAGTACACAAAATTGTTATTATGATATTCATGTTCCCGAAATTATATTGTGTATTCCATTAACGATTACGAAAGTGGACCGTCTTCATATACATAAGTATGTAATATACTGAACGTGGTATTATACTTAGATACGAATACATGTGCATATATTAACCATATCCATATACAAGTAAAGGAAATAGATTTTATTTTTTTTCATGCACAATTTTCAAATATTATTCAATTATATATCACTTTATAGCATTTCACGCTTGCACACATACATATGTACATATGCCATTCTTTTTTATTTATTCAAAATATTTTCAGTTTAACTGACTGTTTTACGATTTTCATCATTAACTTTTTCTAACCTATTTAATCTTGAGGTATTTTTCGGAATATGTATGTACATAGATTGAATTTTATATACACTACGAATTCATTCACGCGCACACCACGTCCGTTTCAGATTTGAATGCGATTCAGAGTGCCAGTATTGTGAGATGATTTTTCATTTTGAATTTTCAATTTAATTCTTTCATTTTGTTTGCGAACAGCGAGAATTTCGGCACACTCATGATTTTAAGAAAATATAATAAACATATTGTGTGTTTCAAAAACAAAAAATATATATAAAAAACGTTTCGTGTGCATTAGATATTTCGCATATCTCATTTAAGTGATGTGTATATGTATAGTAATACATACGAATGTGTAAAAGTTTGACCACAATCATAACATAATTTTCAAAACGTGTAAAAAAATGTTATTGACATGATCAAGATTTTTTAACAAATTGATTGACCGATTTTTATGTTTGAGTTATTATACGCTTTTGTGTAAATTATAATTTTTTTTTTTTCATTAAAAAAATTATTCTTAAAGAACCACTTTTTAATTACAGTACAACCTCCCTAATCCGGACACTCGCTAAGTCGGACTAGCCAGTAATCCGGACATTTAAATTTTCCGGACAGTTTAGAAATATTTCCTCTATAGTCTAGGCAAGTATTCTTTTTTCTCAGTAAAATTTGCGTGTGCGAACTGTTTCCAAAAGCTATTTTATGGGCTGAACAAACCAAAGCGACAGGTAAGGATATTTTATTTTTAAAAGAATTTAAAAATAGATCTGACAAATTACATAAAAATTCTTATTTAAAAAAATGAATATTTTTGGTCATTCTTAGTATGTTTCTTTATATTTTCTGTAAATAAATTATCTACATACATAATATATGTACATTTAAGTATTGCCTTTAAAATTTTATTTTAACTGTAGTCCGGCCGATCCACTAATTCGGACAGTAGCTGAAACTATATCTGTCCGGATTATGGAGGTTGTACTGTACTTCCAAAGTACCTCATACATGTTTTTAAATTTCAAAGAAGTGTTTTTTCACCACATATCAAATTATGTTCTAAGTCAGTGATTTGCTTTCAACAATTTCATTATTTTTTTGCTCAAATCAACTAAAAGTTTTAAACAAAACAACGTTAAGTTGGTTGCAACTTCTAGACTTACCTGTACTTAGCCTTTCTAACTGATCGTGGCTTATCGCAACATTATATTTCTTTCATTCGATGTTATGAAAATATTAAAGGATTCGTGTTACTTCTTTTCATTTTAAATTAACCCATTCGATCACGTTCAGGGACGGAAATCGTACATTTTGTGAAAGTTGTTGATACCGTGATAAGACCACGACTTATTTGGTACAATTTAAAAATCCAAATTATTTAATAATAATATTAAACTTAAGAAATTTCAGTATCGGAATGTTTTGTGCTTAGCAAAATACATGATTTATGACTAATTAAAAACATAAATGGCTTAAACACTTAACTATGCCATAAGAAGAAAGTTAAACAAATAGTGATCAACTTAACTGAATGAGAAAAAACATGATCCTTAAAGATCTGACACGAATTTTTATTGTGGTTCACTTCATGGGTCCCTCAACCACGAAGAAATGAAATATTATTATTAATAAATTTTTTAAATAATACAAATTTATAATAATATACATACGTCTAAATATTGTTACGTTTCGACATTTTCGATAACGTTTCCTTTGTCAAAAATAAAAAAATGTTCTGCTTCCGTTAGTTTGAATTTGAGTGCTCCCAAATTTGCTCACACGATTGATTAAACTGTGCTTAATCATCGCTGTATTTTTATGTCCGTTACAATTTGAATCAGCATTGGAATTTTGTAATAATATGTATAATATACATATATTATACATAAACATACACACAAGTATGTAAGTCTTCAAATAACATTTTATCCTTTATCTCCAAACATGATTATAATTTTTTTCCTAGTTTTTAGTAATAAATATTAAAATGTACCGTCATTGTAGTTGGTATAAAATCAAAAATTCATTTGTCACTCCTGATCCCAATATACTCCCTTGAATTCAAAATACAGTAAAAATTCGATAGTCCGGATAATTGATTGCAGACCCCAATCCGGAGTGGCGAATTATCCGGATTACTACGTATGTACAATGTATTTATAAAAAATTATAATAATTCATAGTCTGTTTATAGAGCTCCGCACTTTAGAATCGCGTAGAAAAGTACAGGTTTACGATATTATCAACGGTTGCATTGATTGCCCTGACTTGCTTAACTTTGTACCATTTTATATTCCACCTAGGAATCTTAGGTTGGCTAAGATTTCGATGTACCTTTTCATCGGACTAACTATGCGAGTAATGGCACACTAAAGATGAAAGTCCAATCCACGCGTTCTACGTGCTTGTGTTTCATGAGTTTTTAGCTTTTGACGCTTTAAAAACTGTAAGTTACACACCATGCTTTATACACGTTTTTTGCTTTTGCACGTTCCTTCGTTCAGCTCAATGATTTAATTTTAACTTGCAGAAACAGCATAAATCGTTTATTGAATTCAGCATTGATAAAACTAAGTTCAAACTTTTGCTATCTATTGTAATAAAATAAAATACATATATTGATGTTTTTTGTTTCTTTAATCCATATTTATTTTATATTTAATATTTATTGCCATTAGTTTTGTAAGGGTTTTGTAACTCATTATCTGTAAGGATTTTTTGTCCATAGAATGAAACAATTAAATAAAAATTAAACATAAAAACATAAATATTAAATAAAAAATACGTTCCAAAACATACTCATATCACACTTTTCTAAGTGTATATTTCAAAGCATGCTGTGATTTGAATAAAAAAAAATAAATAAAAACGGTTGTTATTCAGTCCGGACTATAGAGTTGTAATCAATCCGGATTTTAGAAGACACAATGAGCAGCAAAATTCTGTCCGGATTACCGAATATTCCGGATTAGTGGAGTCCGGATTATCGAATTTACACTGTACAGTCAAATTTCAAGTAAACATACATACTCATATTATTCAGAAGAATATTTTTTAATCATTCTTAAATAATAAATTAAAAAAGTTTTGTTTGTTGAGGGTTTCGAGCCAGTCTATATACATGCATTTCATTTGTGCCAAATGCCAAATCATCAATATACCTTAAAAATACTTCTGAAAAGTTTCAAACCTCTTATCTTATACAAAAAGTGAGATCCATGTATACAGACTGGATGGAAACCCTTAACAAACAAAACTTTTTGAATTCTTTGAAAAAAGATATCGAGACCTGTCTCGAATAAATTTAATACTTAATTAAGATTTTATTTTTCGTTTTGCCTTATTAAATACATACTTTCATTGTCACCCATAGGTAGTCCAATAGCATAAAGGTTGTTAGAAAATAAAAGAGATTCATATCGAATATAATTTGTGTGCTAGAATTTTTTAATAAGTTCTAAATCTTACTATGCTTATACTTTTGCAATTTTCAAATTTGTCATTGGTTTTTTTAAGTTTTTGTATAAGATAAGAGGTTTGAAACTTTTCAAGAATATGGTTTAAGGTGTAAATAGGCTAAAAAACCTCAACAAACAAAACTTTTTGAATTATTAAATAATAAATTAACCAGTTCGAAAAGAAATATAGTTTTCATGGTTACTTCGAATGCGTTCAGAATGCCATGTAGTTTTTGAACTGACGAAAAAATCCTGCACCTTTACTAGTTAAATATATTTTAAGAATCCAGCGAAAGAAATAAAAATATCAAATAGAAAAATTAAGTAGAAAATGGCTGTTGTAGTTCTGAAAAACAATCGAGTCAATTTCGAGCGCATCCCTCCCTCTACAGTTTAATGCATCGGCTCCAAACCAGCCACGGAGTTTGTAGAATTTAGTTCGCGAAAGGGCTGCAAATTTGCGTACTTCTTCCGATAATCTTTTACCCCACCCCCCACCATTTATCAACATATGAAAAACAAATCATGGCGGCTCACCGACGCCGAACTAAAACCTCCAAGGCCGTCGCCGCCAACAATTTAGCCTCGACTTATTTCTCTGCTGTAGAACGCACATCTTAAAGTTCGTGGGTTCGTATCATAGGTGAGATAATTTTTATTTATTTTTCATAAAAGAACGTAGTATAATCATCGAGTTTTCATTGCTTATAAGCACTCTTCTCAATGATGAGCAGTTTATTTAAATGTGAACGCAAGGCCTCCAAGGAGACGCTAATGTTAAAAGCAGACGGTTTTCATCGGAATTTGAATCCGTGCAGTATCGATTAAAGTGGCTCCTTTGATAAATTATTTTTTTATATTTATTTTTGTCTTAATGGGTTAATGCGACAATCAAATGTCTGCAGAGAATAATTGCATTATCTTATGTATGCTCACATACACTGGAAATACATTGTACACATGACACAATATTAAACTATTACGGGAAAATTCTTAAACGTATTTTGATCAGAATATGTAAATATTACCAAACCATTTTAATAGTCATAAGTTGCAGACAATTTTGCCACGTGCCTGTTTCGGGTAATCTTAAAAATCAAACCCAGTAAAATATTTAGTTCCGAGTTAAGTATGATTTTCATAAAAGCTCCATAATTTAACATTATAAGCAAACTATAAACATTTTATGATCAAGAATACTGGAGGAGTGCACTTATAAAAAGACTATAATATATTGAAAAAAAAAAACACCCGGCAAAGTGTGCGCTGACTCATTTGCAGTTTGCGATGTTATTCAATAAAACACTTTACAGTCAATTCTTACTTGAAATATTTTTTCGTCCTTCATAACGAGTGTCAAGATTTAGTTTGATCGTCTGACCTTTAAAAAAAAACGCAACTGCAAGTCAGCATCAACTAAACGTAAATAATAGGCAAAATATAAAACAATGAACTTAGGTTATTTGCCAGCTTGTGTTCATTTGTTTTGTCTAAAAAATTAGAAGAGGAAGCACATACTCCAAGAATTCCATAAAAAGGTTTGAGCCCCATTCATACATACATATATAAGAATGTATGGATGTTACATGATAGTTATGGAATATTTTACACAAAATGTTTTCTGCCCTCCATATTATGTCATCTTCAAACGGCACAATTTATAAGAGCATTTAAATTAGTTCAAGGATCTTGAGTTGTTAAGAAAATTTGGTATTACCGCATAAAATTGACACTTAATATTCGTAAAGCATTAATTGTTAGAAATATTGTCATATGAATTTGAAAATCTTACCCATATTCTGCTTTTTTTTTATTATTTACTTGCGAAATGATTGCGTTTTTGGAACAGGATTATCGGATAGCTTTTACTAATTTTTCCTCAAATTGTGTACAATTATTATCTCCGATTCTTTTTTGTTAAATAACACGGCCACGCACTATTCTCAGAACGAATACAAAAACGTATTAACGAACCAGCAGGAGTTTTTGATTAAACATTATTTAAAATTTTAGTTTATTTTTGTAAAAATAAAGGTTGAGAAAAAAACCAACAATCTACCGAAATGAAAAACACACAAATAAACATCAAATTGCAGCGTTGACAACTTAATATTTGAAAAGCACTTAAATGAAAAAAAACGGTCTAAATTAATGTATTCTGTATATCGTCGGCTTACATATTTCATTGTCCAAAATATTATTTTGCATACTTAATTTGTTATTTGGTTCACTTTAGTAATTTTTTATTTATGTTATTATAAATTTTATTTATGCTATTTTATTTAAATTTTTATTGATTTATTGAGTATTTTATTTTTATGATTTTTTCTTCATGTTTGAAAGTTTTATTTTTTGGTTTGACAACAAGTTTCGACAAATTTGAGAGACAATTGACAGAAAACATTATTAATATTTTTATTTACAGCCTTGAAAGTTAGTTTACTGCATAATTTTATATATTTTAATAGTACTTATGTTATGAGATTAATAGGACATTTCAAATGAAATACAAATGGATTTAATAGTAAGGGGGTAGATGTGTGCAATAGCAGATTTTAACAACTAAAACTTTCTTTTATATAGAGTTTGACATTGATAAAACAGCCAGCTGATGAATTTACTTTACCTTATAAATAAATATGCGTTGTAAAACATTTTCACGTGTAAATATTACTTCGTTGACATGCCTAGGGTGGCAATTACAACAGGCATTTTTGTTTGTGTAGTTTCATTGCGTATGTCAAAGACATAACCCATAAAACAAAGAAAACAGATATAGAAAAAAGTTAAAAAAGACAAAAGTATGTATTTTGATATTGGCAACGTAAGCAAGCAAAAAAGTAGCTGTTCTAATGCTGCTAACTGTTAAATACGTCTTGTTTTAATATAAAAAAACTGAGGAATGATACTATATTACATAGGGCTCATATATATAAGCTGGATGCTATGTAGTAGCGCTTTGACAAGTTTTGAAAATGCAACCCTGACATAAGAATACAACTTCTAAGTGGAATGTCAAATTTGTCTGGAACTTTCTAGAAATTGGAACACTAAACCTATAAATACCTGTGAAATTCAAGGAATTGACTTATTAACAAAACAAATAAGCAAGAATAAATACTGCAAAAAGCTTAAGATTAACTCAAGAGTAATCATTTGATAGTTTAATAATACATTAAAAAAATTTCATTGCATTGCTAGATAAGTTTTTAACAAACATAAAGTCGGCTTTGAGAAAGTAAATTGAAAAAAGAAAACAAATTATAAAATTATTGTAATAGACTTTTAAAAAATTTAAAGTGTTCGGGTAAACCGCTATTCAATTTGCAATAATAAATTGTGAATAACAAAAATTGCTAATTTATAAAGGTGTGTAAATAAAGTGTTTAGAAAAATCACTACTTAAGAGCGGCAATAAATTAAAACTCAACGTGATTCGAAATAAGAAATACTTTTTTTTTATAGTAGAAATATATAATAAATTTTTCTCAATTTTTTCTTGAATATTCGATGAAATGAAATCATTACGTTAACAATATGATAAGAAAAAAGAGGTAGCAAATCTTATTTGCACTTTAGTGATGAAAGTGTGGTTTGTTTGTTACATGTGGAAATGAGATCGCTATTGTCCGTGTTAATGTCATTCATTCATTAATCTTTTTTTTTTATTCCCACCCGTTTCTCTGCGAAAATTGTGTTGGCAAAAACATTTCTCGAATATTCTTTGAGTAGAATTAGGAAAATCGCGTAATATAATTGAATATTGTAAATATTGTCTGGGTTATTGCTGTTCTTGTTGTTCTGTATTTGTTAACGTAATAAGTGTCAATTTTACGACCAAAATTATTCAATATAATTTTTAATAATTCGATTTTTTTACAGTTTCGTCCGTAAACGAAAAATATAGTTACACAAAGATGGGTAAAGATTTTTACAAAATACTTGGCATTAACAAAAATGCCAGCGATGACGAAATAAAGAAGGCGTATAGAAAGTTGGCCCTAAAATACCACCCGGACAAGAACAAAACGCCAGAAGCTGAAGAACGTTTTAAGGAAATAGCAGAGGCGTATGAGGTGTTGTCGGACAAAAAGAAACGTGATATATTTGACCAGTATGGTGAAGAGGGCTTAAAGGGTGGCATACCTGGTAGTGCAGGACATGAAGGTGGTACCACATACACCTATCATGGTGATCCAAGAGCAACGTTCGCTCAATTCTTTGGCAATGCAGACCCATTTGGCATATTCTTTGGCAGCTCCGATCCTTCACGCATTTTTGAATCCCAAACTATTTTTATGGGTGACAATGATGACATATATTCGCAAATGAGCGGCATCGGTGGACCTGGTGGAGCATTCCGTTCACAATCATTCAATACACAGCCTTCGCGCAAGCGTCAACCACAAGATCCCCCCATTGAACATGACTTGTATGTGTCCTTGGAAGAAGTTGACAAGGGTTGTGTAAAAAAAATGAAAATATCTCGTATGTCGATGTCCACAGGTCAACCTCGTAAAGAGGAGAAGGTGCTAAATATCACAGTTAAGCCCGGTTGGAAAGCTGGTACTAAAATTACCTTCCAAAAAGAAGGAGATCAGACACCCGGTAAAACGCCAGCAGACATTATCTTCATTATACGCGATAAACCACATACATTTTTCAAACGTGAAGGCAGTGATCTACGTTATAATGCCCAAGTTAGTTTAAAGCAAGCTTTGTGCGGCACTACATTGTCTGTACCAACTCTTCAAGGAGATCGTATAACTGTCAATACTCAAGGGGAAATTATCAAACCGACCACTGTAAAACGTATCAACGGACGGGGGTTGCCCTTCCCGAAAGAACCACCACGAAGAGGAGACTTGCTAGTGTCGTTCGACATCAAATTCCCCGATTCAATACAGCCAGGAACCAAGGAGCTGCTTAGTGAGATATTACCTAACTAGATAATTGAATATGTAGGCTAGTGAAATTAGGGGAAAACTACATAACTTGTAATTTAACTGCTGGGCGGGATGTATAATTATATAATACGTACGTTACTATAATATTTTATTGTAAGTAGAGTTATTTAAGTTTTACTATCGAGTGTTAGGCTACAAATAACTATCTTTTTACTAATAGCCAAACTATAACAATTTCATGCAAATGTTGACTCAAACATGATGAAAAGATCTGGAAATGAGAAAATGAAAATATGCAATTTCTTCAAAGACTTTGAAGAATTCTCTTCTAATGTGTATCAACTACTTTAATAAATTCTACTGCATGAATCAACCTTATCGTGGTTTGAAAGCTTGTGTCGAAAATTGAGCATTTTTTAAGAATTGGTGTACTTTTTGTATTGTATTGTTGGGATATTTGCCAACATTGGTGTTAATTTTTAACAAATTATTTTCGACATAAATGGCCAACCATGTTTAGTGTGAATGAACTCGTTTCCATTTTTTTATAGATTCCAATCTAGCTTAGAATTAAGTTGTTTTAACTTTAAGAAATGAAATACCGCAAACAAACAAAGAATAGTATAAAATTTTAAAAATTTTGAATAATTCTAAAAGCCTTGTGGAATGTGGAAACGTAATAGTGTACAATTAGTGTATCACTTGTATTGGCCACTAATACATGCTATATTTTTCATACGGCTGTTTGACGTTATTCTAGTTACAGAATTAAAAACTTTAAAATGTAAATTCAATTCTCAAGACACAACCAGAGACTGATTAAGAGAATAAAAAAAGAAATTGAAATAAAATTATAACGTTTAAAAGATTTAAGAAAAAAAAACGTGTTTTCTTTTGTTAAAAGATAAAATTTTGAAGAACTGGATGAAATTAACATTCGATATTAAGCAAACCCTGAAATTTTTTGTATCGAATGCTGAACTAGCCCGATTATAATCAGAAATTCATAATGAAAGTTTTCCTTTATTTATTTTTCCTATTCATCCTTATTCCAGGTGGCGACATCGACGTCACGTCAACAAAATAGCAAAAAATTTAGGCTTGTGTAACCGTTTTCGAAAACAGCGGAGTACTATTGACAGGCTCATGTTCTTCTCTGCATCTTAGAGAACAGAAATAGACTGCAAGTAAAACAAAATTGTTTTCGAGAGCGGGTAGACAAGCTCCAATTTTTTGGTATCGCCAACTGGAATAAGGGTGATTATGAATAAAATTTCCTCTTTTTACTTTATATTAGTCCGTTTTTATCAATCGTATAGAGGAGAAAAAAAAATAAAAAGCTAAAAAGTAGTTATTCTAAATATATTTAAGTTTGGGCTTTCCGTAAAAAAAATTCCCTCCCAAAACAGAAGGGAGTTTAAATTAATTGGAGAAATTTTTTCTCGAGAAAACACTTTGCTCTCGAGAAAACAGATTGCTTGCGAATATTTATAATTGGGCTGAACGAGTTAAAAATGTAATACTGGGAGGGAATTGCGATTCCAATCGGAAGAAAATCGTTCCGAATTGCATTCAGGCATGTTCTACAAAAGTAGTGAAATATGAAAAAATATGGAAATTTAAATGTAAAAAGAGGAATGCAGAACATAAAAGATTTAAGCTGAAGTGATTTTAATTGAATTCTATTTCAAAGTGGTATGTAGAACATACCGGATTGTGAATAAATTAGAAATTCTAACAGTTTTCTTTCCGAATCGAATTACCTTTTGGTGAAATTTATATGTTTAAGTTTTAATTTTTGAGAGAATTAAAATTTTTGGGTGTAATTGTAATTGGAGTGTATTTGTGATTGTTTTGGTAATATCAGTAATTGCGAAATAATGAAAGTTTAGCGCTCAAAAGGCACCGCTTGGCAGTACTTTTTTTGTCCACAGGCAAACAGTTCACAGTGCTGCTCAGGATTACGACAATATTTTATCTACTTTTTCAGTAGTTTGCACACGGGTTGCACATATTTACTGTATTTACGATTCCATCCTCTGTTTTTTGTTGTTTGTTAATTTTTCTTTTTGTTACTCTATAATGCGAGTTGAAAAGAAATCTGCTCGAACTTGAAAGCATTTTTTTCTGTTCAAATTGCACATTTATCCTCCAGCAGGTATGTGACGAAAATCTATTGTATTCATTCGTTTCGAAAAGGTGTGTCAATTTTATAAAGATTCACACAACTGCTTCTGAAAGAAAATTTGAATCCGACAGACTATCAGTTAGACAAATTGCCCAAACATTGGATTGCTCTAGAAACAAAGTATGTATTCAATGCGATTCACTAGAATAAAATCATCTCCAAGCCAGAGACAAAAAGCTTAAAACGTTGGCACAATTCGAATTTTTACTCAAAAAAGCCCCCAGCAAATTACCTTAAAAATAAAACAATAACAAACAGTACGACAAGAAATAGACTGCGAGATGCTGAACTTATGGGTCAGAGTCCAAAAAAGTACTTCTCAGTAAGCGAATTATGCAAAATAGATTGGAGTTTTTCAATCGACCATATTCTAGTAATTAAATATTAAGCATTTACTACATAAATAAATACGATAAAATTCAAAAACAAAAAACATTCTAAATAAACAGCTCAAAAGTTGTTAGCTCTCTTTTGTTTACAAAATATTTATAGAAAAATAAATGCTTTGTCTCATTTTTTTTGCAAAAGCAAATTAGACAAAGGCACATCCATGCTTTGTTTATTTTTCAACTTGAAGCTGATACATGCATGTGCGCATGGATTGGCCGCAACTTTAAACGCTTATAGCTCCCAAAATACTGAAACGATTTTAACAAAATATAGATTGTGCACATTTGTCAATAAATATCTTTAAAATGATATGAATTTTGTCAAAATCGGCTGCATCATATGAGCGTAATTATATAGATGAGAGATAGATACTACAAATTATTGAGTGTCAGCGAGCAAGAGCCATTCAAATAATTTTAAATAAGGAAGCGGATCAAAATACATGGATTTGATTCGATTTATTGAATATTTTTCAAGGGACCTGGGAGATTAAAATTAACGAGTTTCAAATTATCGAGACTCGACTGAACACTATTATTGTTTTATTACTTTTTCTACATACATATAACAATAAAATGCGCGTAGATTGTAATAATTGGCTGCTAAAGGTGGATTCGCCCATTAGTTGCAAGAACATTTAGAAAAAAAAAAAAATTAAAAATAAAAGAACTGTCGCAACACAGATCAACTTTGTCCGGACAAAAAATTAAGATTGACTAAATTTTATAGTTATCCGAACAAAATCATTTATCTATTTAATGTGATTATTTTTCGAACAAATTGGTTGTTAGTAGTTTTTAATCCAAAGTGATTATCATTTTGGCTAAAGTTCGTAACATTTTCAGTCAAAAAGAATTTCATAATATTCCAAAGGAACAAGGGAAAATTTTAACACTAATTAATTTCAACTTACACGGCAGAACAGAAACAACGTGGTTTTTTCGGGAGCCGCTACACTCCCATCATCAGTGTTCATTAGGGGTATAACCAAATGTTGGCCCTAGCAATACGCGATAGCGAATATTGTGTTATTTACGAAAACAATTTTTTTGGGTCGTTTGAAAATAAAAACCGCACCCACAAAAGCGATTTTCTAAAATCCCTAAAGAAAAAAATTTAATTAAAAATTTTTTCACATTTTATTAATAAATAAAAAAAAGTTAAAAAGTTTCTTAACTATTAAAGGACATAAATTTAAAATTTAATGTGTGTGTGTGTGAGTTTTTGGCTAAATGTATAAGTACAAAAAAAAATAAAAAAAAAAAATAATTTTCCAACTTTACCGCGTTTTGTGGGTGACCATTTTTGAAACCCGCGAAAAATTAAATAATTTTTTTAATAGTTTTCGACTATGCTTTTGATATTTGGAAAAAATGGGAATAAGTTATACCCCTAGTGTACATGCGTGTTTCCATGCAACCGCCACTGTTTAGGTGGCTCAGTTGAATGTGATTTCAAATTTGAATTTATACAAATTGTGACTTGAAAAAGGATACGAAAGTTATTTGTATTGTGGAAGGTATTATTCGTTGATTTTAAAACAAACGCAACTTCACCACGATCAATATTCAAATTTTACCATCACTAATTTACGTTAAATTAATCCATTGCTAAATTAATCCATTTATGTATATCATGTTCCATTTTTCTTTCTAATTTTTGCTTTTACTCAAGACAAATTTTTTTTGGTTTGGTTAAGCATTTATTTCTCTCAAAAAGGGAGACCTCAAACTACACGTGAAAAAACTTTTTCCGAACAAAAATTTTGTTCGGAATATTTAAGATTTAAATAGTCTAATGGCCTAAACTAAACGTTTAAAATTTTTATGAAAAATACTCTCATGTTTCTTTTTTAAATTTCAGTTTTTTCGATAAAAATTTTCAAACGAAATTAATAAAGTGTTTTGCTTCTCCTGTAAAAAAAAAATAAAAAGTATACTTACGGCCTTTTAGATTTTAGGTGATGATGTGGATCACGAAGTATATCGTGCTGCTGCAGCTATTTTTAAATAAAACACATTTTCATCGTTACATTATCATTAATCAATAGTTTTATTTGATCATTTTTCAAAATGTTATTTCATTCACTTTTTCTTTTCGTTTTCATTAAATTGTTTTGTGTTTTAATAAATTTCAAAACAGTTTTTTTTTCAATTTTATTTATTATATTTTTATATTTTTTTTTCAATTTGAATTTTTATATTCGATTTTTTGTTTGTGTGATTTTAAGTGTTTCAATTTAAACTTCAACTAGACACATTGTTAAATTAGATTTTCGTTTTTTGTTACTTAAATGATTTATTTCCTTCCTTTAATTTACTTAAAATTATTGCAATTCGATTTTTTTGTTTTATAATTAATTTAAATATTTCTTAATTTTCTTTTTTGGATTTTCCTTTTAAATTGTTTAAAATGTTGTCTTCATTGGGTTGTTTTAATTTTAATTTCTTTGTATTGTTTTGCAGTTATTAAATTTGAAATTGTTTCAATTCTATTAGAATTAATGGATTGTGTTTTTTTTTCATTTAATCATTTTTCTTTTAATTTAAATTTAATTCAATGAATACATACATTTTTTGTTATTGTGTGTGTTTGAGTGTGTGTGTGTGTGTGTGTTCGTGTTATAATTATCGTGTTATAAGTATCATTAATAAATTTTTTTCTTTATCAGTTTGTTAATGTGTGTGGTTGTGTTTGTTAATATTAACTATAATGTTGTAACAAAATGAAAATAAAAAAGAAAATATATATTTTCATTTTAAATGGTGAAGATGATTTTAAAATTTTTTTATATAAACTACATATAAATTATTTAAATTTACATATTTTTTTTGTTTTAATTTAATTTCATTGTTAAAATAATGCACAAAATGTGATTTGTTTTTTCTTTTTCTTTTTGGGGGATATTTTTTTTGTTAAACTTTTTATCAAAAGCTAAACGTTGTTATTACCATCACAAATAAAACTCTTTGACATAATGGAAACAAAAATTATCCGTGTCTGTACATAATTGAGTTAATTTCTTTTTTCTATTTTCATTAATTTTTTACTAGTTTTTAAATATTATTTTAAATGTTGTTGTCATAGATTCAACCATTCATTTTCAATTTGATTTAGTTACTTCATTCATTAATTATTGGTTTGGAACTATTTAGCAACAGAAATTATAATATGTTTATAATCCTTTAATTTCCCTTTCATTTGAGAGCGTGTTAGTTTTTTGTTTTTGAATGTGTTAGTAAAGCATACACACATACACATGCCCATGTTCATACTAATTGTCACATGAAGGCGTTTTAAATAATATATTGCAGTAATAAATTTAAGATAATTTTTTAATAAAATAATTGTTTAAAATATTTTTAATATTAAGTTTAAGTTTGTGAAGAACTTTGAAAAATTAATCACAGTGCTTTCATTTTTATATTAGTGGTGTTCAGGGTTTGATGCAAATGGTGTTGGGAAAATGTAAATGTGAATGCCAACAATAACACTTCAACATTAATTCTTGCAAAAAAAAACCGACTCCAAAATAGACTAGACAAACAGAAAGTACAGCGAATCTAAAATAAAAAAGTGGAAGCGTTTTTGAAGTGCATTCCTTCAAATGACAACAATATTCAAATTATAGAAAAACAGAGAGACGGACTGACATCGAATACAAAATTAAAAATAGGAAATAAAATAAAATTTCAAATTTTCGGATACTGAAAACAAAAACATTAAATAACGTAATCAATCTCGAAGAATATCATATCAAATAAAAAAATTAAATCTGTTCATAAATGGCGAACACACGGGGAAAAAACCAAATTTAAAATCAACATGTGGAAAAATCCAATTGAATTTACTTTTAACATTGTTTTAAGTTAAATCAATGGTTAATATTGTTAATTTACTATTAAAATATGTTGATTTGAAATAACATTGTACATTTTAAATTTTACCTTTTATAGAGTTAAAATAACATTAATCGATGTTTAATTTTGTAGAGTCCGTTTTTGTAGTAATAATTACAGTTTTGTATGCAAAATTAACATTGCATATAGTTGAAACAAGATTAACTATTGTAAAATCAACATTGTTATCAACATTAAAAATGACATTGGAATACTTTGAAAAAGCTTTTGTTAATTTTAAATATTAACAAACGTTGGCTTATGTTAAATTAACATGTTAAAAAAGTTAAATAAATTTTTTTAAATATTTATGACTGGAATAATATTAAAATAAAATTGCTGCATGATAAAAAAAAAACATGAAACATATTGAAAGGAAATTAATTCTTGATAAAAAAGAAAAAATTCAAAAAGTATCTCGTACAATGTCAATTCAACATGATTTCGAGTTGTTTTAAAGAGGATAACTATAACTTTTATTTAACTTTAATAGCATATTAAATTAACATGAAACGCTTATGAAGCAAAATTGTTAACAAAACTAGTTGTATCAACCTTGTTTTAATTGATTTTACAATGATTTTTTTCTGTGAGAAGTAACAAATATTAAGATAAAATAGTACCGCTTTTCAGGATTCGATTAAAAAATACTCACACTTTTGCAAAATAAAAAATAAACTAAAGCATTTTGAATTTTGTAAAACGGTGCTTTAAGTGTATTTCTTTTTTTGTATTTTCGATTGGCTGTATTTTAAAGAAAAAACTACAATATTTTGCATTTGCATTTTTCCGTCTAGTTGCACCAAACCCTGCATACCGCTATTGAATTTTGGTAAAAATCATCTAATCAAAATTGCTTTGGATCGCTTGAGACGCGCTGATTTCTTAAAAAAAAACATTCATATGTTGTGTGTTTAACTGTTTGAAGATAGACCGTGTAAACTAGACTTGGCTCGAACTCGTTCAATAGTTCAGTTTAGACACCAACCTATCAGCAAACCAATTGAAATTATATGGGGTGGATCGCAGGCTTGTGTCTAATCTGAACTAACATAGGGGTAAACACTATTTTTTTTAATATTTGCTTCGTCTGACCTTGGCTTAAGAAAAAATTTTCCAAATAGCCTGAAAATTACGGCATTCGATACCTTGAATTTTAGGTTTTATTACGAATTAGCATTTGTACGCGCAGGACTAAATTCTCGATTATTCGAAAATTTTTATTCGAATAAATTCCCTGATAAATTTGTTCCTAAACATTTGTAATCAAACATCTCCACTGAATCTAACGATGAAATTACATTATTTTAATTATTTGAGAATATTTTTGGCTGTGAATAATGAACACTTGATTTTGATAAAAAAAATTGCAATATAGAAAATTTACTCTAATAAAATTTTCGAATATTTGTTAAATTAAAAGAATTGTATTTAGTAACGCAGAAATGTTTTTCTTAATATTACTCAATAATTTTCATTAAATTTTGATTAAATGTGTACAATAAAAATATTCATCTCATTGAAATGTTAAAAAAAAATTTTCATTAAAAATTTACCGAATAATTTTATATTTCGAAACGGAAAAAATAGTTTACTGTTTTCGAATAATCTTATCCGTTTATTCGCTAAAAATTGTTGCCTGCAAATACACATCTAATCCAAAAATATTTGTATTTAAATATTTGCACTGATGTGATTGAAAATCTACAATTAAATTTTTTCGATAAAAGTATTCGAATAATTGAATAATTTTCATTCAAATGAAATTTCTAATCAGGTTTCACCATAAACATTTTTCGTTAAATTATTCTATGCCATTTTTTATTCATGAAAAATTTTCTCTTCGCATAATCGAATATTTGTTATTCAAATGAAGACGTTAATCAGTTTTCTAGCTAAATGTTTGTACTTCAATACGATATTTTTATAAAAAATTTGTGTAAAAAAATGTATGTTAAATATTAATTAAATAATTTTTTATTTCGAATTAAAAATCGAATAATTTTTATTAAAATCTAAATAAAGACTCTAAAATGTTTAGATTTGAATGAAAAATTGCATTTATTTTGAAAATAAATCGAAAAATTTTATTCGAATAAAATCTGTGATCAGATTTTTAACGAAAATTTTTTCTTGTAATGGGTTAACTTCATTGAGCTTGTAATTTCTTTTTTATTCGTGAATAATTTTTCTCCGAATAATCGAATAATTTTTATTCGAATAAAATCCATATGATTATTTATTTCTATTTAAAATAAAAATTGCTAATAAGAAGTAAAATATTTTCGAATATTCAAATAACCGAATACATTTTATTCGAGAGAAGTCCTTAATTAGGTTTTTACCTAAATAGTTTTTTTGACACATGTTGTTTTGATTAAAAATTTCCAATAAAAAATTTTTACTTAATTGTTTCCCAATATTCGAATAATAGAATATATTTGATGGGAATAGAGCTCTTAATTAATTTTTTTCCTAAATATTTTCCCTTCAATATGCTGTTTTGATTAAAATTTTACACTATTTAAAGTACGAAATGAGTTTTTTTTCTAGATTTGCTTTTTGTGAGAGATTTCATTTATTTTCGACATAGTTTATCTTCCGAATAATCAAATAATTTTTATTCGAATAAAATTTCAAAATATTAAAAATTGGCAGTAATGTTAAAAATATTATTATAGTAAACATTTTTCTTTAAATTAATTATATTAAGAAATTTCATACATTTATTCACGAAAAAAAAAAAATAATCGAATAATTAATAAACGCATGAAATTAAAAACTTCCAATAAAAAATTTACTTAAAAATTTTCAAATATTCGTTAAAAATTGATGGAATAATTTTTTATAGGAAATAAAGAAATTTCATTTCTTCCAGAAAAAAAGTTGTTCTTAAAATAATCGAATATTTTTTTCGAATACGGTATGAAATGAGTTTTTTTAGACATTGTTGTGTAAATACTTTGATTTTTGCGAAAGATTTCATTTATTTTCGACATAGTTTTTCTTCCGAATAATCGAATAATTTTTATTCGAATAAATATTCGAATAGAACTAGATTTTGATATTGTTTTTTGTGAGTATTAAAACCGAAATTTCATTGAAAACCCTGTAATTTCCTGAAAATCAATTTGTTGCGAAACCCTGGTGTAGACAAGCTGCTGTTACAATCAGATGATGCAGAACGCGGATTGGTGTTGTCTGGATATGCAAAATTAGCTTTTGAATATGAAATCTTGACTTTCTCATACACTTCGGCAATAATATCGTTAAAATGGAGAAGAAAAATAAGATAGGGTTTTCAGTGCTTTAGAAGTTTCACGAGAGCTACAATCTTCTGAGCAAATTGTATGAAAATAAATGGCCAAGTAAAATTTAATAAAATTTAAATAACTTAAGTCTTGCTTGATGTGTTGTAGAGGCATGTAAAGAATGTTTAATTATTAGTATTTATCGTGGCTTGTTTAACAAATTTATAATTGTAGTTTCAATTTTAACTACTCGTATTTTATTATTTTTCTAAAATTTTGTTTACTTTTATTTATTTTATTTATGGTTTAATAACAATTTATTTTAACTATGTATTTTTAAATTATTTTCTATTTATTTGGTTTAATATTTGTTTTTGTTTTCTTTTTTGGGGCGGGGGGAGGAGTAGGGGGTTTGGTTGACTTGTTTTACAAAAATTGTTTTAGTTTTGATTGAAAAACTTTTTATTGAATTTTAGAATTGTAACGTTCGTATTGTTCAAAAATTCGCTTTTATGTTTTAATGTATTGTAAACATTTACTTCTATGACTTACTTGTATAATTATATTTAAATTTTTTTATTTTGCCTAGAAAATGATGCATTTTGATTTGTTTAGTTTAAGAATTATGAAAATATTAAGTTTTATTTTTTGAAAATATCTTGTGAATTATGTGGATTGACATACAGATTAATTACAATTGAAGAAACTTACATCATACACTCTTTTCTATGTACTACCAAGATGTTGTAAATGTGTTATACTTAAATAGCGTGGTGAGCTGATTGATAGCTTGTTAATTTAATTATTTTATGCAATAAAAATTATTCTATTTTTTGAAGAATGAATTTATTAAGAAAGAATTTTTAGCAAATTTAAAAGATTTGGAAGTGAAAATAAAATTTTTAAAAATTTTTATACGTTTGCTAATAAACTCATGAAAAAAGATTAATTTACGAGTAATTTCATAAAAAAATATATTAACGAATTTCAGTCTAATTGAAAAAATCTTGAAGTTGAACTTTTGAATGATTTATTTTATACGAAGTGGGCGCCACTTTGTAATTCGTATCGAAGAATATGTGTGTAAATAGCATACGGGGTGACACTCCCGAGTTCATTTTAAAAGTTATAACGCTGCAAAATGTGGGTTTAATGGCATTTTTCTAGAATATCTTTTTGTAGAAGTTTGGCCACATCTCATTCGCGTGTCTCTAAACGATGCATATACTATTCTGCGACTATTGGAGAAATGCTACAACGGGTAGAACTGAAGGCTCTTAGACGTACGAAGGTGCGGCTTATGGAATTTTATTAAGTGATCTAAGCCGCCTTGCAATCAAGCGGCGTCTGCAGCGTTTTCAAGCAAATATCAAGGAGTTTAAAGTGGTTTCGGAATGAATGTCGTATCAACGAGCAACATAAATATCTACTCTGATAGTTGGAAACGTATCTAAGGAAGATCAAACTCGAACTGGATTGGACGAAATTTGAAATTTCTCAAATCAAATGGATCTGGACTTTCAGATTAGTGTGTGATATTATAGAAAACTGACATTGCAGAAAATAAACAAACTTTTCTCTATCAAAAATTCTCCTTCATCGTCATCTTATTCCAGAATGTGACTTCAATATTTCAATGTACTGCATTAAAATTTGGGTTTGTTCTTACAAAGCAACAACTACTGCAATGATTATGCTTTTTCTAAATCCATCTTTTAATAGTTTTAATTTTTAAGAAAAATGATGTGTCTTTTTCTTATATTTTTTTGACAGCTGGGGGGCAAATCACGCACGGCATTCGATATCGAGTAAAATCCCAAATATTTTTTAATTTTTATAAAAATTTTGCTCGATATCGCATGTTGTGATTTGCCTCCTGAATAGATGAAAGATGGAAGATTTGCCCGATGTAAATTCATGTTTCACGTTTTCAACATCTTCCATGTGTTTCAGAAAGATATTGTGCAGTGTAAAAAGCCTATTAGATGTTTTTCTGTATGTGTACAAATCTATCCAAACTTAACCGAAAGCTTCTCTTTATACTTAAGGGACTTAATAGTATTCTCATCCAAACGGTTTACCGAAGTTCTTTTCTAGGTTTTAATGGTGCCCAACAATATTGAAGAAGCTAGTTTTATATGGTGCTCTCCATCAAATCAAATAAAGAAACTTTAACACGGTTCGGTTACTTTAGTTAAGTTGTGCAGTCCGCATATGTAACGATTAATAGCTGTGATGCCCAGTGAACCATTCCCTCGAAGTTCAACAGATTCTGTCATTTGTACAGTAAAGTGTGTTGACAACAGCTGCAGGCACCACAGTGAAGATAGTATGTACGTTGAAAGGATTATTGAACATCAATGGATGCTGATATTTCGAGCAAAATCATCCTCTTAATCGATGAATAAAATTTTCATCTTGATTGCTTTGTTGATCACTAAAATTGGGACACCCTTTACAAGCTGGGTTGCCCTCAAGATACTCGTATAACAACAACGACACGAGAGTTGTTTAGCTTTCTCGCTAATAAGCTGACGGCAACTGCTTTTGGGGGCAACATAGTACATAGAAAGAGTGTGAGTACCTATTAAGAAACTGTTATTTTTTGGCGAATGGCTGGTTGGGGAGGCCTGGCGAATTTGATTAAAGGTGACTTAAATTTCTATAATATTTCTTATTTATTGTGAAATTTTACATAAATCGGTTTAATATTACATAATTGTGTTGCTTTGCATTTATTTTAGTTACGTGTATTAACTACATACATAAATGAATGGTTATGGAAAAAGGGAGGCGGGGAGTTGCGAAGGGGGTTTGGTTATGCATGTTCACATGCTGGTGTGTTTGAACTGTTCAATTTTTATTTATTTTATTTTTTTAATTGTTTAAAACTAAATTGTGTAAATTAACTAAATTTTGTTATACTACTTCCTACCAATTTATTAATTAATTTTTTGTTCATGAATGTGTGTGGTTGTGTTGGTATGTGTGAGTGTGTGTGCAAAGGAATAGGAAGGGTTGGATTGGATTGTATGATCAAGACAGTCTAGTACACAGTGAAAGTGATTTCTTTTTTTGGTTTTACTTTTCTAATAATTTGTTTAAAGGTTTCTTTTTAATTAACTAAATTTATTTGAATTACGTTAAGAGAATTTTTTATAATTCGTTAGTTGCATTTTTTTTCTCCTTTTTTGTTACATGATTTCTTTTGTGTTTTTTTCTTTATAATTAATTTAAATTTATTCAATATAGTGTATAAATATTAATGCTATATTTTTTTCGAATACTTTATTAATGTTTTCCTCTTTTTATTTTTGTGGGTTTTCTTATATAAAATTAATCTTCAAGTCTTTTCAGAAACAAATGCATTATGATCAAATTATGTTGTTTTTCTTGTTTTCTAGTTTTTAATTAAATTTATTTATTTATTAATTAATTTATCATTGGTTTTGTAAGAAAAGTAAACAACAATCCGTGTATTTGACCTTCATTTTGAATAGCTAAAACTACTTTTGTAAGTCCGTAATTAAAATGTTTCGATTTTCATTGTTAATCAAAATTGTTCATTGGGAAAGGCAGAGAGAGAGCTTTGTTAGTGGGAGAGATAGAGAGTGAAATTGTGATCGAGACTGAGAGGAAGGGGGATTTGTTACTGGAAAAGGGTGCTTGACATTGTGACATTTTTGAGTTACAAACGTGTATTACATGAATACAACTTTCGAAGTGATCACTTTATAATTTTTAAATATTTTTATTTATTTTTCTTTTTTGGTTTCAGTAGATTGTGTTATTTGGTTTGTTAATTAGTTTGATTACAATTTCATTTGAATTTGTTTGCTTGTTTGTATTTAGTTGTTTTTTTTTCATTTTGGTTTGTTTAAAAATTAATTTTTGGAACCGTCTTTGCGGGACGTTGACGGAGCATCGCCTAAGTTTATCATGTCTCGTGG
Source organism: Gymnocheta viridis (assembly GCA_956483585.1). NCBI lineage: Eukaryota > Metazoa > Arthropoda > Insecta > Diptera > Tachinidae > Gymnocheta > Gymnocheta viridis. The sequence continues at coordinate 121,160,317 of OY101442.1, forward strand.
TTTCCACACCGGGGACCCTATAATAAAATGAAAGAAAAGAAATATGTGGAAATCATATGAAAAATGTTTTTGAAAGAATTTCGTTAATTACAAAAATTTAACTACAAAACAAATTAATAAGTTTGAAAATTTTGTATTTAGCAAATAAATAAATAAATCTATGTTTGTATGCAAGTGCGTGAGAGTGTGAGTGTGTGTTTGTGTGCGTACGTGTGCTATGCATGTGTATGCATGAGAAATCAAACAGCCAATTTTAATATTGAATTTATGTATTTAACAAATGCAGATTGTTAAATATAATTGATTTAACACTTAGCAATTGTTATTAAATTAATTATATTTTATTTTGCAAAATACATATTGTATGAAATAATTTGTTCTCTTCTAAATGCTTTTAAATAATAATTATTTTTCTTCATCTAAAGACAAAAACTTTAATTTCACATGCTTTTGTTTAAATTTTTTTTTTGCTATTAAAATTCTTTTCCTTTAGTAAAATCATAAATTAGAAAAAAAAAATCATGAATTAAATGTTGACATCGCTTATATGTTGTTTTAGGGTTTTCTAGCTTTTTTAAAAATTCCTGTATTTTTTTTTAAATAATTATTAATATATTGAAACCGTTTTATTTGTGTTAACGCTTTGCTATTAAATATTTTATTTTTTATTAACAAATTTAACTACAACATCGTTAATTTAACAACGTTATGCCAACATTTTTATAGTTTTGTTTGAGTGTGATGGTATGAAAAGAAAAACGAAATAAAATTAATTTAGTTTTAAAAGTTTTTCCATAAAATGAATGAAAAAATGGCATAAATTATCTATTGCTTAAAATACTTCTAGGAACAATAATGTTAAAATAAAGAACAGTCGTTTTTGTAATGCTCGGTCATTCTAATTTCTATTAATTTATAAAATAGAATAAAAAAACAACTTTAAAATTTCAAACATTTTAGATAGATACGATTATATTAGATTCCTCCGTTACAATAATCTGGTTTAAAAGTGACAGTGACAGTGGAAGTCAATAATGTACAAATGCATCGTCTTCAAAAGATCTGTTTATAGTGGACTACATGAAGAGAATATTACAGAATATAGAAGCAAATGATATTCCTGAATATTTAGTCGAACAAAATTTCTAATTTTTCCAGACGATGGAAACGTGTGGATAGTGGGAACTGCAATTAAGTTTTGTCAATAAACCCCAAGAGGTTTAATTGATGCCCTAAGCTTTACATGATCTAAGAAGAAAACAAATTCTCCAAGGTTGTGATTGGTTTCTGTAACTAATGTGAGAACTTCTGCTATCGAAAAATTATTGCCAATCTGTTAGATACAGGATGAGTGAGAAAAATGTTAGTATTTTCTTCTTTTAATATATTTGCTGGGTGATTCTTGTAATAATATAATAATAATATTAATCAAACTGTTGTTCTATGAACGGCCCTGTTAAAGACTTCTTACAAGTTACAGAAGCCAGGCAATGGATTAAGTCTTGAGAGGTTTAGAGTCTAGCGACATCTATTGGGGTTTGGATTAAAACCGTTGCGAAGATTTATTAGGCCACCGGCTCCCATTCCACCATTTCTAGAAGTCAGCTGAATGGACAGCGAAAATTCTCTTTTTTGTGGGCAGTCCTCGATTACTATTCACCTCAGGCGGAAAAAATAATTAAGAGGGCTTGCTCTTGAAGAGAATTCTGAATGACAATAAAAGCCATGCATACTAATCCTTTCTTAGAAGGTTAATTCAAATGACTTTTTCAAGATCGGGTATCCCTAAGAGCAATTAGAAAATGCTCTGTTAAATCTGATCCAACTATAAATAACTTGTATAAGAGACTATCAACGAATAAAACGATGTAACTCGCTCATTCTTTGAACATATGTCAGGTACGACAGATACTTTATCGATGTTATGGCATCTGATGGGGTTTTCATTACGAATTACTGATCGTTCGAAACTCATAGAGTAAAATTTTATATGGAGGACAAAAGTCTCTTCTTGTACCCACAGGTGATGATACTAAAGTCCTAACTAAAAGAGCGGGATACAGTATGTTCCCAGAATTTTTCTTGGAATGGCTATTGGTAAGGAGCCTCATGTGGCATAAGCAGTGTTCTGATTGCTTAGCCAAAAGAGAGACCCGACTCTAGTTCATTAGACCGTAACATTTCTTTAGTATAACTAGTGCTGGCTAATCAAAAAAGAGAACTGTTTCCTGGGTGTAGTCGGACTTTATTTCGGATCGCGAGGCTATGACAGACCTTAGAGAATCAATGCGTGTTATTACACTATCTCGGGGCCATACCAACAGCTACTACGAATATTGAGATTAAGCTATGAAGATTTTGCGAATTCCACGATTAAGCCTCAGAGAAAGTATTTTGAGAATGTCCTGCCCAGGGGTCTTGTAGGGCAAAATTACTTAGAGTTTTTTTGCTGATTCCAAGAAATCTAAAAGATCTCTCGCTGAACAGGGTGATAGGGCAGCGCAACGAACAAAAAGTTCTCGCAGTACATCAAGCCTTAAGACATAATGACTAGGTAGCTGTGAACTCGAATCTAATCGCTGGGAGGGAGCACATGGGATGTACTATCATGGTGGTGTACGATAGCACCTTGTTCTATGAATACTAACTTTAATCTTGATTTCTTTCCCCAATGAAGCTGATATACACAGCTGAGAACGGTTGCAACTTCTTATGATCCTTCCAAACTGTGCAGACTTCAATGAAACCCAAATTAAAAGAGAAGAAATAATGATTGCTAATGAAGTTTCCAACGGCCACACTAAATGTGCATTTCCTTTCTTGATTGTGAATGTGAAAAATGCATGTTATTGTGACTATAGAAAAAAACTATTGTGAATAGTTTCTTCAAATTAATGATTAAACAAAGGAAATGTGCTTGTTAGCAGAATATATAAATCGATAAATAAAGTAATATGTATAATAATGGATCAAATCAGGGACTTGGTAATTATAAACATACAAACTTTAATTGAAATGCAACTAATTTCTATAAACAGAGTAAGAGCGAGATTGAGAGTGGTGGAATACAACAACATCAATAGAAAATGGTATTAAGCGCAAAAAAGGAAAGCGTGGTGAATAAGTCGTGTTTAAATAATTATAAAAATTTTAAGAGTTTAGGGTGAAAGAGGTACAGAGAGATAGAGAGACAAAACAATAATTATCAAGCGCTGTGTTAATTAAAAAATGTTATCGTCATTTTTAACTGATTTTGATATTTTTTAAAACGATTTTTTTTGCTTACAGGGAGGGTGTGTTAACCATAAGACATAATAATTATTTAAAAATAGTTTGTTATATTTATTCGGTTATTCCATTTTGCAAGTGGTGTTGTTATTTAGTAATAGTAGCAATAGTATAAGTAGTAATTAGCACAAATTCAAGTAGTTTTAGGAATATTAACTATTTAGTTTATTTGAGTTTATTGTTGTAAATATTAATTAAAACACAAAGCCGAAATAACACTATTTAAAACCAATAAAATCAAATAAATTAAAAAAAAATTAAAATTAATTTTTAATTAATAATAACAACATAAATAATTTTAATAAAGTAGTGTTTAGTTCAAGTTCAAAACAAGATTATTGTGCATTTGTTTCGTTTCTTGGTTTAAATTTGATTTTAAATTTAATTTTTTACATATTCTCCATTTTAATATTCAATACTTTTTGAGGGGAAAAACAAATATTTGCTCAAGCGATGCCAACCAACTACACTTTTATAACATAAATCAGATATTTAATATATAACATTTTATTAATTTAATTTTCCTAAGTGGTTTTAGTAAGTTGCTTTAAATACATGTTATAGTTTTTAATTTAAACTAAATTTGTTTAACAAAATTTATATTTGTTATCTGCACTCATCCATACAACTGCATGTGAACACTTTCGCATGTATGTGTGTGTATATTTTTAATAGGCAAACGTAATTGTTAATTAAAAGAATAACACTTTTAATTAAAAAAATAAACAACAACATTGCTTTGATTTTCTGATACGTGTTTGTTATGAATTCCTTACAGCGTTAATGTGAAATTGTTTCAATTATCACTCATCTTTGAATTTACTTTAATTTTTAACTATAATTTTTTTAATATAAATTAAATCTATTAAAAAATAATCACAAAAACGTATCACAAACTTAGTGGAATATAAATTTTTTACTTGAACAATATTTAAACTGGCGTTTTCAGTTCAATTCAATTAAACTAAATAAATTCTCACACTACACATTTCATTAAATTTATGTATGTATGTGTGTGTCAATATATGTATATATATCTGTATGTATGCATTAAAAACTTTATGTACATATATCATTAATGTACATGTATCATTAAAAATATAATAAACATTCATTAAATGCAAAAACGGATCTCAAAGTTAAAAATAATATAATCACAAAAAAATAAAACAATAAACTACATACAAATAAATTTAAATGAAAACAAAAAGTATTAAGAATAATTTATATATTTTTTTAATTTTGTTTGCCATTCAAATAAATTTTCTCCTCTTAAATCACTCAAACATTAGATATATATATTTTTTTTCACTTGATGTAATAAAGAAGCAATAATAATTTATATTTAAGATGTTTTGTAGCACGTCCTCACTATGTGTTGATAAGTCAATTCGCATAAAAACTATTTATACAGCATTTGGACACTCGCAATATACTCGTAGAAAAGAAAACATGTGATATTACATGTGTTTGCACACCCTATTATCAATAGAGGGGAGAACCTAAGAAAATTTTCACTCACGATCATGCACGATCGCAAACAATTTCTATAAAAATCAGCCAAGTGCGTCTCCGATTCGCGCAGAGAATGTTCAGTACTTTTTTTTCTGGAAGGGATACCCTTAAATTTGTAACTGAATTCTTTTTAGTATTTGTTTGTTGTAACGTTACACGTAATGTAAAGTTACACTAGTTTTACTAAAGCGTCAGTAATAATACACAGAATGCAGTTACTCTGTGTCAAACAAAAATAGCGCCTCTGGGAAATATACAGCCTTTTAATTTTTTGATTCAATTGTATTCTTCAAACTTTTGTTGCATCACGAATTTAGCACTTTTTCTTCATTTTCAGAAATTTTTCCCAAACGTGATGTAGTAAGCGAAACCGTAGCAACACGTTTCAATTGATAGATATACAATATATAAAAGCCATTTAGTGATCAGAATTTAAAACAATTTTTTTACATTGAAAAATACTGCGAATATCCTCTTAATATGCAAAAATGCTGCGAAAGGTAAAATATGCAAAAATATGCACTAACAAATCGATGCCAAAACTGTTAAAAACTTTTGAAAGGGATAAATATTTTATTTACAATAAACATGTAATTTGCATATTTGTGGTTGAGGATTTGCCACTTGGGTCCTTCTCTCTCATATATGTATTTTCGAACAGTTTTACTTTTTTTGGAGAAATGATCGGGGAAATTTTAAAATTTCATTCCATTTCGACATCATAATTTAAAGGAAATCTATTATCTGCTTTAGGAGCATGGTTTTCAAGGACGATATTTTTTCAATCAGTATAAACAAACTGCTTGCTTTTAATAATAAATGGACTTAAAATTATCTACATTATTGTTTTCCTTGAAATATTTCCTGGAAAATTTTAGAATAAAAGAACGAGGGTTTTAAATATTTTCTAGTTCAATTTGGGATTTATCTTCAATTAAAAATTATTTGGTGTTTTATCGTACGTACCGTACCGTACACTTCGGGCTTACAACAGTAAGTAAGTATACAATAATATTAAATAAATAATGAGAGCGAAAGAGCGAGTTATAAAAGGCGCCAACAACTCAACGAACAGCAGGTGTCTAAACGCCTACTGAACAGTAATTGGATGGCGTTCACACTATGCATGTAAACAAATATTTTTGTCAAACAAAGTATGCTTTAAAAAAAAAAAGACAACCGTACAAAGGCCAAAATTATAGCTGCTGCTTCAAAGAAAAAAAAATAACATTTGAGTCAGAATTTGCTATGTAAATCGGCTGCATGTTTGTCAAATGATTGTGTTTTAACAATTAATTTGCTATTTCACTATTTCTTCACACAAGTTTGCTTATTGTAGGATACATGTCCTTATATGTTTTTAATTATGTAGTTTGTTTTAAAATCTAACGTTTACTTTATACTTATGTATGTGTGTGTTCTTAGTGTGTCCGTGTGTTTGCATGTGTGTTTTTGGTTGTGTAACTGTATTTAATTTGATTAATATTTTGATTATTATTTTTATTTATTTATGTTGTATATTTCTATTTGCTTAAATTGTTTGCAAAATGTTGAAAATTGCTCTCTTTTTGTTTTTTACTTGCAAACAATTTCAAATATTTGATTTGCAAGTAATTTTGATTTTATTGCTGCTAAGCCATTTACTTTGTTTTGAATTTTATTTTAATTTTTATATATTTTTATTTGATTTCTAAGTGTTACTGTGTGTAGTAAATGAGTTTCGATGATTGTATGTGTGTAAGTATATAAAGCAAGTCAACTACACTTGCGCATCTACATAAGTATGTGTATATGTATCTATGTATGTATTTACCTAAGTATTTAGATTTCAATATTTGTTTGTTTGTTTGTTTTTATCACAGTGGGTTTTCAAGACAATTGCAACTGCTTCAGCGTTTCCCACAACAATAACTATTACATATGGTTAGCTAAAATCTAAAACCACGTAACTAACAAAAAATGAGAAATCGTTTTTTTATTGATTATAATGCATATCACCAACATCCATGTCCCCAACAATTTTTACTCTCATATAATAAAAATTAGACATTTTTTAAGCGAAAATCGAAAGTACGTAACTACAAGTGCAATTATTATATAAACCAAAAGCACGTAACAACGAGTACATACTTGTTTCTTGGAAATAGTCACTAACACATACTTATTTCAATTGAATTTTAAGAATTCATAGTAAGTAATGAATTTTTTCATTATATGTATATCTTATCTTATTTGATTATGACAATTGTATTTATTTTTCAACATATAACATATTTTGTTTCTACTGAAAAATAATAAAAATGTTAGTTACGTGGTTTTGAATTTCAGCTGACGATATACGAGTGAGTGCATTGCAAAAGAAAAATATGTAGCCTGCTTCTTCTATTGGGCACCTGGCACTGCAGGCTAGAAGGTAGCGAGTTCTTTCAGTTCCCACCCACTACTCTGGGTGTTTCTGCAGACAAGTCAAGATGTCCTGGCAGTTTTGTGCTTTTTAAAAGCACTTTAATTGAATTCGTCTGATGTTTAAATTAATTGTCAGCTTACTAGTAAGTGCTTATATAGCTACTTGCAGTTAAGCTTAAAAATATATAAATGGAATGTAGTTTTAATCATTAAAAAATGTGGACTTATGTGGACAAATTTAAAAACTTTTAATAGGCCCTTTTTTCTTATCCATTTAAGAACTGCAAATATTTTGGCAACTTCCACTATTTTAAAGAATATATTTTTTTATTGCTGCTTAAGCAAAGGTCCACTGCTGTGCATTTAAAAATAACAGTTGTTGAAATTTTGATTTCAGTTTCAATTGTTTTGGCCGCCACTGTGTGTTTGTCTTGAGTAATTATTGTGTTTAATAATTGTAAAATTTAATTGTTTTATTTGCTAATACACGTTTTATTTAAGTTCTACTATTAGTTCTAGTTCTATTTTACTTTTTATTTTATGTTTGTTAACATTTCGAATTGTTTGATTTTGTTTGTTGTTGTTTTTCTGTTTTTGATTTTTTTTTAATAATTAATATTTTTGATTTGAGGTACATCAAAATTTTCAACACTGAGTCATTAAAGGTTTAATTTTTGTTTAATTACTATTTAATTATTTTTTTTTATTATGTTTGTTAAATTTTCAAAGGTGATTCATATTGTTTTGTTTATTTTATATTTTTACTTTTAAATGTCTTAATATTGTTTATAAACTTATAAGTCCGTCAATAAAAAATAAAAAAATTCCTGAATTATTTGAAATCTTCAATTCTTTTGTTATGTTTTTTTTTATTCTTTGATTTTTCAATTTGATTTGAAATGCGATCTGAAGTTTGTTAATTAGATTTACAGATGATGAATTCTTATTGTTTGAAGCAAAGGCAAAATAATTAATAAGCCAACAAAAGTCGATGCTTAAGCTTAAAAAGCTTTCAAAGTTTTGGTGGATTTTGGTAGAACTTCGAGAATTTAATTTAAATATCTGGCCTGGTCTTGTATTTGGTGCACGAATTTAACCGAATTTAACTGAAAGCTTTTTTCAATACAAAATTATTATAAAGGAAAGCTTTTTGAATAAGTTTGGACCAGATATTTACATACATACATGTGTACATATGTAAATTCATTAAAAACAAATTTAGGCTTTAATACGTTTTTAAGCCTTTAAAATAGTTTTGGCGTTATTTTTTTGGCATTATTTGAAGCAATGGTTCTCAAAATGAGACCGCGAAGCTCTGGTTGTCCATGGCAATATTCTGGAGGAGCTCTAGGGTTGGATAAAATTACTACGAAAATTATTATATGTATGTGCAATAGTGCTCAACATTCGATATAAAGTAACTAAGCTCATCACTGATTGTATTGAAGATTCTGCAAGGAAAAACTTTCAATGCGAGACTGTTGCGCCTTTGAGTTGAAAAAAGCTTTACACTATTTTAAGAAGTTTTTTAAAAAAAAAAACATAAATACCGAATTGAATTAAAGCATTCGAGGATCGAATAAAATGTTCCATTGTAAATGCCCAAGGCAGATCCACATCAGGTAGTCTCATTCGAATTCGCCTTGAAAATTAGAACAGATGTGTCAAAAATGGTTGACAAATTTATAAGGAAAATAAAAAAAAAATAAAAATAAAAAATTATTTTGGAATAATGTGGATATGAAAATGGTTAAGGAAACCTGGACATAGGAAGTATTTCGGTACTATCAGTGGCACGCTGATTGGTAGTACAGCCTAAGCTCTATAATCGGTTGGTATTGATAAGCAACAGCAAATGAATATTTATGAAATAGATAGAGCACATTGAAATGTATTATTTAAAATAAAAAGACGTGTGGCACTCGGGGACTGCCGCGGCAAAGCTATTGCATACCATTTTTTTATCAACTTTTGCAATTATAATTATTTATTTATTTATTTTTTATTTATGCAGTATTTTTTTTCTTTGATATTAACTCAAGTTCTTTCTTTGATATTAATTCAAGTTACACTTTTTGAGCGTGGTGACCGATAAGAACACAACTTTTTTTCTTTTATTGAATAAATGAGAAGTTAATATGGTTTAAAATATTTTTATTATCTTACAATACATGCAGGCTATTTAGGAATTTTTATCATTGAAACTATAGGTTTATGGTAACTGCAATAAGAAACATAAGTTTGAGACTTGATATACTCTAAATATTTGGACAAAACCGCTTAAAAACCTAAAAATTGTCTGTTTGTTTGTGTATATAATTTTTTGTCAACCACGATTGCTCGTAAGTACGCCATTTTGTGTTTTCCTACATGTAAAAATATGTTCTGGCAATACTGTATGTTAATGAAATCAATAGCATACTTTAGGGGTTAACATACGCTAGTCGATTCAAAAACTTAAAAAAACAAAAGACTTAAGCAACAAACTTAGTGTTAGGTTTTATTTTCGTTACGGAATGTCTTGATTCTGTCTGTCGCCGCGCTCAAAGCCCGCGATAAAAGTTATGCAATAGCTTAAAGCTCTTTTTAGTATTAATATTTGAATAATTTTTTCTGCCTTATGTAAACACACAAAAAAATTTTTATAATTTTGGCAGCCAAAATTCAAGCGAATTGAGTCACCTGATCCCTTTTGTGAATTCGCCTTGTAAGTGCCAAACACGTAAAAAATAACAAAAAAAGCAATAAGTCACAATTTACTTTTTAAAATCATGCGAATTGAGCTTTTATGATTTACATAACAAGCCCGAGTGAGAGCTTTTAGAGTCTAGAGCTATTAATAAGCTCAAAGCAAGTTCATATGAATTCGCCCAAACTCAATGAAAGAGGCGAGCTGAATGGAAAGCTTACTACTTGTTCCATTTCTTATGCTTCCTTATGCTTTTTTCGACACTAAAGTTACAAAAGAAGTTAGCTTGTTGTAATGAATTCGGCTAGCATTCGGTTATTATTGATGTGCCGTGCAGGAATTATTAATTAATTTATTTTTCGACCTACAGGTTTTAATAAAAAAGAAGTTCACTTCTGTTGGCTGCTGTTTCTTCATCATCTCAAAAAAGTCAACGTATAGAAATGTTAATTCAATGTACATAAGTGCGCCTTATAACAATTTAATTAAAATGATCAAATATTTGTATGGATTTGTGTATGTAAAACATTTATTTATTTTTTATTTTTAAGTTTAAGATTTATTTTTATTAATTTATTTTGGTATGTACGTATTTTTGATTTGGAAGTATTTCAATATATTTTTGTTTGTTTGTTTGTTAAGTTTTTCTTATGTTGGTTGTTTTTATTGTTGTTATTGTTTTGTATAATCGTATTTTTATTGTTAAATGTTTAAACATGAATTTCATAGAAATCATGACAATCTACACAACCACCTGACTCGCTAGGCCTTTGGACTATAGTCGTTTGGGAATCGAACATGTTGCTGTCGCAGGGCTCAGCATACGAAGACATTGCAACTGCACCTCGTGGTACTTTTTTGCGTGTACGACTTTGTCGCACACGCGCCCTTTGCTAGGATGGTCTTTTCTGATATAGACAATCCATGCATGTTGTATGCTCGGGTGCTGAAGAGCTCATCTGATAGGGACGGTCATGAGGACATTGTGGTTCATGGTAAACGGTATAGGGAGTCGAACTGACATTTAAGGGGACGCTATATTGGTGATAATATTGATCAGTATTAGCAACTGCGGCAGCAGCTGCTGCTGCCGCTGCTGCAGCCGCCATCTCTTTTCTATAGGAAGCGAAAGCATTTTCGGCTGATTGGGAACGCATGGGGCCAGAAGAATCGGGTATATTAATAGTGTAAATTTGTTCAGGCGAAACACCATAGCGATACGGACTGCTGGTGGTGCTGTCTCGGGATAAAGAACGTTCCAAGGACTTACTAACATGCCTAGCGGACTCAACACGACTGGAACTATCACGTCTGCTAGAGACATAATGATCGCTGCAGGTGCGATTGTCATAGATAGGATAGTATTGGTAGTAGGCCTCTTTGCTTCTGTTACTCATTTCGTCATTATCAATCTGAGCGTGAGCAGAGGCACTGCGTTTGCGTGCCCCATTTAAATTGCTTTCCGGAGAACGGGATTCAAAACTACCGCGAGGTGATTTGAGTACAGAACGAGGTAAATCGAGATTAGGTTCCGAACTGCGACTGTCAAAACTGTTGCGTGGTGAATGATGCTGGCACATCTTGCATCCTGAGCGTTCCGGCGACAAGTACTCTATGCTATTGCGAGGCGATAAATGTGGTGAAAGTGATTCGAGGCTGCAGTCGTGAGAGGGAGTAAGTTTTTTCAAACAACTGCGATCGGGACTTTTGGCTTTTGAAGGACTAGGAGGTCTCTTCAGTATGCCACCGGATGGACTGGCAGACCGCTTTAAAATGCCGGTGCCATCGGAACATCTCCTAGGACTGGGTGTACGTCGTCCCGTTGAGAGGCGATCGTAAGAAGAATCGCGACTTGAACTTACGCTTAAACGTTTGCCCTGATCACTTAGACTTGTGCGAGGTGATTTTATTTTTATTATACGTACCGGTGAACTTCCCTGAGATTTTGAGCGATCTGGCGAAACATAAATGCTTTGACGCGTCGATTTGGTCGGTTTTGTTTTCGAGCTCGCCGAGCTGGTGCTACTGCTGCCATTGCTACCGCTGTTGAGGGCCTTGGAAGACTTGCAGATTTTGTCGGATGATTTCGACTTAAACACCTTGTCGACCTTTTTGTCGATAACTACATGGGCAGCAGAGCAGATAGCGACAGTGATACAATCTTCGGATTCATCTTCTGATTTTTCCGAAGTACCCGTAGTGTTTTCGGCACTATCAGATTCCACAGAAGGACGTGGTGGCGATTCGATATCAGCTATGACCGTTTGTTGGGTATTTTCAACTACAGTTTGCGGCTCTGGCGAGAGACTAGAGTCATTTTGTTGCTGATCTTCAGCGTCCATGTTCAGGTCCGAGGTTTCTATAGAGGTCTCTTTCAAATTGGCCATGTAGGCCTCAATGTCACAAGTGGTTTCAGTCAGATTTTCTTGTTCAAGCTCACTCAAGTGTTTGTCCATATACTGTATGTGTTCGACGTTTGCTGTGCTGACGCCGGCGCAGCCGCTACTGTGGCGACTAGATGTTTTTCTGGAAGACTCTTTGGAGGAAACGTGTACAACCGATACCTGCTGGGCAACAGCAGTTATTTTATCAATTTCACTCTTAAATATTTCAATTACTTCTATATCTTGTTTGGGCGATTGTCGAGGAGAAAATCTCTGGTTATTGTTATTGTTATTATTACTATTAATGTTTTTGGATGCATGCATGTTATTGCCAGAACTAGAATCACTGTCGTGCTCAACTCTGTTAACACCCCGGCCACTAAAACCTCCACCGCCACCAGTTAAGCTGGGGCTAGTGAAGAGACTACCACTACTTCCTAGACTTAAATTAAAGGCTGCAGCATTTGTAGCTGCCTGCAAATCTGACTCTAAACTCAATTCATCATCGTCACTGGCAACAGCTGTCTCTTGGCATGCATTTTCATCTTGTTCTGATTTTAAATCTTCTATATTAGAACTACTCTTACCTAAGTCTTTCATAAGAACTGGTTGATACGTTGATGGCGGATGTGATGATTGAATCAAACGTGCCTGACTGCCGGTACTGCCAACGGAAAGCGTTGAAGTCGTGCTGTAAAGTGAAACAAGTTTATTGACTACAAGAATATGTTTGTGGGTGTTTGTGATGATTGTACCCACCTTAATGTTAAATGATTTGGCGTTCGCCCAAGCGAAGCTTTTGTTTTAATAGTTCCCTGTTGGAATTCCTCTTCACCTTCGGATTTAGTACCGGGATCTATACGTTCAATATCACTCGATTGATGGAGATGCTGTTGTTGTTGTTGTTGATGTTGTTGATGTTGTAGTTGTTGTTGTTGTTGGTGCTGTTGCTGCTGCAGCTGCTGCTGCTGTTGGTAATGATGTTGCTGATTATCAACTGCCGAACAAAGAATATCTGTTATTATTTGAAGTTTTATTTCGTGTCAGTTTCTTATCAAACTTTGCACAGACATTGAGTTTCTGTCTCACTACAGAATAGTGGACAATTCCAAGGCCAATTAAAATTAATATTTTCCCCACTACTTTTGCTTTTCAGATTGCTATGAAACTTTGTATAAAATATTGAATTTTTATTTCAGTATTTTGGTAAAAAAGTAGGCAATGACACGCCTCTTGGAAATAAATATTATTTTTCTTTTAATTATATTTAAACGATTCTTATGAAACTTCGCATCGAAGCTGAATTTTTGTAACAGTACAATATTATGATTTGAAAGGTAGGCATGGTTACGCCCATTTAAAATAAGTGTTCTATTCAAATACTTCTACGAAAACGATTTTTATGAAACTTTGTACACATTGTGCTGTTGGCTGAAGTAGTTAGCGCGTTGTCTACAAAGGAAATAATGTCTAAGAACGTGGGTTCGAGCCCAGCTTCAGGCAAGTCATAACATCCAGCATTTTTTCAGATCTGCATTAGTATGCCATTGTGTTTGTTGTTGTCGGACTGTTTAAGTGATGAAGGCATGGTACTGGTCAGTGAAGAATACCGATAGCAATTGATACTGGTGTATGCAAGCGGACATCACAGCGCCCTCCTTCCCCCTCCACAACAGCTTAAAACACATTTAATGCGCCTACTTGACATCATAAGCGCTGCAACACTGATTTAAAAAAAGATAACACTACGCGCTGTATCAGAGTTGTAAAAATTAAACTTTCTCACTTTCCCTTTCCCAAAGAAGGTAGCGCACCTACGGATTGGTAGGGATACTAATTGCCTAAGTGTAACTTCTCTTAAAATAAATACAAATAACGATTAGGAAAGTAGGCAGTGCCACACCCACGAAATAACAGAGTAAATATATTTTTGAAAGTATTTTTAGTTATCCGATATTAAAAGAACTTTGCATCCTTATTGAGTTGCCAACACAATTAGCCATTGTATTTTGAAAAAAAGTGGGCAGTGCTACGCCTATTCAAAGTAAATAATAATCATAGTACAACTAATTAAGGAACCACTTAAGTGATGCTAAGAAATTTTTTAGCACACATTGAATTTTCGTGGCAATAATTTATTAAGATTAGAAAAGTGGGCGGGCCACACCCATATAAAGTATTACATTTTCTTAAATGACTACTTGTTTTTATTACAACTGCAAGTGAGCAAAGAACTAGTTTCTCTTTTTTTTTTTTTTGCTAAGAAATCTTACCGCAAGCGTCACCAACAGTTTTACTGCGACTTCGGAAAGTCGACGTATGTAATGTGTGCATATGCTGGTGCTCCTGATAGGGTACATCTTCTGCCTCCTGGCTGCCTGAGATGTTGTCATAATCTATATTACCAGCCGAATGACGTTGCGAGCCGGACTTCTTCTTAGGCTTGCCCAACGTTTGTGAACCCTGCATTATAGTAATCTAAAATTTTGTTTTGGGTTATTCCTAAAAGAACTTTTAAGACACAAATTTGAAAATATACCTGCTGCTTTGGTCTCTCTAGGGTTTGCGAACTACCCGAGCAAGCACCTTGCGACGACATGCCGGATACTGATCCCGAACTGCCGCCGAAATTCTTCATAGGAATAGACATATTGCGTACACTTTCTCGTATGATTTGTCGTATGGTTTTTAGGAATGCATTACGGAAATCAGCTGTACTATTCGACAGCACATAGACCTTTTCGGAACGACGTTGTAACTGTGATCGCAGATGTATCAATTCCCACAAGAAATGTGAATCCATGTCTTTGGCCGACGAGGCACGCACCTGAACCTCCGTAACCGGTATAAGAACCTGATAACGTATTATTTCCACTTCATTCGGGGTAGTTTTACTCGAAACGCCCTGTTGTTAAAGAATCAAATATAAGAGATGAGTGGGTGAGTATGTTTTAGCTGAGCAAACGTTTGGAAAGCCTACCATAAGTTTCTTTTTCTGTCTGAGACGCTCTTTACAAAGGAACACAACCGCTGATTTAAACACAAAACACATGGCATGCAGCTCCAACCCTTTTTTGATTTTACCCAAAAAATCCGAAATATTTAGCCACTCCACTCCGCCATAATATAGAAGATCACCTGAGTTTTGTTTTGTTTTTTTTTAATTTTTTTATTAAACATTGCTTGTAAACTTTAACATTGTGTGCAATTAACTTACCCGGACTTAGATCAATGGGCTGCTTGCAAGACTTTTGATGTTGTCGGAATAAGTGATCAAAAATAGCACCATACTCCTCATGTATTCTTTGCATTTCATTAATATGTTCGGCCACCTTTTCCATGCCCTTCAAAGCCTCTGCAAGATTACAAGTGGTATTTGTGTTGTTTGGAATTTCTTTAGGTTTTCTTAAAAAAAACTTACCGCACAAATGCAAATGCTCATCAGCTCGAGAATCTGTTAAGTTACGCAGTTGCTGCAGCAGCAGGGGATATTTGAGTATACGTTGTATGGGTTTTATCAAATACGATTCCAGCGTACAGCTGTGCTGCTGCTTGGGATTACGAGCAGCTAGGAACTCTTGCAAAGCATGATTTCCTTCATCTTTAGCGAGTTTTAAGTTTTTTTTATTTTTTAATAAAAGAAAAAAAAAAGAATATAAATCACTCGCTGTACAACATCATCATTCTACTTATAAATAAATAAATATAAAAAAACAGTTGATTTTGCAGTTGATGTTTTGTTTCGTTTTTTTGGCTTTTAAGATTGAGTAAGAAAGAACTTTTGCCACTCCAGTGCTACGAAATGCAATGCAATGTTGTGAAAATTTGTCTTCCAACTTTATTTATTTTAACAAAAAAAATCACCAAAAAAAAAGAAAATTGATGGATGTGTACATTTTGCATCAATTTGGATATTTTTTGTAAGCTAAAGTTATTGTTACTTATACACACATGCACACACACGTATGATTACACCCATACATACATATGTACATATGTGTAGGTACTTTTATAAAAGTTTACCCACTCTTACTTGGAAATGGAAGAATTTTTATTTTAGCAAACATTTTCTGCAAAACTAACTTGGTTTTAAATTTATTTCAAGTTGCGTTTTGTTTTTCTTTTTGTTACAAATAAAAAAAAACAAAACAGAAGATATAAGCAGATTTGAAATCTGATTACCTACAGTTTTAGCAGGAAATGAAACTGCGTGAAATTTTTTTGTTTGTTTGTGTATGATGGCAAGGGTGAGTGTGTTGTGTGTGTGTGTGTATGTGTGTGTGTAGGAGCTTAAGTTTATTTAATGCGTGCCTTAGCGTATACTTACTTGGATGTAAAACTTTTTGAGCTTTACTATGACTGGCGCAGAATGAAGAATAAAGTTTGAAGTGATTTACATAGTAAAGAAATGCGGAACCAATTGCAAATAGAACATTCTAAATAAAATGCAAATATAAAGAAAATTGTTTAATAATCAACAGTCTTAAATACATATTGTTGTTGTTGTTGCTGTTTTTATTGTTATTGTTGTAGTGTTGTGCTTTTTGTTTTTATATTTCAAGCAATTTTCCTTTGTTTAACGCTTTAAGCTTAGTACTCTGTTCAAATTTGCGAAAAATGTTGAGCAACATTAATTATTTCGTTTGAATACTTTGAAAATTGATCAGTGGCGACAATAACACGATTTATAAAAAATTTATCCGTTTTATTGCCTTGACATGAGCAACATTGTTTTTCTTATAAAAACATAATTTTTCTTCAGTAGTTTACCCGATCACCGAACTTTTTCGACGAAACACAAGTTTAAATTTTATTACGAGAATTATATGTAAGGTTGTATCACGCCTAGCGAGCTCATCTACTTTTGTGCCCTGAGATTCAGACAGAGATGTCAAACACTTTTTGTCGTTGTCCCCAGATAAATTAGAAAAATCCCCAAAAAATATATGGAAAATTTGGGAATAAACATATTTTTGATTTGCGTTTTTTCCATTACAATAACAATTGAAAAATCCCCAACTTTGCTGACAAATTCCCCCTACTGGCAGCCCTGTAACCAAATGATATTTATATTGAATTGCTCAGACATTTCGTTGAAAGCGGATTAACAGTAGATGGATGCTTTTAAAAGCGTTAATAGTTTTTATTGTTGCTTTCTTCTGTTAATTTTTATTTATTTATATTATTCTTTAAATTAAACTTAAGGTCACTTTTTTTATAAAAATCATCCAAATTTATTTTATTTCGATATTTCGTTACCCTTTGGGTAACTTCTTCAGGAGAAAAAAATCAATACACAATTTAAATAACAAAAATTAAAAAATTTTAGTCAACAATTTGTTTTTCCGTTTTGGTTTGAAAATTATTAATTGAAAAATTTTTTGTTTGAATTTTTTTTTGAAAAATGAGGAAATGAACTAACTAATTCTTAAAATTTGAAAACATTAATATTGTATTATTTCATTATATTATATATTTACTCCTTTAGCCTATAATTCTGCACTATCAGTATCAACTCTAAAATTAATTCTTAAATCTGACGGTACATTAATTATCTTTAACATCTCTAACATATAACGACGTTTATACATATTTTCTGAGTTCAAAATAGATACATTATTAAAGTCCGGATAGTGATCTGAATTACGACAATGTAATATTAATGCTGTCTTTTGTGATGATGTATAGTTTCTGTATTTTAGGTTTATTGAAGTTTATTTTTTGTTGTCCCTGCATAAACTTTATAACAATTTTCATTATCATTACATGGTATTTTGTAAACAACATTAGATTTATTTAATTTATGTATTATTTAACTAAAGTATTATATGTCTTATGTGCCCTCCTATATTTATTAGTATCAAAAATATCTGACTTTGCTAATCTTTTCGAAATAAAAAGAATTTATGTCAGGGATTTGTAAGTTTTGGTTCAATACTGTAATTTTCTTAATTTATTTTTATTCTGTCTCCTATTCTGTCCTATCAAATTATATACTAGTCCAATAGGAAAATCGTTATTTACTAAAATATCCTTGATAATCACTCTGCTCCTTCTGTGGAATCTTGCAACATGACTAATAGTCAGCAGTCTGTCTATAAGATTCTTCGCCGTATTAATAATTATTCTCTTTGGCTGTTTCGAATAATAATTAATAATCCTCCCTGATGCTGTCGGTTTCCAATCCATTCCTAATCACCAATGTGTCTATATAGGGAAGTCTCTTTCAATAGTAAATTTTATGTCAGAATGGAATGAGTTAAAAGATATTAACATAATACAAAATATATCATCAACATATTTAGTTATAATTGTCAGCTATAATTGGAGATGCCGGAGATTCCATAGGAAGTATTTTTTTCCTTAAATATATCTTATTATCATACTGAAAATATCTAATATCAACTACACAAAACTCTAAAATACGTAAAAACAATTCCTTTTTCATATCAGTATGTTCTGTAATTCTATTCCAATTTTCTTCTATAACACTAATCGCTAGTTCTATTGGAACACTTGGAAATAGTCTTGGGTAGTTCACGAACGAACTAGTTCCATTGAACGATTCAATCAATTGAACTAGTCGAACTAGATGAAATTTTCATTTTAAATAGTTCAGTTTTGAACTATGATGCCCCGTACACAACAACTTGTATGAATCGGCTTGACATCGCTGTGCTAATGTTGCCATTCTCCTTTTTTGAATTTGAATCAAAGGCAACGCCTGCCTTTACATGTCCATGAGATTTGTCAAATTCAGCTTAAAAAAATTTTTATCCTATCCAAAGTCAAATGACTTTTGCTTTGAATTTCTTGCCAAACTGAAAACAGCTGGTGAATATTTTATCTAATGTGCGTACCTGTATAAATATATAGGGAATATTCTGTGATTTGAATTTGAAACAGTTTTTTTGCGTAAATTTCGAAGTCCACTCAAAACGTATTTTAACATACATATAAAAATATTTTAATAATAATTCTAATAATTAAACAAAAAATATTAAAAAAAAAACAAATTTTTATATGCCTGGAAAAAAATATAGCGACATATTTTTATAGCGGCATTTTATGACACTTTTAGATTCTTTTTAAAAATATGTTTTCTGGAAATTTTTATACGAAAACAACAAAATCTGACTAAAATTACAAGAAATTTACTAAACTTGTATAGTAAAAATTTCATTTGTTTATAAAATTTTGAAAATATGAATTTTACTAATCCAAATTAAACAAAAAATGTGATTCGTAAAGATATTTTGTTTTCGGCGAATTTAGACAAACGACATAAAACATGTATTTACATGGAAATCATAGGCCCAGTAATTAATACAGAATAAAATTTCTAATAATACTTTTTAATAATACTTTTTTTTGCATTTATTTAAAATCAAATAGGTAGATTAATCGCTCTGCGATTATCCGAAATATACTGAACTATGAATTGATTGAAGAATTGAAAAATTTAATATTAGCTACAATATAAATGTTTGGTTTTGCATGGGGTTAGCGGGTTTATATGGCCGCGATTAGTTGGTTTGGTGTCATACCATAAGCACGTTAATGTGAACCAAATGAACGATTTTTATTGAAGATTCTTTTAGAATCATGTACAAACTTAAGGGAACATTTGAAATACTTTTTATAAGTTCATGCTCTTTTACATTATTTATTTAATATTTTATTTTAATCGAAATTTTTCTTGTTTGCGTGTTTGATTAACGTCAGTAAAATTTAATTAAAAAAAATAGTAATTTCTTTCCGTTCTACCAACAATCATTCCTAAAACTCACTGGATTTTATTGCCATCATCACGTTTATTTAACTCAATAGTATGCAAATCGACAGATAGTTTAAAGATTAAACAAGTATTCAATCACTCATCTACCCAAGGATTGAACTAAAATGATCGATCACTAAAAGGAACTAAGATGGCACAAGTCTACTTGGAAATAAAGAAACAATATCAAATGATACTAATATTTCATTATTATATATCATAACATTTTCTATGTTAACGCTTTCTTTTTGCTTTAATTAAAATCAGACTGATTGCTGCAAACTTATTACGCTGTACCTCCAAGTGACTTTTAGTCTTTACATATTTTTTTAAAATGATTTTGTTTAAAAGAATATATTGTGTTTGCTTTTCACATTCACCAACAACACTTACCCTGTACTGACTGGGATGATCCAACTTATGGAAATCGGGTTCAAGTTCCAGTGCTTCTACCAGATTTTGCAAGAATTGCCTCTGGAAGGTAACAATTTCATGTATGTTGCCGAAGAGAGCATTGATTTCAGCGTTAGATAGAAATGTTTCACGTTTCAAAGGTTCCAAATAGTTTTCTAGTAAATTATTCAAGTGCTGAAATGAATCGATTATTAAATAAAACTGAAATGAATGGGAAATATGGCGATGTGTTTACCTTAACATAAGTTTTTTCTGTGTCCACTAATTCTAGTATAACTTTGCGCAGCTTTTCGGCATCCGTTAGTTGGCGAGAGGGCGTTAGGACTGCATTTGAAACCGAGGATGTAACTGAACCAGTGGGACTTGCCTTGCGAGTTTCCTGAGGTGAACGACAAAATCCGGTAACCTTGTGTAAGGTGTTCAACGAACGTGGTGGTGGTGGTGGTGGTGGTAATAGTAGTTGTGGTGGTAGTAGTAGTAGTTGTTGTTGTTGTTGTGTTGGTGTTGTTGGCGTCAAATGGCACATGCGAATTTTGAGCGCAAGATTGATGACGTATGAATATAAAATAAAATGAAGTCAAAAAATGTTAGGAGTGCTTAGAATGCCAGGACTGTGCGTGCGTATGGATTCAAAGAGGTTGTAATTGGAAGAAGGAAAAGGTTTTTGTTTAGTTTTGTTTTATCGTTGTTTGTGGCAACAAGGACATGGCATATTTTTCCACTTAAAATACTGCAACTATTTTTGTAAATTTATTGCTACAAGTAGCTAAAATAAGAATTTTAAGTGCATTTGACACTGACAGTCGGTCGTCCGCCATCAGTCGTACGTATGTGTTGAGATCATGTTTGCATTATTATTGCATAGAAATAAAACTCAAATGTGTTTCTTAAACAGAATGCTATGTAAACGCAAATAATTGCATAGATGTTCTATATGTTTCTTATTTCTGTCGGGTGATTTTTTTCTAGACAATGAATTTTAAATAAAAAAAAAACAAAAATACACAAATTTATTTATTAATACAATAGGATGTCGTGGCATAAATGTTTGAATATAATTGCCGGCATGTGAAGATCGTCTCACGCAAAATAATGATAGCAAATCTGTTGCCCTTATTATGATGCAAACCTAGATTGATAGTTGAGTTGTAGTTGTCAAATTCTTATTATGGATTACAACCAAGGCAGATCTACAAGGTAATAGCGATTCTACAACAATACAAAATTTGTTGTAGAAATACGTGAGAAACTGTCAAAACTTGTCAAAACATGAACCTCTAACGAATGTCAAACATCATACAAAACAGTGGTATTTGGCATCAGCCATGTTACGAGTATATTATCAACACAAATTTAATTTTACACAGTTGACATTTAGTCAGGTAGATCAGCTGTGTTATCGCCACTACCTTGTTGAGTTGCCTTGATTACAACTCACCTCAAATTTCAATCAGCTGTTCACTTAGTTGTATCCGTTAAGTTGTTACCCGTATTATGATTTGCAACGAAGACAACTAAAGTTCGTTGTGAATCTTAATACAAAAAAATAGTTGAGTTGAGTTGCAGCATTGACAACTCAACCTAGTTGCCTTGTGAATCATAATCGTGGCATTGTATCTTCTAAGCTACTGATCTGTTAAAGAAACGATGTCCGCTAAAGCCATAGAGGGGAACATAAGATTTCAGAAAATCAAAATCTTGATCTCAGTTGGAATACATGGTGTCCAAGTCCATCAAACCTTACAGAGCTGCTAAGAAGGTAATAATATCAATATTTCGAAGCTGCAATGACGATTATTTATTACTGGAAATTTTGTATCCACCGCCCACGTTTTTTCGCGGGTGGGGTACAATCTTACGTCAAGCAATTTCTTATAAGAATGTCTATTAAAATTTCTTTGCAAAATTTGACTTTTTGTCAAATTATAAGTTTCGACTAATGGGAAGTTATTGAATCCACAGTGATTTTCGAAAATCTAGGTTCCATCAGATCTCGACGTTTTGAGGCCTGATTATTTTTGCAATGATGTCCATATGGACGTACAGATTTGTGTATGTGTGTGTGTGTGTGTAAACCTCTCATAACTTAATAATGATCTAACAGATCGCAACAAAATTTTCAGCATTTGGGATTTGATATAATAAATCAATTCGATTCAGTAGATTTTTAGAATTTTAGATAAAAAATTTTTGTTAAATAAATTTCAAATTAACGCTAAGCTTATCGAATCTAAAATCTCATGAGCTCTTAAACTTAAAAAATAAGTTCCCGAATTTAATTAAAATTAATTTAGCCGCTCCAGAGATATCTTTGACGAACGATTTTGATTAAAGAGTGGTATTGTAATAACTCTAAAAGTTATAGATTTCCAGTATTCATTCACTTTAGTGGTGGCACTTGGGTCCGTCAGTTCGGTCTCGTTGTGATATCCTAGAGCGGGTGAGACAAACGATTACATCTGCATTATCATTCACTTTTTGGACTTAAATTTGATTTAAATCGCTTAAATGGTTCGAGAGTTATCGATGTCGAAAAATTTCGAAAAAGTGTTTTTGCTTTTTCAGGGAGTCGAAGCGATAGAAAACTTATAAAACTGCCTAAGAGGTCTAGCGTTTTCCATATTTTTTTTAATCATAATTAATTTTAATATGCAACGTGCTTTTTCCCAACTTCGAAAAACTCAATACTCTCTCAATTTCTTACTAATACACTCACGTCGTCTTTACGTGCAGCTCAAGTTGCTGGAGATCTTAGAAGACAATATAAGTAGTGTTTTTCGACACCTGCGGCAAGCTGGTGTCCAAAAGATAGGCAGTGTTGCCAAGTAACTTTTGACTGAATTGTGGAAACAGTTAATAAATTATTCAATGTTCATACATATATTTAACAAGAATTGTAATTTTTTCCTTCAAATATACACAGAGAAAACAATTGATGTCATTTTAAAACAACGATCTCATTAACAAATTAATAATAATAAGAACTACTAACTAGTTTTTCCTCTGAAATGTGCACATGTTGAGTTCTTAGTAACTCAGATTTATTGAGAGGAACTTTCACTTGATTGTGTAAACATTCAAGCAATTTGCAAGACAAGACATTCGACTGTTTCTTTGGCATTTTCAATATTAATACATACACTTTGCTTGCCTGTGGCAACGGGGGGTTCTTCAGTAAAATTTGTTATTAAAAATACACAGAAATGGATTATTGAGGGGTTGTAGGTTGTTCTTGTGCTCATTTCACTGTTACGAAAATTCGTGGAAAATCTAAATATATTATTACGAAATTTAAATGAAGATTCTAAGTCAACGAACAAAAAGTGGAACGAACGGTGTTGCTTCACAGATGCTTCACTTTACATCACAGAGCTGCCAGCTTTAACTTAGCTTAACGTAAACGGAACTTTCTGAAAACTTGTGGAAGCAGTGACGAGTTGGTGCCAGAATAACCGAGAATGCGGTGGCATTGTGTATTGGGATCAGTCGAGCACAAAGACGTGGTGAATAAACATCGACGTTAGTAAATCAGTCTTGCGTGCTTAAATTTAAATAAGCAAAGACAATTACTTCAGTAAAATTTTCACCATTCACCGAACGTTGTATAATATTTCTGCAACGATGTAAATTAAGAAAGTACAAAAAGAAAACTATTGTCAAAGTAAAAGGTTTTCATGTTTTTAATTTTGTTTCTGTAATTTAATTTTTTTTATATTAATTTTTTATATACTATTTGTTTTTGATTTGAAAAAGTTAGTTCATACACTATTAATTAGCCTCTCCTGTAATCTCACTTCATTAAGATAAGATGCAAAAATTTAATTGAAGAATTTAAGTATTGAACTCAAGTTCAATTCAATAACTTTCATTAGAAATCCAAGCTTTTTCGAAAAAATTCTAAATATTACCAAGAATGGAGGATTTATTTACTGATGATTTTTTTTGGATTAAATCATATTTCACTGTTTTTTTTAATTTACAAAAGTTAAAGGACATCTTGATAAACATTTAATTATTATTATATTTATTGTATTTATTCATATTGGCAAATAAGTAAACAGTGTTGTAAATAAATAAATGAAGTTCTTTTGTATCCCTTGCTAGGTGCTAGAGGACCTCATCTAGACCTGCTCTCCTGAGGAATCTCAAGAGTATCAGTGGTTCTACTGTTGGCAGTTCCCAATCCTCCAATAGGTACTTGCCCTACTGGCTATTTCTTCTGTGGTTTAAATCTCCGCAGACCTTCTGAATATTCCCTGGAGTTTCATCCTTGTAATCACAGAATCTGCACAGGCTCTGTTATTCTCAATGCCAAGTTTATCGAGGTGTTTGCTCAGTCTGAAATTGCCTGTGAGGAGACATTTATTCATTCAAATAAATAAATAAAATATTTGCGTTTATTTTATTTTTCTGCAATTCAACGAACCTGAGCAAACAAACGTTTAAGAAAATGTATAAATGTAAAAATATATTATAGTAAGCTTTCATTACAATTCTAATAATTATGTTGTTGTCAAGATTCTTTGTTTGCTTTTAAGCTTTGCAAAAATATAAAAATCATTGGAATCGGTATGTAAATACATATTTGCAAAAGTTAATGGCCTTAAAAGGGCTATAATATAGGAGTTGGTTGACTTTGACTACCTGTAGTCAAGAGTTTGTCTTTATGCGAAAGCTTAGGTTCTCATCTATAACTTTTGTGCATAACATTTTGTAATTGGATCAGTAGTTCAGAAGATACAGATCATTAGATACCATTATTTTTGCGTTGCTCCAGCACGGTGAATCATTTTTTTTTGCATTTTTAAAATTAAAATGGCGATGACAGTGCGCTAAAGTGCCAGGCTAGACAGGGACTGCCAAGCGAACTATATAACCTCGTATATCCATTAGAATTCCTAACATTCACTTCAAGAGTATTCTTCAATTGAACACAACACTGGCGAGAATGAGACGCAAAACTCTTGAAGACCAATAAACGAACAGTGGCCTAGTTGCACGTCAGAAATAATTATCCAGAACACGTGATAGTTACTTCCTCCCACAGAACCGCTTTACGACTCAAGCGAAGCGATCATTGTCAAATCACCTATCGCAGATAAAAGTGTTGCCAGCTTGAAGTTCCTCCCTTCCTTTTTTTATTTAAGATTTTCAGCTTTAATTCAAATATGTATTTGAAAATATCAATTCAGTATTTGTAATATAAGATTTATTTGTAATATAAATTGTATTGTATTGACGAAAAAAAACACCTCATATAAACTTTCCGTGGCCTTTCAAATAATTTCGAATGCTCTGGTGCTATCACGTCTTCCATCTTCTTTCTCTCCCTCTCTATATATCCTTTACGCTTTTTCACAAAACGACGAAGCGATACTTAATTATGCAAATGATTTTGTTTTTTACTCTTTGAAATAGTTAGTTGTTGTTGTTGTTGCTGTTGTTTAAATCTTGGTTCTTAGGAAAAGTAACTGTAAAACTGTTATTTTATAATTTATAATTTTATTAGAAAACAACAAGTAGGTATGTTGTTGTTGCTGCTGTTGGTCCCACTACAACAATATTTTAATAGTAATAGATACATCTACTGACATTTAACGTATTTAGATGACGCAAGGGTTTACTAAATAAATGACTTAAGTCAGTCTGTTTAACTTTTAATATCACGGTAATATAATTTGTTGTGGTTGTTTTTGTTTTTTTTTTGTGTGGACATTGTTGTTGTTGTTATAGCAGCAGTAGTAGCAGTAGATATAAAGCGAAAAAGATTATTTAATATTACGAGTACGAGTGCGAGTATGAGTAGTTTTTTTTTTGTGTGGCATTGTATGATGAAGAACACCACAACTTGAGATGAAAGTATCTAGTATCCCCTTTTGAGCACCGCAAAATTTGCATAAAATTTTAAAGTGACAGCTTCTTGTGTTTGTTAGTTCAAGGTGTACGAGTGCAGGGATAAAATAATTCATTTTGTTTGTGTATGCATTAATAAAGTGTATATGCAGGTGTGTATATGTGTGTTTGTGTGAGCATTAAGGATAAGAGATTTGCTTGATTTGTTTTGCATAGTTCCGTGTCTGTCATTGAGTCACTTGGCAAGTCTTTAAGCAGGAATATTTTTGCAAGCTTAGGCCTATAAACGTAGTATGTATTTCCATTTTTCGCCTCTTTGTCTGTTCATCTGTCCCTTTGTTTGTCTAACTTAGTGTCTGGTTGTCAGATGTCTGAGTATGTAATTCAGGGAGCTGGTTCGTTGGTTGATTTAAAATGTTGTTGTTGCGTGGCAGATCAAAACTGGTGTTAGAATGTTTAAATGTATGCTCGGTTTACTACGTTTTGGGTTTTGTTTTGTTTATATATTACATATATATATATATGTGTGTGTGTTTGTATGTAAATAGGTGTGCAAGGATATACATAGACATGCATATGTGTATAGATTTCTATTTCTTCTGTTAAAAGGAGGTTTTGCACATCAAGTATCATTAAATGAAGTGGGTTTCTGCCTTCAGTGATAAGTGCTCTTGGTAAAAGTTCCAAACCAAAAGTGCATTTCGTGAGTTTTTATCCTTCATTACTATTATACATTTCACTTTCGTGTTCTTTTGTTTGAGCAACACTACATAAAGGAAGATGAATTTACATAGGTTGCATACAACAGTCTCACATGTAATCAACAATCCATGATGCCATCCATATTCGTACATCTGTACATATAATATGTTTTATGCAATTTACATCGTATGTAATCTGCTGCATTTTATTTATGTTTTACTTGAGTGCCTTGTACACATTTATACAACACAGTAGCATACATTTTAGGTTACTTCAAAAATACTTACAGAGACAGAGGCAGAAAGATAGCTAGAGAGTGAGAAATGAAAACGAACGAACAAACCAATTGTATTTTTTGGCCGTTCGTTGATGGATGGCCTTCTTAAGAAAAGTTTGCTTTCACCTATTTAAACATTTCAGTCGACCTCTTTGCTGATAGATTTGGATTTTCTTGAGCGAATGTAACATTGTCGGGCAACGCTGGACGTGGGCTGTATTCATTAATACATTTTAAGTTTTCTTTACTAATAAATTTTTAAGCCTGTTTTCTTTTTCAAATATCAAGTATGAAAACTAGGGATGTGATTGAATCCATTCTACAAACATTTCGATTAATCTAAAGGTACGGTCACACTTGCCAAATATTTGCCGAAAAAAACGTGACCAATAGACAAGCTAAATTTGCATTTCCTTGAGTTCCAATATTTTTCACATTTACTAAAAGTAATAAAAAATTGCATTTTACGGCATAATTTATTTCAGTTTGTGATAAAAAAAAACCAAGTTAAATCACACTAACCCTAAGCAAAAGTAGTGGTTACGTTTTTTTGGGCAAATGTTTGTCAAGTGTGACCGTACCTTAAATCTGATTAGTCGTGCATTTAGTATTTAATTAAAAAAAAAAATTTTACTATTGAAATTCATGAATAACATGATTAATTGATTACAAAAATTTTAATTAATTTACTTGTTGAATAATTAAATAGCGCAAGCCCGTTAAGACAACAAAAAAGTGGAGAAATCGGTGCAGCGGAGAAATCGGTGCAGCGACCTCGATCTCATCCATTCTGCTATCTGATGTATAATAAATTGTTCCAAATAGTACTTTCTTAATAAAAAATAAAAATAATGAAGTTATGCGAAAATTTCTAAAAATTAAAAATAAGAAATTGGTAAATTCGGATTTGAGCTTGAGCCAAACAATTATTTTATATACATACTATATACAAATATCAGTTCGACTAATTACTTAAGAACATGGTGATATAAATAGGTGGCATTACTACGCCATATGATTAATTTTTTGCTCCAGCATTGTTTGTTCAATCTTATGTCAGTTTTGCTTATATTAGAGATGAGCACCACTCACGTGATTAGCATGAATCATGCTAATCATTAATTTTTTGTTTTAATCACGTGAGCGTGCACGAACGTGAGTACAAAAAAATTGAGCGTGCGTAAGTAGATTTTTGTCGTGATTGTTTTGCTATATTGTTATTTTTACGTATAATTTTTTAACTAATGTTTGTACTTGAATAGTTTTATGACCATGCAAATCATGTATATTGAAGCCTGAAGAGTCTTCTTTCAAATGCTTTTTAAAATTTTTAAATATCTTTATTACTTTAAAACGTATGATTTTTGCAACGAAATAACTCAAAAGGACCCACTGTGCGCCGTGCCTCGCAATTAGCCATCAGCCGGTCGTATCTAAGGCGAATTCTGGGCAAAGACCTGCGCATGTTCGCGTAAAAAGTCCAGTCCGTGCATCAGCTGCTGGCTGTCGACCACCAAACGCGTGTAACCTACGCCCAAGCTATCCTCAATCTCGAGGACGAAGTGGACGATGTTTCGAAAAAAAAACATAATGAGCGATGACGCTAATTTCTACCTCAGCGGGTACGTGAACAAGCAAAACTACCGAAAATCCACGAGTGATGCACGAGGAGCCATTGCACCCGCTCAAAGTGACTGCATGGTGCGCTGTTCATCGGGCCATTTTTTTCGAGGACGCCGCTGTTCGAACTACAACAGCGGACGGTGAGCGCTATTGGGCCATGTTAACCGAGTTTTTTCTGCCGCAATTGAACGAATTAGGACTGGAGAACATGTGGTTCCAAAAGGACGGACCAACGGCACACACTGCGCGAGCCACAACCGATGTTCTGAAGGCGTTCCCGGGTCGACTCATCTCTCGTTTTGGCGATTTACACTGGAACGCAAGATCGCCCGATTTAACCGTTCCAGACTTTTTTGTGGGGTTTTTTATTGTCCCGTGTTTACGTGAACAAGCCCGAGACCCTGGAAGCCCTCAAGGACAACATTCGAAACGAGTACGATAATCTGTCGCCCGAAGTTCTCGCCAAAGTGATGAAAAATGCCATAAAACGAGCCCGTACAGCAATCAATTGTGACGGCGCCCATTTGGCCGATATCATTTTCTCGACCTCACCAATATAATTCTAAGGGTTCAAATAAACATAATCAAAAAACAGAATTGGAGTTCTTCATTTAGAAAAAGAGAGAGAGAGAGAGAGCAAAACAAAATCGGATGTCTCCTTTTGGCCCACCTTGTAGAAATGCTTTATTAAGTTATTTAAGATGTAGATATTCAACTAAATGTTTCGGAGAAACTAGCGAATTAGTGAAAATAAAATAAAATAAATCCCCAAAAAACATGACATAAATCCCATATTCTTTTCTCGACGAAATAACACCAAAAATGTTTTTTCTGCTGGAAATATTTAATTTTTAGTTATTTAAACCAAATTCTAAAATAGAAAAAATAACAATATTTTTTCATAATGAAATAACTCACAAATTGTATGAAAATTTTTGGGTCATACACATGTATTTAATTTTATATTTCGGCGTTTTGTTTAGGTCTCTATAACGAACATAAAAGTTGTATAAGCACGAACTGGTTGTCTTTGGCAACCTGTAGTTCATTGTGTGTTCCAAAAGAGGGCTCAGGACTTTCATTTTATAAAGGCTGAAGTCTCCCTGGTTTTGCATGCAACATTTTGTGTTCAAATCAGTACATTAAAAAGTATAGATTTATTATTTGTTCAATTCACAAGCTCGTGTTATCGTTGTATGTGTTGTGTAATCGTCTAATTATACAGTAGTGTATTTTTGTTGTTGGTAATTTTCATACAAAAGTTTGTTATAATTATACGTTTGAATTTTATATGTTTTATAAATGATTGTATTGAGGACAGGTATGGAAAATTCTTTTTCTAAAGCTAAGTTTAGATGATATGTTGAATCAGCATATTTATGCTGAAAAATTTGTTAAAAGTCACCCACATTGCAAAAAACGCGGAATTCCGCCAAATTCCGAAAAATCGCAAAAAACTACAGAGGGCGAAAATTCGCAATAACTTCCAATCATTGGGAAGATTAAAATGTTTAATATCATTTAAAAGTCGATGAAACAATAAAAAAATAGAAAAAGTACGCAAAACACGAGAAATTTCGCAAAAAGTTGCAAATTTTTGAAAAAGCCAGAGAAATTTGTAGCCATGTTCCCGTGTAGCCTGCTGCCGTGAATGTGTTTATATCTTAATTTATTTCGATTTTGTACTTGGTAAGTTTTTGAATAGCTATTGATATTTCCTCCGACGACATCATTTGTGTTTATTTTTATTTTATATAAATTTTATTGAAAAAATTATACACATAAGTACATAGGTTAGGTTAGGTTCCATTGGCAGCCGTGATCAAGCACAGCTCACGTGGGTCCATCAATTAGTTCCCGTTGTGCTACCATGTTGTCCCGTCTTCCAAGGGTCCTATGTTATCTGGCTGCTGATATTCTCACGCAGCCACCCGGTTGATTCAATGTAGGAGTGGATCTTTTTTGAATCAATATTAGAGAGACAAGTTTTGTCCCCAAGGGTTCTTTGACCGAAAAGTTTAAGTCTTAGATCATCGAATGCCGGACAATGACAGAGAAGATGTTCCGTCGATTCTTCCTCTTCTACATCGCCGCAACTTCTACATATGTCATTGTAATTGAGCCCCAACCTTTGGGCGTGCCTCCCAATAGGCCAGTGTCCAGTTATTACCGCGATTAGGTTTCTGAGATGAGATCTGGATAGCTGTATTGCCCGCCTAGTCCTTTTTTCATCTATTATGGGCCAGATTTTTCTAGTTTCCCTACAGGTAGTTTCATCTAACCATTTCTGAATTGCAGTAAGGTGAAACTTATGTGCAATAAGTTGTTTACTCATTGGGAGAGTGACGCCTATGTCGTGTATTGAATCGTTACGATTGGAAGTGGAGCCTGCACGCGCCAACGCGTCCGCGATACAGTTTCCGTGTATGTCCCTGTGACCTGGTACCCACTTAAGAGTAACCGTTGAATGTCTCGCTATCTCATCTAGAGATATCCGGCATTCCTTGACAATTTTTGATGTGATGAACACATTCTCCAGGGATCTAATGGCCGCCTTACTATCGGTAATGATCTGAATATCCTTACCAGATATTTCGCCATACCGAATGAATTTTGCGGCTGTGTAGATGGCCGTTATTTCAGCCTGAATGACACTGCAGTGGTCCGGCAGCCTTAGAGGAATGCACCAGTTTAGCTGCTCGGAGTAAATGCCAGAACCGACACCATTCAGTGATATCGACCCGTCCGTGAAAATCTGAATCACATTCGCGGGTGTATGTAGGTCATCAGGGTGGACCGCGTTATCCGAAAAGCTTACAGAGAAGCCAGGATCAAAGATTCGCTCAGGTGTGACATAGCCAACGCTCATGTTCCAATTTATATTATATAGGATGTTGGTATGACCGATATTGTAATCCCTCCATGCTCTGGTGGCTTTTAGTCTTACTGCCGTGTTCGCAGCCAACTTTTTAGCCAAAGTGTCTGGTGGTAGCCAGTTCAATATCGTGAACAGTGCCTTAGAAGGAGTTGTTCTAAAGGCACCTGTTACTGTTATTGCCATCATTCTCATTATACGTTCAAACTTAGTTTGATGACTCTTCCGCCTAAGCGCCGGCCACCAAACGACTGCACCGTAGAATAGAATGGGTTTAATGACACATTCGTATAGCCAGTATACATTTTTCGGGTTGATACCCCAATTTAGGCCAATGGCTTTTTTGCAGCAATATAATACAGTTGCTGCCATAATGGTTCTGGAAGTGATATTCATATTCCAGTTCAATTTACTATCTAGTATTATTCCAAGATATTTGGCACTATCGGATAGTTTCAGTGGAACCCCATTCAGCTTTGGGGTAACAAATTTGGGAATTTTGTATCTCCTAGTGAAAAGTACCAGTTCCGTTTTGGCCGGATTCACATCCAGACCACATCGCCGGCACCATTTTACGAGGACATCCAGTGCGGCTTCCATGAGTTCAGACAGTAGTCTGGGATCCCTACCCATAGCCATGACTGCGACGTCATCCGCATACGCAATCGTTCTGCAGCACGTCTTTTCCATGGCCCTGAGGCGGAAATTTATATTTAGGTTCCAAAGTAATGGCGAGAGTACACCTCCTTGCGGTGTGCCCCTGGTAGCCACTTTGGAAATGTTTGCGGCGCCCCAGTTAGATTCAATACGCCGAAAGTGCAATATGCTACTAACAAATTGGATGATCTCTGGGTCGATCTCCAGTAGCCTCATCGCCTCATAAGTACATAAGTTGAATAATAATTAAAAACTCACTAATTTCACAGACTACATTGAATTGACATTTAAAATACAGCAAAATGACGATACAACATATTTGTCTGTTTACAAGCACATAAACAAATATCGTCTTTTTTTTAAACGAAAAGCCATACGACTGAGCTTGGTGAATCGAACAATTATTTATTTTTATGTTCGGCCACAATAATTAACTTTTCCTTTAATTCATTTGTTTCCTTGAAAATTATCACATGCTCAAAAATTTCGTTCTTGATGTAATTTGATGTTATAAATTTATTTAGCAAAATTAAATTAAGGAACTAAATAATGATTTAACAACAGAAATAAACGATTTTTAACTAAATCAATTGCGTTATGAACGCGGACGATATGTGGCTTTAGCAGCACAACGAATACCAGAGTTTACATTCTCTGGCCCGACCGACCTTCTTGGAAAAGTTTCTATATTACAAACAAAAAAATTAACAATTTAATTTGTCGCTTCGAATTTGTGGATTTTGTTTTTTCTGTGCAGTGATGAATATTTTTAATTGTAATATTCTCGCCATCGAGTTTGTTTTTGACAGCTGAAAGTTTTGTAGTTTTTGTAAACTCCTTCCTGCTATTTTGTAATTCGTACTTTATTATTGTTTTTGTATTTTTGTATTTTTTTTTGGTCAGATGCTCCGGCCAAATGAGGCATTTACAAAATAAGATTAAATACTGCACGATTTACGACGAAGTGGTTGTATATTTTATATTAAAAAAAAGTCTAAAAAAACATCGAATAGAGTTAAAACTTTAAGCAAACTTTATGCTGCATACGTTGTCGTACTTTTTGATTTGTTTCAAAATATGAATTTTTTATTGTGGGTTTTCCTTTCTACATGGAAATGAATAATTTAAGAGATATTTTTGTTTTTAAGGGAACAGTAAAGGGTTGGGTCTTATGGCTGCTATTTTATTTATTTATTTATTTAATTATTTTTCATGATTGTAGAGGTCTTGCAGTGCTGGTGGTTGGTTGGTGGGTGGCATAGTGGGGTAGAGAGTAAAAAAAATGCTAAGCAGTAATGAGATGTAAAACATAACAGAGGAGAGTGATAGAGAGAGAGAGAGTGAGTGAGTGAGATGTTAACCATTTTGCATATGCCACTGCCAGCAACAACAAATTTATAGCGTTTATATATTGTTGCGGCCTTAGCAGCAGCAGCAGTTGTTGCTGGTTGTTGGTTGTTGGTGCTGTGATACTGATTTATGTATGTACATATGAATGACAATGATTACCAAAATTATGATGACAATGATTATTGTGAAATGTTGTGGTTGCTGGGTTTGTATTGCCATTTCCCTACTTTCCTCCCCTCCCACACCTCCTGACCTTTTTGGTTGTTAATAGTCATGTCAGGTTTACTTACCTGTTCGGCCGTTTTTAGTAGATTTTCAATTTCGAAACTGCTTGTGCGTGACGTTGCCTTAGCGCTGCTACCCGCTACTTGAGTGATAATAGTTGGTTCAACGAACGATGGAGCCGGAGAGCTTTCAGCCTCTGGTGAATATAAATCTTTGCCCGTGCCATCTGTAATCATTATTAATCATCATGAATGACATGCAATTATTAATAATAAATATAAAAACTTAAGGCAGTAAGTGTGTGTGTGTGTGTATGTGTGTGTATTGTGAGTGGTTAATTTGCGTGCTCACAAATACACATTTGAAACTAAAGTGGTACTTAAAATAAAAGCGTCATTTTCTGGTGGTTGTGTTTAGTTTTCTACACACGCACACCGACAAATGGCTTTGCATAATAAATGCTGTAATTTAAACTAGTCTCCACTAGTATTAAATACTTCACCTGCCATTATTTCAATTAAACTCTTTCCTCTTCTAGTGTAAACACTGAAACATGACTGTTCATAAAACATGCTCAAGCATGTTCCGAAACTAAGAAAATGAGCAATAATTCAGCATGAAACATGCAGACATGTTTAAAGTCATAAAGTATGTATAAATAATAATAATAATAATAATAAAAATAATGACAACGAAAGTATTTAATATTTTTTTAGTGCAAGCATGTGCATGTGTTTGCTTGCCTGAGCTTAAGCTAAACTCTTTACTTCGTTTTCAAGTTTTT
Organism: Gymnocheta viridis; assembly: GCA_956483585.1. Taxonomy (NCBI): domain Eukaryota; kingdom Metazoa; phylum Arthropoda; class Insecta; order Diptera; family Tachinidae; genus Gymnocheta; species Gymnocheta viridis. The sequence continues at coordinate 121,195,136 of OY101442.1, forward strand.
CGCTTGTTTTTCTTTTAGTCCTGTTAAAATTTATGCATTTTTCTACTGCTGTTTATCGCTTTATTTTGCCTTATAAGTATGCAACATATTTACTTTTCAACATCATGTTGCATGTGTAGCTGCAGTTAAAAAAAAAAAAAAAAAACAAATAAAAAAATTAAAAAAAAGTGTTGGCAAATTTAACTACATGACGTCCACACCGTTTTAAAACAAGTTTCTGTGGAGGGTTTTTATTACTTTCGGTCAATGTAAACAAGTGTGATGTTCAAAAACATTTCACGGTTTGTAAAGCTCGTAAACAAAAAGTTATTTTAAGCAATTTGTTAAAGAAAAAGTTTTGGTTATTTTTAAAGTTGTCTATTTAACAACATTTCTTTTTCTCTAGAGTTTTGGCAGTGTGCCTGACTGTCGTAACACTTTGCCGGACTATTACTTTTTAAACAAAATTAAAAAAGTTAAGCACTTTAATATTTCTTTCTTTTTATTAATTGAACGAGTATCAAATATAATGGAAAATAATAATGCAGCATGTCAGGTTTTGTCAGATTAACGTTGAATTCTGAAATATATTTTAATAAAATGAAAATTAATCCTATAAATATTTACGCAATGTTGTGGTGAAATTGCAGCGCTATTGGAATTATGTTTTTGCACACACAATTATTGGGCACATTTTTAATGGACATTATTGGAAAGATTGTTTAAATATTTGAATGTAAATGGTGTCAAAGTGATGAAGTCTTTTTAGTTTAAAATTTAAACTTTGACCGTTGAAGTGCATCTTTTATATAAAATAAAAGTTTTAGAAGAAGATTCTTTTTTAAGAAAACACTTTTTGAAATGATATTTTTTTAAAGATATTATTTTTTTAAACATGCACACATATAAATTTCTTTTACTTTTTATCAAAAAAATTGCTATTCAAAGTTTTCGTCGGACAAAAATTTTGCCTCGTAAGTGATGATACAATAATTTCTAATAAACTCACCGTTTCAAAAAATTATTGTATTGCAAATTTTTAACAAAAAGGTCAGCAAAAGTTGCACTGCTACCAATCGTTTGGATTGTGGAAATCGCACTTAAATAAAGTCTTTTTCAAGTGGGTCTCTTGAAATCGCAGGTTTTTAACAGTAGTGAGTTTTTAAAGGGGTATATGAAGGCACTCTTTTAAAGACTGATTTTTTTTCAAAAGATTATTTTTAAAAAGTACTTACTTCTATTTTCTATTTCTATTAAAAAATGCTCAATATTCGAAAAATAAAAACAAATAACAGGGAGCAAATTACGACATTCGATATCGAACGAAATCCCATGCAAAATTTTTTGAATTTGTATGGACATTTCGTGCGATATCGAATGCCGTAATTTGCCCCCTGTTTTCTTATCAGGTTATAAAAAAAATTATAATAATAACAGAAGAGGAATTTTTCTAAAAAGTTAAAAGAAGCACTTTCAACAGGGTGATTTCTTTTAAAAAGATACATATTCCTTAAAAAGGGATTTCTTTTAAAAAGAGATTTTTCAAAAAGGGATTTTTTTAAAAGGATTTATTTTAAAACACTTACTTATTAATAAAATTTTCTCTTTAGAAAAGTTACTTTCTTTTTGAAGATGTAAATGTTTTGAAAATGTTACTTTTAAATATAATTTTTTAAAGCTATTTTTATGAAAAGGTTCTTATTTAAAAATATCACTTTAAGAAAAAGTATTCTATTTTAATATAATTTTTTAAAAGTAGATATTTTTTTCAAAAGTGCATGCTTGAACAAGATAAAAATTTAAACTGTTTTTAAAAAAAGCTAATGTTTTAATAAGCTGAATTTTAAGGAATCATTTGTTCATAGATAATTTTCCTAAAAATCACATTCTAAAAAAAATATTTTAAGGATTTTTATAAATAAATTTTTGATGAGGTGCTTCTTTTAATATTTTTCGTTAAAAGATACTTAAAAAAATAAACTTCCTTTTGGAAGTTGTATTTAGTAGTTTTTAACCCAAAGTGATTATTATTTTGGCTAATGTTCGTAACATTTATAGTCAGAAAGAATTGGACATGAGACAATATTCCAAAGGACATATTTATTACTTCTTCATATTTTTTTCACCTTTTCATTTATTTTAAAAAGTTTAGGTTTGAAAAAGGGTAACGTTTCTCAAAAAAATACTCCCTCAGAGGTACTGTTCTTATAGGTATTTTTTTAAATGAACTTTTACCGCCCGGCCCACGATGTCACACGTATTCGTTCTTTCGCACAACTACATTGAAAACAAAAACAAAATGTGTGACATCGTGGGACTGGCAGTTATATTTTTATTAAAAGGTACTGATGTGAAGAAGGTAAAGTTTTCGGGGTAATTTTTGTAAGGAATATTTGTATTTTATCAAAAATATTGATTTGCAAGATTTTGAGTTAATGCAATTTCTTTTAAGATACTGATTTGAAAAATGCATGTTCTGTTAAAAAGGCACGTTTTTAACAGGATTTTTCAACAGGACTTGCAAAGGAATTTTTTAATTTTACTTTATTGTACTTTTATATTATTTGTAAAATGTACTGATATGAAAAAGCAAACATTTTTAACAAAGAAGCTTTTATAAAGGACTTTTCTTAAGTTAGTTTTTTTATTTAAAAAAATCACGTTCTGTTACAAAGGTATTTTTTAATAAAATTTTTTACCTTTTTTTTAAGGTATTTTTTTATTTTTTTAAAGGTACTGCTTTTTATTAGGCACTTTTTGTTCAGAAGGTTAGTTTAGGTTTTGTTAAGAGTATTTTTTTTATTTTCTGTATAAATACTGATTTGAAAAAATAAAATTTTCTAAAAGGTAATTTTTGAAAGATACTTTTTGAAAGAAAATTTTTAAAAAAAGTCCTTTTTTATTTTTTAAAAAGATACTAATTTCAAAATAGGGCTCTTTTAAACGTACTATTTTAAAAGTGATTTTCAAAGAAAGTTATTTTATTATTTTTTTTTAAGAGGCACTGATTTGAAAAACGGCACTTATAAATAGATATTTTTTCTTTAAGCAAGTTTAAGCAATTTTTTCTTTTAATAGAGAAAGATAACCTTTGAAGAAGGATATTTTGCAAAACAGGGATTTTTTTTAATATACGTTTGCAAATAAGCCTTAAAATGTACTTTTCTTGCAAAAAAGTGTATTTGAATTTTTAACTCTTTTTCTTGTTACGTATTATTTTAGTGCAATAAAAAAGTAAAACTTACTCCAACCGGGAGCTGGCACTATCAAGCCAGTTATCATTTCTTCGCTCATCACGGGCGGGTCTGACGGTGGCGGTGGACAAACAAGGGAATCAATCATATCATCGGTTACACGCATTATACCACCAAGATCTGGTGGTTCAGTACGAGACGAACTGTAAATGAAAAAAAAGAAGTTTTAAAAATATAATATAAACAATTTCAAAAGAAAATTTTTTATAATAAGTAATAAAACAAAAAACATTTACTTACCGCATCATCATGCTTAATGATTGTTCCTCCTGCAGTACACTCTCCAGATACATCATATCTAGATCGGATACAATAGCACCATTTATGACCATTATTTCATCTCCCTTGATAATGCCTGGGAAATTGAAATGGAAAAGAAAAAAGAAAAGGAAAAAAAGAAGACAAGAAATAAGAAATAAGCACCAGAAGAAAGAAAGTTTCAAGAATAACCGGATGTTGTTTTCAAATTCAAATTGAAATGCAACATAAATGTGTATGCAGATGTGAATGTACAGCAGCACAAAATCTATATCTATGTGAAAGAGTGTGTGTGTGTGTGTGTGTGTATAAATATTGATCAAAGATAATTATATTTAAGTGTTTATTTACAAGTGAATGTGTAAATGTGTGTGTGTGTGCGTGCGCGTGTGTGTGTGCATGTTAAGAAATAATTTTCATTGAAAACCATGAAATGTAGTTTGCATTGTTAGTATTGAAATTCAAATACTACGAGTACATTGTCTTTGAGAAAACAATATAAAATCTATTGTCCTTTTTTTATTCTATGATGATTGTATTTTGTGACATAATATTTCAATGTGTGTGTATAAGAGTTACTTGGATTTTCCCTTTTTTTCCTAAACACTATTTCATTCATCCAACCATGCTCAAACACACAAAATCACACACTCTAGAGAGTTGGCCAGTGTGTTTGATTTCATTTCATTGTAGTGCAAGTGTGCATTGTTTGTCATACTCTCTAACGACAAGTGCATCTATTGTCATTATTTTGTTTGTACAGCAGCATTGGTTTTATTATTTTTACATTTGTTGCTGCTACTGTTGTGTTGCAGTTATGTATGTATATACATATATTTTTTTATTGTTATTGTTATTATTATTTAAACCTTTACAAAACAAGAAAGAAAATAAAAAAAAACTAACTTTACCTTTATCTTTTGTAAATTGTTGTACAAGTTTGTACAAAAGTTTGACGCTTTTCCTTCTTCCACTTCGATTTTTTTCCAACCATAAATTCAGAAAGAACACTTCTATGTGCAAAATACCTAACAACTGTGTCCCATTATAGTCGTATTGAAAAATACACATTGTTTCATGTGAATGTACATCCATACAAATGTACATATATATTTATGTACATACATATATGTATGTTTGTAATAGCAAATACACAGTTGGGTGCTAAATTAATTCTAGATATTTCTATAATAATCGATTGCTAATGAACATTTTTTAATTAAATTTAGAATTGATAAGGCCCACAAAAAAAGAAGAGAATAGAATAGGTTCCCAGAACAGTAGCGGTATGCAGCAGCATTCCCTTGACTTTCACTTATAAATGTATTTGAGTGTATATAAAGTTCAGAAAATTTCATCGATTGTACAAATTTCATGAACAAAATGTAAGCAAGAATTTTTTTGTCGAGACAACAATTGTATGTAAATTATTTTAACATAATTATAATATGCTTGGAAAAATTATAACTATTTTAAAACATTTATAAAATGTTTGGAATAATACAAAAATTGAGGTGACGCACAGTATTGAGTCCCATAGACAAAACAAAAAACATGTTTTATATGGTATGTAAGTTGTATTGCATGGAAATTTTTAGATTTAACTATTTTTGACACCTCCAGAGAACACTAAAGTCGGAGGATATTGATTAAAAATTAATGAAAAATTATATAAGTTTTAAGAGCTTCAATCAAATAGCTTCCAAAAATGACACTTTTGGAATACAAGTTTGACAATTCACACTATGCAAGTCTTACTGGCAAGCTTTTGGTTTGTAGGCGAGAGAGACAAGGGGGAAAAGAAGCGAGTACACAGCATTCTGTACTCATAAAATTCGGTGTGCATTCTCATACGTAATATCAGAAACGAGCAAACGATGATACTATGTGTCAGTGATGTTATATCCTTTTTTGAGAAGTCATTACGCAGCCCGAATAAAATCCCTATTTTTTCCTACGTGTTCAAAAAATTGTCTACAAAAATCCCTACAACTTTTAAGTGATGTATACGTATAAATTTTATTTATATATAAATACTTTTATGTACGTGAATCAGTTCTTTTTTTTCCAAAAGTTGTCGACCATTTGCAAAGCCACATCGTGCTCAGCGAAAAACAGCTGACTCGCTGCTTTTATTTTTTAAAAAATTATCAATTTGTTTGTGTTTTTTACAGAATTCACATTTTTTGGTGTATCGTTCTTTCTGAGTGCTTCAGAAGATCAGATTTGACGCAATTTAAAATTTTATTGCATGCAAAACTCTTCTATTTGAACGGTTCATCAGGGACAGCTTCCAGCCAGCCTTTAAAGTTATCGTCCTCCAGCCATTTTTTCCCGAATTTTTGTTTTCAATACTTTTCGGTTTCCTCTAAACACGCCGAAAGGTCTGAAGAAAACGTGAGTTCATTATATATACTCGTAAATATAAAAAAGGCAATATTTCACAAATTTGCTTTAAATTGAAAGCTGAAATGGCGGCAAGCGATCATATGAAAAAATATAACAATTTGTAATATTCCCGTGTTAAAAATTTCGTTAGTATGTTGTCACAAATCGAATAAGCTTGAACAATTAATATATTATTGAAAAGTCTCTACATTTTAATGACTTCAATAAATCTATCATTTTCTCCCTACGACCTTTTTTTATCGAAGAAAATCCCTACGTATAACATCGCTGCTCTGTGTATACATTCATACATAAAAAACAAACATTTCAATAATAAGACTTGCCTTGTGTGAACGCCAAAGAAAGTTCTAAGAAGAAAATGGAAAATTGCAATTTTATGTATTTGTATGATGTGAATTGGGACTAAGAACATCTGCAATTAAGTCAAATTTAACTACAAGTTTGAAGGAGTTTTAATAAATAAAGAAAAATATGGTCTTTTTGAAAATCTGTAAAACTTTCTAATAAATAATAAGTGTATTTAAAAAAATATAAGAAAAAACAATACAAAAATATTTAAATAATTCATGTATTGAAACCGGAACAATTTAGAAAGTTCTAGCAAAAGATTCTGATAAATACGTGTATCTTTTGAGAGTTTACACTTGATTCTTAAAGAGAGACTTAAAGCTCCACTTTCTTGCACATGGTTGTAGTGAATGCCCATAGAAAATCTTGTAATCCTTATATTTTAGGTACAAAGTGTGAATAAAATAGGACTATAAACATGAAAATATTCTTAACCAAAGACAACAAAGTGCAAACTTGGCTGGAAAGAAACAAGTGGGCGGGCGAATTGAGGAACTAAAGGAAATGTCAGCCTTTTTTACTCGCAAATAAAACAATTTATGGCATCCGGGGAGATAGAAGAAGGGAATTTACGGGCAGAAGGGCTTTCCTGCCTTTAATATTAAATGAAACAAAACCATTTCAAGAAAAACCGACTTACATTGATTTTTTATTGTTACCGCCATGGATATTTCAACTACAGCTTACTAGAGTGAAACTGTTGGAGAATTTATTGACTTGTTGAGAGTTATAAAGACGAATGACTCATTACAAAAAAGTATTTCGCGCTTTCTTCCTTTCTTCTTAACTCTTTAGTTGTAATTCAAAAATTCATCAATTCAAAAAATTAAACACTCTTAAACAAAGTGTGTTCCGCACATTAATGTAAAACCCTGTAACTCTTCGTTGAAAGACAATTAATTACTATAATTTTGTTCGCAGCTGTATAGCAATTTCTTTTACATACAAGCATCCATACAATATCTAAACAAATTTTGCTTGTACTTAAATATAATATCTCGTTAGAATATACCGAATATTAATACAATATGTACTCGTATTTATAGATGTCGTGCTTTTTTTTTGTTTTGTTTATTAAGTTTAAAATGAAGAAAATTTATGTATCTTTTTTAGTATTATGTGTAGCTTTTTCCATAAATGTCAATGGATTTGTACTGACACAATATAATTTTACACAAACATGCATGCATCTTTTATACATATTTTATAATATGAATACATATTATTTTATCTAGCAATTTATTATGTGTTGTGTTTCTTAAAGGCAAAACTTTAAGAGACACACGAACATTGATTTGTAAAATGTGGCATTTTATTGTTTGGTTTTTCATGCCGTTTCCATGTCTTTTGTGAAGCAACTGCAGAAACATGTTAAATGTTTAGACAATTTAAAAATGAAAAAATTCTGTTCCACTTGGTTTACTTCATTTCTCTATAGTTTGAGGTGTTTAAACGTAAATATGTAACGCCATCTAAAACATATTTTGTCGATTTAGTTTTTGAAACTTCTTTACGATTTATGAAACTTTTTTTTAATTTTTTGCTCTGAGAGTAGTTATTTGTATTTTAAATTGATTTGCAAACTATTGTACGTAAATTTTGTAATATTTATGGCAGTTTCGATTTGACAAATATGCCAAATTTTTATAAAAAGATACAGAAAGCTCATGTTCTTATTGTATGTATGTAAATCTAAATATATACTTTGTGCGATTTGAAATGGAAAATGTTTTTATTTTACTTTTTTGTTATAATTTTTAATAAATTATTATCGCATTTTTTTAATAACATTAATTTCTTACCATTTTGCATCGCAACACTTTTATCCTCCACGCGGCTGACGTAGCAGCACAACTCATCTTGTCTCTCGGCATTTTCAATAAGCTCAGCTTCAACCGAGAAACCCCACATCTGTTCCAAAGTCGTACGATGCAATTCGACTTGATATAAAATTTTCATGCAAACTTCTACAAATTCATGATTATGTAACTGCAAAAGAAGAAAATGTTCAGAGTGATAATCAGTAATAAATGAAGGATGAAAGATAAACATATTAATCAAATAATAACGAGTTAATTAAAAAAGTTATAACTTAGTTGGTTTGAATTAAACTTTAATCATTAGTATCAAAGCGGAACAATTGTTAACATTTATTTCGCTAATCCTGCTCAGTGAATTTCTAAAATATTTTTATTTAATACATTCATCTCAGGGCGTATACTTAATATTTTTGTAATAAACATGAATTTTATATTAATCATACGCACTAGTGAAATAAATGCATATGGGGTTGTTTGTATGTATGTTGTGTCTCATTCTTCAAAAGCTTCAAAACAACTCGGGTATGAGTCGAATTTTTAAAGTTTTTAAAATTTTTCACAGTTGGCAGTTGCCTGCAGAAAACAATAGTCTGAGCATTTTTCTTTACTTCATGAAGGTTTGGTATATTAAAAAAAATATCAGCAATAATACTGTTGTGGTATTAGGAAAAATGAAAGTGTCAAATAAAAAAAAGATTAAGCACTTCTGCCGCATTAGCCGAGCATTAAAATGCCCTTTTTGAGAACCAAAATAAAAACAAGTGTTTAGTTTTGCTCTTAGATTAATTCTGGTTTTATTGAACAAAAATAGCGGCTTATATAGTAAAATATCCTAACAGTCAGTATTCAATGCAATATTTTTGAATATCCAAATGATATTCTAGCTACAAAAAATTATTTCACACAAACAAAATTCTCACGATAAAATTATTTGTTGAACTTCAATTCTTAAACATTGCAATTTTAAACATTAACAATTATTTCTGTTTATTTAATTTTATTTAACAATTTTACTTTTAGGTTTTATGTTACATATAATGTTGCTCATAAGTGTACAGACATACATAAATTATTACAGTGATGTGCATAAGTGCACATACACTACACTGTCCACGAAGTGTAATCAACTGGACTACCGCAAATATACAATTGCATGTTTCATTTTGTGCATTCTATCTGGGCGGGGATACAATATTTATACGTTTCCGAAATTTCCACGAATTTTGAACCTATTTGTTAGTGCATAGTCTTCATACTAATTGCATATTCTACCAATTACAACATTGTTTGCATATCTTAATTTTAAGAGTATATTTGCAGGACTTCTTTTTAATTTACAGAGCAACTTCGACCCTTTTAGAGCATATTCGGCGTTTTAGAATATATTTTATTGTCTTATTGGTTTAATATGGGTACAAATGTTTTCGCAAAAAATCTATTTTAAGTTCTAATCAATAGATGATTTTTCTATTTTGTGTACCTTTCATTTTAATTTTGTTGCTAATTTTGTTCGGCATCTACATCTCACTTGCAGTCTACATTTGGTTAAACCAAAGCAGTTTTGAAATATGATGCTAAGGAGGAAGACGTTTTCAATGTATAAAAGTGTATTAAGATATGAAAATATAGCTTTTAATTGGAAAATCTAAGTCAATATTTTGTAGTTTATCAAAATAAAAATTACCTACTTTTTTAAATTTATTAATCGGGAATGTCCCGATATTTTCTTTCAAAGATTTTCAAAAACTCTAGTTTGTTGAGGGTTTTTTGGCTAGTCTATATACATGAATTTCATTGGTGCTAATGCCAAATCATCAGTAGACCTTAAACCATATTTTGAAATGTTTCAAACCTCATATCTTATGAAAATTACCAACAAACAGCTTATCGTTTTTATTAAAAATCACTGATTTTGATATCGAGATCTCATCAGAAATTGAAGTAAAATTTTGGATTTTTTTATTCAGTTTGGTTGCTTTTTCTGTATTTATTTTATTTTAATTTTATTTTCAATGCAAAATTTTATTGAATTGTTCAATAAAAAATATAATTTTTCAATAAAAAAAAATTTTATTTCTTTTTAAAGATTTTAAAGCATATTTTCATGTGCTTACTGCATATTGAACGCGTACGACACACTTTTTTACAGCATAATTCCGGTATCTCCGGTGATTAATTAATTTTATTTTTTAATTAACCACACATTGGGCATGTCGTTAATTAAATAAAATAAAGCTAGTAAAATATCTTTTTCTCATTTAAAGTACAAAGCAAAAATTTGCTTCAGGAAACGAATTCTTAAAATTATTTTTTTTTATAACGCATTAGATGCTTAGATTTTAAATTACTTCAGAGTACGTGCTAAGAGGATAAAAATTGGTATTGCTGTAAAAATATATTTTTATATTTAAAATCCCAGCAAAAGTGGTCATAATAGCCATCAAATAAATCATCGGATAATTGAATTGTAAGGCTTCTATTTCTGGTGAAGCATTAATGAATTTATTTTGTATTAAGGATATGTTGGACAAATCATCCATGTAACTCAAAGTTTTCATTGCATTTTGATCAAATAACAGTTAAAATTTAATTTTCAAAATCAAAAATCGGTATATGTTGATGTTATCAATCATCAACTTCAATACTCTAAAAAAATTGTTAAACTATCTCGTCCATTATAGTGAACAAGAAATTATTACTACACGACAAAAGTTTGTGATTGAAAAATCACAATCATTGGGAATAAACGGCTTGTAACTGATCCATGTGTCAAAGACAGGTTTCGACTTAGGTCGATGTATTGTAAAGTTGACGTACTATGTGGTCCAGTCCTGGGACAACACAAAATGTTAAATGGGCGACACTTACATTTGTACTAGTTTTTGACTACTCCTGATCTATACTATTTGAAAACCGGAACCAAAGCCGGGGTTCGCTCTTAAAAAATTAACCCGTTTCCAATAATGTATATTTTTTAATAATTCGACGGGGCGGGATTTTTGTGCCGCTTTAATGTTTCTTTTTAACGCAAACAATTTTCAAGTTTTTTTATTACAGAAAATAGGTTTTGTAGCTTTCCCATTCTAATCAGGGTACCTCAAACGATTTAAGGTGCGGTCATACTTTGCAAAAATTTGCCCAAAAAAACGTAACCACTACTTTTGCTCAGGGTTAGTGTGATTTGACCTGGTTTTTATATCACAAAATGAAGTCAATTATGCCGCAAAATGCTATTTTTATATTATTTTTAATAAATGGGAACCCATATTTTAAAAAAATATTAGAATTAAGAAAAAACCAAATTTAGCTTGTTTGTTGAGTACGTTTTTTTCGGCAAATGTTTGTCAGATGTGACCGTACCTTTAGTTTGATAACGTGAGAAACGGAAGAGACAAAATAAGTAGAGGAAGCTTCTTTTATAACTGAAAATCATTGATGAAATAAGAGGTGTATTCCCTACTCATCGAATGCTAGTTTGAATATCAATGATGTTTCAATAAATATGCTTAAGTGGATGAGTCAGGTGCTGCTGAGATGTATTATGGCACGGTAAACTGGACATATATTTTCCCAGCATGTAATCAAATTTATATTTCCCGTCTTTCCTAATCATAAAAAATTATTTTCAATCTCTGATGATGTCTGAGAGTGATCGAACCTCAAACCCGCTAAAAAGTGTAGCGGCTCCCGAAAAACAACGTTGTATCTGTTCTGCTGTGTAGGTTGAAATTAATTGATGTTCAAATTTTCCCTTGTTTCTTTGGAATATTGTTACATGTCCAATTCTTTCTGACTAAAAATGTTACGAACATTAGCCAAAATAATAATCACTTTGGGTTAAAAACTACTAACCACTAAAAACATGTTAATTAACAGCTGAGTACATATGACATATTAACGAATGAGTTAATATGCCAATAATTATCGGAAGTACATACTTTTCACTATTTATACTTTGGTATTTTAACGGATTACTTTTACAAGGACTTGTCATTGGAGGAAATTATTTAACACTTTAGTTTACAAATAACGATATCTTAAAGTAATTGAGTGCATAAAACAGAAGAATTATGAAACGCCTGCTTGAAGTATTAATTCTTCCATTTTAAGTTATTATTTTGTTTGATGTTAAGTGTCTTATTCACTAGCACAATTATTTTATTACGCACTAAAATTAGCTTTGCTTCGCGAGGTACTGAACCGTTTATCTAATGTATGATAATCACAAACTCGATTTCTGCTCTACTCAAAAAATAAATTATATATTTATTTAATAGTAAATAATTGAGTAACTACTGTAAAATACTACAGACTGTAGATGTGAAGATTGTGTTAAAAATATGTCGATCAATTTTTCGCTAGGTACTTGTTGTTAATGTACAATTAACAAATATTGTACATTAATTTATAAATACTTTGTATGTTCCAATCAAATCAAGCTTTTATAATAATGTTTATTATATGAAAAATATTGAACATATTTTTTCATTACCTAGAAAACTTTAAATACAATTACAGCGATTCAACTGTGTGTTTTATTTCTATTAAATAAATATTTAAAAAAATTTATTTCGAATAACTCGAAAAGTAATTTTTTGTGAAGTGTACTTTACTTTACAAGCGTGTATGGACTAGACGCTATTTTTGCTGCACTCTCTTAAATAAATAGTTTACTCACTTCATGGCGTATACTTAATATCATCTCAGTTTGAATGTAATAATAATCATACGCTCGTGAAACCGTGTTTTTCCATAAATTCTTCTTGTTAAAAAAATTTATGTTCAGTTTTTTAAAGGAGCAATAGGTCGTATGTACACATTTTGTTATTAGAATAATCATTAGCCAATAAATAATTAGGAAAAAATGAGTAAGTAAATTTATAAATAAGCACAATTTTTAAGCAATCTGGGTGCAGCATTATTAATATTCGATATATTGGCTTCAATATTCCTTATTCGATTTTTAAAATATACATATTTGCATTTGCATTTAAAAACAAATATGATTTAAAATTAAATTGAGCATTGACTTAAAATTTACGCTTAGAAAACTCATCAGCACTAAACTTAAATTTCAAACTTATTTTTCAAATCAAATAATAGGAAAAAAACGAAGGAGTTCAAACCTCTTCTTTTTGTTAATTTTAAAGGAAAAGGTGATTTGCACGATGATGAAATTCTAATGTAATTTTTCTTTGCGCAAACTTATGTGTCCATATTAAAGGCAAAAAGTGGCTAGTTGCCATTTATGCATGTGTGCATGAGTATGTATGAATGCATTTGTATGTATGTGTCGTACGACGGATGTTAAGTTGCCATTTGCATCAGTGATTGTGATTTCCTTTTTCGCTTGCAGCATTTTATGCTTCTTCCATAAACATTTACACTTTAATACATACAAAATAAATGTTTGCAACGAATTGTACATGTAAACTAAAATCTTGGCAGAAAGTTGCCAACACAATCAAACTGAAAATTTCAAACACTCACACTATGTATAGAATCTATGATTTCAGAAATATATTTAAGTCATTTATTAGAACTTTCCTTATTTTCAAACACGCTCCTAAACTCATACCTTATTCTCATATATGTGACAGAGAAAGGCCATTAAAATTGCTCGAAAACTGTTGAATTTTGTCGTTAAACCTCAAAACTCATTTTGAAACAAAATTACATTGTTGCTGCATTGAATTCAAACTAACTTATTTTCTATTTTTAATTTGCATATTTTTTTTAACTGTTTGCTTTCAACTGGTTTCTGCTGTTAAGTTGCGGTCAATATAAACTTGTTGCCATGTTCTGGTTGTGTATAAGTTCATATCTATCAACTTTGATTACCTTTTTTAAAGGATAAAAAGGGAGTCAAATGATTGTGTGTGTGTGTATGTATGATAAAGTAATAATTAATGTCTCACTTGTGTAGAACAACGACAATGACATGGCGAAAAGTTGTACTTTTTTTTGTACAAAAGTCCATCATTGCACAATAGGTTGAGATTCGAGTTCAATCAGGCTTCATCAGTGATATTGAAAAGAATTTTTTATGATTAGGAAAGACAGGAAATCTAAATTTGAGTACTTGCTGGGAGAAGATGTGCCCAGTTTTCCATGTCATAATACACCTCAGTTATCCACTTGGACATATTTATTGAAAACATCATTGATATTCAAACTAGCATTCGATGAGTAGGGAATACACCTCTTATTTCATCGATGATTTTTTGTTACAAAGGAAGCTTCCTCTACTTATTTTGTCTCTTCCGTTTCTTATATTATCGCAGTAAAAAACATTTCTTTTAATGAAGAAATTATTTGAGTTATTAAAAAATTTAAATTATTCGAAACCACTTACGCTTTTTGAACACTCTACTTATAATATTTAAAACCTTACGTGGAATATTTTTGTGATAGTTTAATCCTCCGACTCTTCGCTGTACAATTATATTTTTTCAAGGGTTAAAAATTCCCCTTAAGAAGCAATAAAGCGGGCTGTATTTGATGTCTTTAAAGATTTATAGTAGAATTGTATGGAAAATATTTTTGGGGGACATTTCAGACCGCTATACTGCTAATAAAAGAGCCATACAGTGAAAAGTTAGAGGTTTAAATAGATTTATAAAATATTCTTCGATGTATTTTACATTAATCGTTGAGTACATTTTATACAGAACAAGTATGGAATAAGCCATTTCCTGTGACGATTCAATATAACATTGTGCCAGGAAGGTGATAGATTCAGGCATAAACTTTGAAAATTCCTATTTCCATATATAGTTTTTTGGTCCCTGGTAGTGAACCTTTTTATTTAAATTTGATTCAACTGTACAGTGGCATCTGTATTTGTTTCTTGACTATTTGCGTAATCCATGCAATCCACAACATATTGTATGAGTTGTAAGCTGTATACAACCTCAACTCATACAAAGGATTGTGAATTGATCAATTAGAAAAATGCGGAAGTCAAAATTAATAAATTGATATGAATAATTTTAGAGCCTAATTGTTATTTATATGGAGAATAAAAAGAAAATTAAATTAAAATTTCAAACATTTAATTATGTTTTTGATACAAATTCTAAAAATCATTAAAGGTAAAACAAGTCCTGAATTTCTTTGCGTTTGTTCGCTGAAGAATTCTTTTGAAAAACAAATCTTAATTTTAAACGTTTTTTTTAACTTTGCTTATGTTTTTCGTAGAAACATCACTTTCGTTATGTGATTTATGTAATTTGTTAGTTAAATTAAATTTCTTATTTCATTTTTGTTAAATTTTTTAATGATGTTTTTTAGCAGTTATTAATTTAAGGAATTTCTTTTAAAGAAGAGCTTTTAAAAATAATATGACAAGAGATAGTTAAGTGATAGAATGGGCGTATCACTTCCACCACTTAGAATGCATGCGACAACAGCATACAGACTAATTTAGCATTTTTACTTCATATATTTTTCGCAATTTAGTTTGAGATCAACCCCATTGTGCGCTGTATGTCAAATTTGTTTGGAGTAGCGGTGTGTTGTAATGGCAACAGTACTTAGCACAGGTAAAACGAAAAGCAAAATAAAGAAATGAATGAGTGGAATCTTCTTTCCTTTTGTTTTAGGTGCTGGACAAACTTTAACGCCACATCTCAGGAAACTGACATACAGCGGATATTGTTACAACATTATAAAGACAGACGTGAACAAACTTGCCTCACTGCCACACAAAATTTTTTTTTGCCACCACCCAACAACGCAAAACGACTCGAACAAATTGTTCAAATATTCAAAGATATCTACAATGGCAGTTTTTTAAATCATCTTTATCTTTTTTTGCCGCTGTTTCTTTTTGTAATTTTTTATTTTTTTAGTTCAATACATTTGCACTCACACACAAAGAGACTTCTGTTTGTGTTGTGTATCCTGACTGAAAGCTACACAAGGACTTGCTTAAATAATTCTCTGGTGGGTAAGTAAAAAAAAATTTTTCTAATTTCAATCGACTGTGTCTGACTTCAGCAAACATTGATATAAAGTCAAAGTTCTATAGAAAAAAAGGAAGTCAACTGACTTGTTGCCGCCGATCTTCTTTGAATGTTTTCATTTAAAAAATACCAAAAAAAAAAGGAAAGAAGAAATAAAAAATCGTGTAAAAACGTAAGGTAAATATTTTCAGTTAGAAAATTCAAACTGAGATACTTATTGCAATTACATTTCAATCTTGACTTATTATTCATTGATAAATTTCTTATTGCGGTACTTACATAATTTTCGATTAAATCGTTTCGGTGTGGCACAAAGTAATTGTGATCTTCCATGTCACGTCGTTTCTTTACACGTACAAAATGTTCCATAGGATTGAGATTGCGACGGGCACAGGCATTCGCAAGAAACTCTTCCACTGACATCGCATCACGTAAGTAAACAGTCGAATAAGCATTGTCAGGCATTGCAACTTTGAACGTTTTTTCCGGTTCATCACGAGAATTCAACTGGAAAACACACAAAATTGATTAAATGAAGAAATAAAGAAAAAAAGAAAGAAAGAAATAAAAATAATAAACGAATGTTCGTTCAACTGTCTCCATAGAAAATGACAACTTTAACTTTAAATTCAAAAGGAACATCTTAATCTTTTACTCCACTTTTTTCTTCAAACAAACGTTAGATGTAAATGCGTTAGTGTTTTTCGAAATTGAGAATTTCTTTTCAGCTGTGTTGTAAATAAAGCAGACAAATTGAAATTATTTTCGATTTATTGAAAAAATGTGCATGAAAAAAGTTTATATAAATATGTACTCGTATTTGTGATTGTTTGCAATATTATCCAGACTATTGTTCTCTTTGAATAAATATTTATCTAGTAATTTAAGCAATTATTTAAAAAACATTTAGTTGTTTTGTGTTTGTGGTCAAAAAAATCAAATACTGTGGTGAATTTAATTCATTTAAAAATATCTAAAAACAAATCTTGTAATGTAGTTTATGAAAATAATTAATTTGTTTATAAAAGATCATTTATTTATGATTTTGTGTCGAAAAGAACGCTATTTGTTGCATGGGGACCCTTGCAGTAATTGTCGTTACAGTGACCATTAAAATACACAATATGTTTATCGAACTATCACCTGTGATACAGAAAAATATATATTTTGTGAGCCATGACCATGTACACTTCAATGGTGAAATTATTAAACATGATTTTTGGGTATGTTCGAATTTTCGAACTTTATTTCAAATTTCCGAACTTAGAAGGAATAAACTATTTTAAGCCTAAAAAAATTATAATCTTACTTTTATTCAAAAATCATGAAGTTGTACAATATATTCAATATTCGAAGAGCACTTCAAAATTTAATAAAATGTCAAATTTATAGTAGAAAATCAACTTCCAAGTACGAATGGCATATAGAAATAAATATTTTAATAATGTAACGTAAATATTATGTATAACAAAAATTGCAAAAGTATGTTCGAAAGTTCGAAATTTAATTTTTAGCATCATATTTGAAGTCTTGTGTTTTTTTTTAACATGAACGATGTACATTTTATGATTATTATTATGTTCATACATTCGAACTATATTTCGAAATTCCGTTAAGCTTAATTTTCATAACGGAAAAGTCTATTTTAATATCCAATTTATTTATTAAATGCATATTAAAATATAAAATATCAATTCTAAAAGTATGTTCGATATATCGAATTTAGTTATAGTTAATATTTCTTAGTCTATTTCGAAATCGTACAATGTAACTTGATGGTAAAAGCGGCATTATTTGAATATTGATGCTGGATTCCAGTATTTCGAAATTAGCTTAAACATTTTAAAGCAGATTGAAAATTAAAGTTACGACGAAAGAACATTTTCTGTGCCGCCACGGAAATCATTAGCGATAAATTTATATTCAGTGCGGCATAAATACAATACGAGATATAATAATTATTTAAAGCTGATCCACAGATGTTTGTTTAGAACGAAGCCTTAATTATTATAAGCTTTTTAAATTATTTTGTTCTCTTTGTGGTACGTTCTCTCATGCAGCGTCGGCTAATGGGACCATGTGGTTATTGTGTTTGTTGTTGCTTTTTTCAGTTGTTTTTTTAGTATAATAAAATCGGGTGTTGCCCTACATTGCTGTATCTTTAGACGATTTCAGATTTCTGTCGAGCAAGTTTACATTTCGCAATGAGCTGCAATTCCGATATCAAGGAAAGCATTGAAGTTTGAATATATGCCACTTGTTTCTTTTTTCTCTAATTTTCATTAAAAAATCAAACTTTTGACAAGCAAACTTGCTGAGTGGCCCTGAATTTGTAATATTTATACGTATTTTGAACTACCACAAGCTAAAATAAAAATAAAAAAAGGAATCTATTTGATTACAGTCGTAATACTGAACCGATTACGGAAAGATTTATATGTTTTTAATGGGGATTCTACATAGATGTGCACAATCTTAATTTTATTTCAATCGGTTTGGTATTTTGGGATCTATAAGCATTTAAAGTTGCTACTAACACATGTACAATTATTACACATGCATGTATCAGCTTGTACATGTGTGCTTGTCCAATTTACTTTTGCACAGAAATGAGACTTTATAAATAAAAGAGAGCTACATAAGTAAGAGAGTTTTATGTTGCTTATTTAGATTCTAAATTTTAAAATAGTTTTTGTATTTTATCGTGTGTATATATTTATTTATATGCTTAATATTTAATTACTAGAATGCAGGCGATTCGCCGTCGACCGCTGGATAATCTAGTTTTTATTAAAATGAGAATGAAACAAATAAAATCTTATTCTTAAAAAGAAATTTCGTCGCATTTGAAATTATTCGGCGTGGATTTGTTTTCATATTATTTCATATTTTCAATTAATTCAAATTTGTTTTTATTGGGGTTCATAGAATAAATATTGGGTCACCTACTTAGATTATTTGATAATGTTTTTAATATTTATTGCAATATTTACAAAATCTAAAAACCCTGTTGTGGTTTATTTGATTACTGTAGAAGTAATTTCAACAAATCAAACATAAATTGCTGTGTAAGTAATTTATTTTAAAATGAAATTATTTAATCTTTATTTAGTAGCAAAATATTACAAATGAAATGAATGAGTGCTTTCGTTGTTCATAAATTTATAAAATATAAATTTAAAATAAAAGAAAATCCTTGGCCGTTTGTGGTAGAACTTGTAAATATTTTTTACACATTCTTTCGGCACTTTGTTGCAAATAAATCAAAAAGATTTGTTGTAATTTATATAATTCAAATAGAAAAAAATAAAATAAAAAAGCCCAAACCAATAATAAAAGTAAATTTCTCAAATTCACAATTATGTTCTGAAGTGTTGGATTTTCTTTTTTCTATTTCGTATTAAGGATTTAGCTTGGTCGGTTGATTGCTTCGCCTTGTTTAAAATATAAAAGAATTATTGACTACAAAATTAAAACAAAGACTTTAAAGAATAAATATTTAAATTCAAGTGGTTGAAGAAAATGTAGGTATATAATTTTTTCTTTAGATTGATGAACATAAGACATTTCGAATTGATTTAAGCAGAGCTGTTCTTATAGTTGAGTACATATTTGATATTGTTTAAATAATCAGTATTTAATCTTTTGCAAGTGGATTTTAAAACTTGCTTAAAAACTTTAAATTTATGGCAAAATATTTTTTATTTCCAAGAAAAAAATAACTGAAGGACAAGTATTTAATTTTTAATACGATTATAAAAGTAGACTAAACAAGATAAAAAATTAAATACAGTATGAAATTAGACAACAAACATATAAACTTTGGGCAACATATTTGTCTTTTTTGACGACATTTTATTTATTGTTTTAAGCAAATACAGATATCCTTGAAAATTATTTCAAAATCCTGTCTTGCATTATTTTTCCCTAGTTAACGAATTGAGATATAATATGGTAGCTTGTTGCGCATGAGCAAATACATTTTTTTTTAATATTTGCGAAAAAAGAAAATTCAGTCAAGGCAAAAAATAGAGAAATACAAAAAGTAATTTATTACTTTTTATACTGCCACAGAGCGCAGAATCTTCCATTAGCAGAATTTGTAAATTTTTTTCTTAAGAAATCAAGTTATTTTTTTAAGAAAAAATTCATTAAGAAAAATTTAACAATTTGTACTACATTTTTAAACGAAAGACAACATTTAACAATTCCATCATCAAAGCGTCAGTGCTCTCAATGCATTTCACTCTGATGTGATGGCGATGAATTTTTAAATACAAAGAATCGGTTTTTTTAAAAGTTCAATGAAAACAATGTTTACAATGTGTAGGGAATATTTTTAATCGCATAACACTGCATAGGATTTCAGCTCATTTATTTTGGTTAATCGAAGCTTATATCACCAATTATCGTAATCCTTATCTTTCTATAATTAAAAATTGCTGAGTTTCTTAATAAATACGTTCTCCCTAAATAAAAAGAATTTAGTTTTATATAATTGAAAATTTGTGGAAAATTTACATGCTATTAAATGTTTTCTAAAAACCGATCTGGTTGCTTTTTGGCACCCTGTAGCTTGTCTTCTTCGCCAACAGAGTGTTCAAGATTTTCTGAAAGCTTCGACTCTTTTCCATGACGTTCGTTGTTCGCGGTAGCATCTGTAGAAGCTTAGAAGCTGCAAATTTGCTATCATTATTTTTGTCGCCAACTCCAAAAATCACACTGTACAACGAAATACATATTTTTTAAATAATAAGATTCAATTAAATGATTCTGGTCGAGGGAACAAAAAAAAAACTGTTTTGGCGTTTTGAAAATTTACAACTGAGTCTTATTTTAAAGGGGGAGGTTGTGGATTTGTGCTCATGGTTAGGGAATCGTCGATGGCAGTCTTGTAATCCTTTCGTTTTGGATATAAAATGTGTTCAGCAGATTCATGTAAGCATCACGAGGAACATTTATATGATACATTTAAGCACTGTAACTCTTCGCTGTAGCGGTCTCTTTTCCTCCTCTACTATAAGTTTTCAAAAACACCAGAGTTCAAAATTCAAGTTGAACGACAGAAATAAATCAAAACTTAAAATGTTTGAATACGTACGAAATTAATTAATTAAACACATTTTAAGTTTTGACTTATTTCTAACCTTCAAGTTGCATTTTGATTTTTAGTCTATTCAAAGGTTTATAGTAAAATCCAAAGCAAATTCATAACATGAACTTAATATTACAACAACTACAACAATACAAAAACCACAAACATTTTGTTTTTGTAAAGCCAAAGTACATTGTCAAAAATATTTGACTGAGGCGAAAAAATAAAATATCGAAGATTATTATTATTTGAAAAAGTTTTGCTTGTTGAGGGTGTTTTTTTTAAATCCCTTGAAATATTTAACAAATATTATTTTGTTGAAGAAATCTCTTGTATGGAAATGTTTTAAGGATCCCCTGATCAATTATTGGCGCCTGCCAACCGTAATGCCATCCAACGTCGTTGTCAATTCTGTGATTGCCTCACCAACCACCAAAATAATTTACACAGATGTATGTAAGTACAAATTAAAATTCCATTGAGGAACAAAGTGTTAATGCTTTGATGGCCTGTGCTGTGGGTACTGAATTGGAAATTAGTTTTATTTTGCACTGTAATTTATTTGGAGAAATATCCTACGATTGAGACCTATTGTTAATAAATCTTATCACTACACATTTATTAAATGTAAATAAATACATATGAATTCAATCTCTTCAGTTTATTAAGCTTCATAAAATGAGTATTTTTTATGGAACCTTTATTTCTTGACCCTTAATTTATACCGATATAAGAAAGTAGTTTCTAATTAAAATAAAATTACTTTTACAACTTGATATAAAAAAGCCATCATTAAACAATTTCATTTCACAATAAAATTTTTTTGTTATAAAAATTTTCAACTTGAATGTGAACAAAAGAAATAAATAAATTTTGACATCCAACTATAGTTCGCCTTGAATAAAACTAAAAAAAAGTTACCAGCTGCGCTATTAAGTTCTCCTGTTATGAATTCGCCTTGGTAAAATCCTATGAAGAATATTTTTGTAGAGCATTTTACCCCGCCACATGTTCCTGTTTAAGGATATTTTCCGTCGTTTTTTTAAAGGACACATGAGACCCGTGCATCAGAGAGACAGAGGACTTAAATGTTTGTGTTTAAATTATAAAACTAGTTTTTAAAGACACCAAAAATCAGCAGTTAACTTGAGCACCACAAATAAGTAAAAACTTAAAATGTACTCGTATATAAATCTTTGTTCCTTTTAACTCTATCAAGGAGTTTGTTGTCTTTGAAAATCTTATAGTAGAATTTGATGATAAATATTTTTGTAGGACATTTTAGCTCGCTATATTGCTGTATAACGAGAGTTTTGTCGTACTTTTTAAGACAGCAGCAAAAAAGACTCATACAGCAATGCGTTAGAGGGTTAAAATGTATCTAAAAAATTATTCTCGATGTGTTTTAAATTAATTTGCGGGACACTCTTGAAATGCAAAATTAGCAGATTTATTGTAGGTATTGACTATAACAATGTGCAAAGGGGCGGAAACTTTAGCTCGCCCTAAAATAATACTCATCATCAAAAATTTTTTTACTCTATCAGAATCAGTCGTTAAGGCCGTGCTACTTTTTTGGGAAATTGTACAGTATTTAACTCTTAATTGCTGCAAGTAATATCGGCTAATCTGCTATCTGGTTATTAACGACAACAGTATTGCTTTAGAGCCCTATTAATGGTGATCGGCAAGATCAATGTTATTTTCAAAATCTAGATTTCTAGATTTCTATAAAAACATTTATTTAAAAAAGATTTTTTAGAGATCAAGAGCACCTACATTGCCGATTTGTGGAATCTGTATAAGATTCGCTGAAGCCAAATATGGCCCACTTGTATTCCTAAAAACTGTTCAGTACATTCTTAAAAATATAATAATGTGCAACATTATGTTACAGCTTTTCATTGTAATAATTTTAATGAATCAAATGTCAAAAGAACTTCTCGACACACTGTAGACAATTACGCGTATGTGTAAATATTTTTATGTGAAAAAATATGTTTTTTTTGCAAAAAGTTTTTAATGCCGTAATTTACACATGTATTTGTGGCCATTTCTTTTTTTTTTTTTTGTTGCTTTTTGATGTTGTTCTGTGTCATGTTTGCTCTCTTCTGTTCTGTGTTCTGTTCACACCAAGTCAACAACCCCGAAAAAGAATTATAAAGAACTGATTGAATCTACATGCAACACTTTGTTTTCTGGCGCTATTTTGTAGTGGCATTTGTATTTATTCATTTAATAACATCGTTTCATTTTGTTTTTATTTGAACATTTTGCAACATTCGCTCCAAAATTATACAAATTACAACTTCAAGCATGGCGAGAAATAAAATATTATTTTTTTTTAAATATTCAATCAGATTGTAATTGTTATTTGTGTAGTGGCAAAAAAAAAATCCAGACAACAAAAAAAAAAAAAAAAATTTTTCATTTCATTTTTTCTTTGTTGGGAACATTAATATTGCATGAATAAATGAAAAAGTTATAAAATCTGTAATTAAATACATTGAAATTTGTTATGCTTGATATGCATTTATTGGTTTAATTTTAATGTTAGTAAATTCATTTATTAATATCATAGTTTTGTTTAATTTAGTGAATTAGAGCAGAGTTTGCCAGTGATTATGAAATGGATTTGTAGATCAAAAGTAATGGGGTGTATTTTTTTTAAATAGAATTTAAAATTAATTTCAGTTTTTTTTCTAGCACAAGGCATTAGTTTAATTGGATGCAGTAGCCAGCGTATTTGTTTTTGTTAACTTTTTTTGAGATGAAATTAAACATATCAAAGTTTGTATATAAAATTTTTCGGCATGACTTTTGCAAAAAAACTTAATAAACTTTTAGTAAATTTAAAAATTTAAAACTCATTAGCTTAACGCAAGGCAGGTTAAAGGCACATAGAATCCGTCGTGCGTTATACGTTGCCTTGTTCAACAGACATTAAAGTAACGGCGGAGGAAGTTGACATAATAAGTACTTTGTTGACGATTTAAAGTACACATTTTCAATGGAATTCGAGGATATTCTGGAGTTTCTTTTAGTTGTAATTTTTATTTAATTCTATTTAATTTAGTTTTATCACCACGCAACACAAAAAGATCAATAAAAACGAAGCAAAAAAACTGATAGTTGTAAAAGTACTCAGCGTACGTTAAAAGTTAAAAGTTGAGCAACTTTAGTACTTTGCGTTGACGGAGACGTATGAAATGTGACAAAGCTCATAAGAAACCCCGTATTTCAACTGAGTTGTCAGTTGAAAAAAGCGACGTATAACTTACGACGGATTTTCTGTGCCCCAGCCTTTAATGAAGAATTGCGTGAGCAAGCAACTGTCGAAAACCATATCAAGAAATTATTTCTTTTATTTTTTTGGAGCAATAACAGATAAAAAAAGAAAAGAAATTGCAATGGCCAACGATAATCATTTTTGTGTTTGCTGGAATTTACTTGGGATTGCTGTTCGGTTTTTAACGAAATCGAAGCTAAGGTTCTTAACGCCTAAAAGCCGAAACTGAAAAACTACTTAGAATCATCGGTTTCTAATTAAATGATTTTCTTATTTTATTCATTCGTGAAGTATAACGTCTTTCGACCTGTTATGGTGTGTAAATTTAGTTAAAGTAAAAAGGTATTAGGTTGACAGGTTGCTTTTAAAATATGAATGGAGTATATATACCAGCCTTCTTGGTTCCTAAATAATTATGTTCCCTTTTAGTTGATCTAGGCAGAAAGGAAGACATTAAAAGGAGAGACTAAAGTGAGATCAGAAGAGTATTAGTGCAAAAGGAGTCGGAGATGAGGTTGAAGAAAGAAAAGTTACAGCCGAGGCAAGAAAGAGAATCCGAGCAAGTGGGGTCGTATATGCGACAAAAGGGGGGAGGAGTCATCCACTGCTCCCAATGGAGGAACTTATATTATTGAGATCCATATGTAACAGCTCCGAAAGGCTACTGAAGCATCTTTTGCCTAGTAAGCGAAGGCGTTGATGCTCCAGTGCGGGGCAAAGGTACAGCAGATAAATGATATCTTCTTCCTCCTCAACCTGACAGCTGAAACAGTAGTCGTTATAAGAGATATTAATTCTTTTAACATGCGTTCCAAAGGTGCAGTGCCCCACAAGGAACCGCAGTTGTTTCCCTGAGAGCATAATGTTGATTTGTTCCATTAATATCGAGGAGAGAGAAATCATGCCATTAAGCATCTCGACTCAGTGCTCCATCTGTTTTGAGCCAACCGCAAAAGAGTCGTTTCGATGTTCTTAAAGCAAGATGAGAGTGGAATGCCACAGTTGTGTGATATGCTGCGAACATCTCTAAGGATAGTGAATGCAAGACATGAATGCAGAAGAAAGGGGGGAACGAATATTTCCCATCACAAAGCGAATAAAATATTCCTCATTTATACTGCGTCTCATTTGCCCTCTCAAAATCTTAAGCTGTATCCACGCCTGAAAAAGGCTTTAATTTTCAGAAAGCTTTATAGACATCATTTTGTAATCGTAAGCGTTTAAAACACACATATTTATTGTCATTATTTTTGCAATTGATCCTACTGTCCATTGCGGTGGCAAGTCCATTGCGGTGGCGGTACAACTACAGATTGAGCAAACTATGCCGTTTTGGTGTGAAACAGTTGTTTATTCATGACAGAATAATATTTGTTTTTAAATAATTTGCTGCTTAAATGTGGTGCAAAGAAATGAAATAATTTGTAACTGCACCATGTTGCAAATAAAAAAATCCATGTTCGTTCGAAATCATTTTTCAAAAGTAAAATGAAACAATAATTTTTAATTCATGGCATTTTTCTTTTATAAGAAATTTCAGAGCTCTTTCAGTTATCGAACATAATTTTAGTTAAGTGAAATCGTTCATATATTTAAAGAAAAAGCAAAACCTCTCAAAAACGTTGATATACATCAAATGAAAACTACCAAACTGAACTAAATTAAATTGATTCCATTATAAAGGGTGTCTCAGTAAGAATGCGTATACGTAAAAATACGTATTTTTTGAAAAAAAAATCTCACGGCGTTAAATCTCATGACCTTGGTGACCAGTTAACATCAGAACTTCTTGAGATAATTTGTTCTGGAAAGCGCTGCTGCAATAAATCGATTGTATGATGCGCGGTGTGGGAGGTGGCGTCTTGTTGGTGAAATCACATGTCGTCCAGATCCATGCCGACCAGTTGAGGCCACAAGAACTTCATTATCATGTTACTGTAACGAATGCCGTGCATGGTTACTCCGATTTTGTTCTCATCTGCAAAAAAGTAAGGCCCAATCATGCCGCCTGACCAAAGCTGCACCAGACAGTAGCTCGTTGTAGGTGCCCCGAATTCGACAATTTTGTGAATTCAAGAAGCCATTCAGATTGATATGCGCTTCATCGGAGAAGATAATTTTTTTTTCGAAAAATTGGCATTGACTCCACTTTGCTTCATTATCCATATAACGAGTTGTTCTTTCGTAAAGCGCCAAATTTTTAATAGTCAGAACAATAGTCCGAATTTCAAAATTGCCTTTTGCACAAAAAAAGAAACACTAAATTTAAAAAGTGCATTCTTACTAAGACACCCTTTATGAATCTCTACACCAAAAACATAAAACCGTCTGTCTGCCTGCCAAACAAATTCCATACATGAAAAAAAATTTTGTTTATTTTGTTTTCTACGAAGTTTGACAAATAGACAATTTATCACAAATGTGTTGTTGTAGAGTTGCATGTAATTGAACAAATTTACTTTGGAATAAACCACCAGAAGAATAGTAGAATGCTACGGTTGCCCCTCCATTCAATTAAAATTTTTTTTGTATCAAATGGTAGAAAACTTACCTGCATAGAGCGACGACTCGAACCACTGTTCGATCGCGACAACATGGGAGGACGTCGTTTTGTCGCACCCCGTCCAGCGAGTAAATTATTAAGCAACGAGGGTGAACGGGCACAAATGAATGCATGAAACGAGGAAACCGTAAAGACCCCCAATTTATTGAGAGTATTTTTTGTAGGGCGTGAGACATGTGTAAGTAGTGACTGCAAAGAAAAGTTTAAGCAAGAAAAAAAACAAGCATTAAATAAAACAAAAACTACTCTTTTAAGCAAGAAAACATAAAAAGTTTCTTGAAAACTTACTTTTGGATTTGGCAGTTCGCCACTTTGCAAAGATGCCATATAACAACGCAAACGAAATTGCTCACAATGCAAACGTTCAAGATTTTCTTCCCACTGCAGGATTTGTCCTTGAATTTGTAGTCGTGTATCTTGGTCGGTAACCACCGACTGTTGAAGCTCTGCCATATGCTTAAGTTTATGATCCTAAAAATATAATTTAATTTCATAAAAACTTTATTTTTGTGTGCCAAAGAAAAATAGGATACAAATAAATTTAATAAATTTGAAAGAAGAGTAGTTGAAAAATAAGTTCCTTTCATATAATGTTTCTTTTTTCTTACGTAGAAAAAGGATTTAGTACACATTCGCGCACAATAACTAACTGCTCTTGTGTAGGAGCATACATGCACATACAGACAGGTGTATGCTGTTTGTACAGTGTTCAGAAAATGTACACTTTTCATTATTTTCAACGCCCATTAGTTGGAATTCCTTTTTTTGTTGTTGTTGTGTTTTTGTTCGTTTGTTTTCATTTTTAGTTGTTGTCGTTGCTTATAATGCAACACAGAGATTGAAATCCATTCCATTTTCCCTTGCATTAAACAAAGTATTCTTTTCTATATTTTTGTTTGTTTAAATATGAATAATATCCATGCATGTGTATGTGTGTGTGTGTGTGGAAGTTTTTTTCTACTATCTTTTAATATGTTCCTTTATGATTCATTCACACACACACACACACACACACACACACAAGCACACACATACGCTCGCATACCGTCACTGAGAAGTACGATGTATGCAAGAAAAACAACAACAACAAAAAGCCGAAGAAGTATCACATGTCGTTGTGTGCAACAAATGTGACAAATGTCGGTGTTGTGTATGTTTCTGAACATGTTACATTCCTAACACTGATACTACTCGTAGTTGCAACATCAACATCACCTTTACAAACTCGAACAGTAAGTAAAAGTTTTGTAACTGTTACCGATTGTTGTTTTATAATACTTAATGTTCCTAAGTATGTTTTAATGTGCATGTGTATGTAAAGAAATTTGTGTTTGCCCAACAAACACAAAATCAATGCATTGACTTATAAATGGTTTTTCCGTTTGATATCAAACGTTATTATCAAACGCTTTTCATAACTGGACAGAAGTTTGAGATGAAACTTTTAATTCAAACTGATGTCAATTCGAGAATGCATGTTTGACAAATGACACTTTATAAATTTTATATCAAGTGTTATTTTCAAATGATTGTCAAGCCTTAAAGTGATACTGCTTTCATCATAACATTTTTGAGTTTTATAATTATCAAACCAACTACAAACGTTGCTTCATGTTGGAAATGTTACAGATTATTAACACACCAATAAGACAAAGAATGTAGATAATGTATCTCAAAACTATAGACATGATGTTCCGCTATTCTCCAGTTGGGTAGCAAACAGTCTCAATTAATGACTTCCAATGGACTCTGTTGTGGGGTGTTCTTAAGGCCCCGTTCCACGAAAACCCTGCAGTAGTCTGCTCACATACGGTTGCGATGCACCAAGTTTCTTTTGGACGTCCACGGCGCCGAGAACCTTAGCGGCTGTACTGCAGCGCTGTCTTGGTTACCTCGTTAACGAATCCATACAAATTTGCTTTTCAGGATGACGTACTGGATTGGCTGTTGATTCGTGCTTTGAAGCAGCTCAGCGTTGGTTATTGTGTTAAACCAAAAACATCGAATAATCTCCTTCGTGAGCTTCGGTTTGTGAAAACTTGCAACCGACGTATGTCACTTTTGGACAGACCCCAAGTTTCACACCCCCATAGGAGGT
Source organism: Gymnocheta viridis (assembly GCA_956483585.1). Lineage (NCBI taxonomy): Eukaryota > Metazoa > Arthropoda > Insecta > Diptera > Tachinidae > Gymnocheta > Gymnocheta viridis. Next base: position 121,224,216 of record OY101442.1, read on the forward strand.
ATGATGGGCTTCACATATTTGTTGAATACTTTGATATTGTAATAGATCTAAGTAATTTTGTATTTTTGTGTAATTATTTTTCAGTTATTTTTTTATTATAAAATTTAGAATAACTGCCAGGCCTATTATGCCGATTGAATTCTTTCTTTCGTACAATTACATTTAAAACAAAAACAAATTCTAAAATTTTGTTTTTGTTTTAAATGTAATTGTATGAAAGAGCGAGTACGTGTGACATAGTGGACCTGGCAATAAGTTTTTTATTGTTTTAGGAATTAAACAATAGTTAATTTATTTAAATATCTTTGAAGAAACTTTCCATAGAGAAAGCGAAATATTAGATCAATCAAGTTTTTATATTGTTATCTACTGACCTTAATCTTGAAGAAGTTTTTTAATAAAAAGTTTTAAGTTAAATAATTTATTTAAAACAAATTAAAATTTTTAGTTTTTAACATTTCTGATATTTTTTGTAAATGAGATTTCCTTAATTTGATTTTTTTTTCATATTCACAAATGAATACCAAAAAACTTTCTGCTTTTCATCACTCATGAATGTGTAAAGCAAAATGTTTTTAGTCCCTCAAACATTTATGAATACTAGCGCATCCATCGGTCGACTCAATCGACAGCATTCTCGAAATTAATATTGATCATTTACATACGATAAAATACAAAACAAAAAAAATTCTAAATAAACAACTTAAGAATCTGTCTAATTTTTATGCAAAAGCAAATTCTCTTAACAAATGTTACACATTTATTTACAATCCAAATTCGAAAACCAATTGAGAATAAGTCTGAGAATAAATGATTTCAAATCATTCTCAATTTGAGATCAACACCTGCGTGTTTGCTGGGTGTATGCGGCCATATTATGTTGCACACTTACAAAATATTTATAGTTAAGCTTGCACACACATTCATGTGTACTCTTACACATGCATACTTATTTATGGGAGAATTTGTTGTTGTTGTTGCAACTGCTGCTCTTTTCATTCTTTCATTCTTCTTTTTCCTTTCTTTATTTTGCCTGAAAAAAAAAATCAAATATAAAGCTGAAAAATAATTAGAGCGTAAAAACCGGAGCATGGTAACACTTACATTGCAATTCGACTAATTCATTTCCAAAAAAAAACATATATTCATAATGTACACATACATATGTACTTACATAAAGTAAAAAGATATTACACAAATACCTGATTTTACACCGAGGAAACTTTTATCTCGATTGACTTGAGATTTTTCATGTCAAAAATATTACAAGTGTAAAGCATAAAAGTGTGTTTAAGTAAATTATACACTGTATCAAACATATAAACACAAACACATAAATGTGCATGTGTGTATCTCTATATATATGTGTGTGTTTGTGCATGTGTGTGTTTAGAACAAAAATCAAATTAGACTAACTTTAAAGAATATTTGTTTGTATGCCTGTAAGTTTGTTGGTGTGAATATTATACAATTTCTCAATGTATGTGTATGTGTATGCATCTTTATGTTGCAAGCCTTTTATGTGTGTTAGACAAACACACACATACACACACACAACATTCATTAAATAGTGACAATTTTTTTCCAACTGAAAACACACACACACAGACTCAGACCCATACGTGCATGCTTTGTGCAATTTGTGTGAGCAGTTCTTTCTTATTATGAAAGATTCGATTGAATAACACGGTTCATTAGTTTTAATTTGGCTTATAAGAAATTGATTAATGCTCGTAGAACGAATTGTCTGGTAAGCTGAAGACTAAAGAAATTAATGTAATCTGATTTATTTATTGCACACATGACTGTGTACACACTACTCGCTTGAGCACAAATTCATACAGTTCCATGAATTATAAATCACTTTCTTACTCGTACATGTGAAGTGCTCGCACACATAACAACTGATATTTTTTAGACCCTTGTTTAATTCATATCCTTGGTATAAGCTAATTAACAGGAAAGGTAATTGACGATTCTACACTTTTGCTGGCACCAAAAGTCATTGGTGTACAATGGGGTTTCCAAGAAGGCAATGTGATGTGGATCATATTATGTAACGTATTCCGCAGGTGAGGAGCTGGAAAATTTGTCACAAAATTTCCAGTTTATACTGAAATTTTCTTTAAAGCGTTATGAATGGAGGAAAGAAGGCTAAAATTGGTTGAAATGGCGTTGCGAAATATTTGAACAGCCTCCAAATTAAAAAAAATACTTAATTAAAATTTTATTTTCCGTTTTGCCTTATTAAATACTTTTATCGTCACGCAAAGGGCGTCTAATTGTATAAAGGTTGTAAAGAAAATAAAAAAGATTCATTTTTTTATTTAAAGTGATTATTTTTTGAACAAATTGGTTGTTAGTAGTTTTTAATCCACAGTGATTGTCATTTTTTGGCTAATGTTCGTAAAATTTTTAGTCAGAAAGAATTGGACATGAAACAATATTCCAAAGGAACAAGGGAACATTTTTAACGCTAATTAATTTCAGCTTACACGGCAGAACAGAAACAACGTTGTTTTTCGGGAGCCGCTATATTCCCATCATCAGTGTTCATGTGTGTTTCCATGTATCCGCCTCGGCTCGGTTGAATGTGATTTCAAACTTGTATTTATACAAATAATGTCTAGAAAAAGCATACGAGAGTTATTTGTATTATTATTTGCTTTTACAGTAAACACTGCTTTACCACTATCAATATTCAAATTTTACAATCAATACTTAACGTTAAATTAACCCATTATTACACGTTGGTTTTATCTCATGTAACACTTTTCTTTCTAATTTTTGTTTTCACTTAAGACAAACTTTTATGGTTTGATTAGTACTTAAGTTGAAATTAATTAAAGTTAAAAATTTTCCCTTGTTCCTTTGGAATATTATCTCATGTCCCATTCTTTCTGACTAAAAATGTTACGAACATTAGCCAAAAAATAATAATCACTTTGGATTAAATAGATTTATATCGAATAAAATTTGTTTGTTGGGATTTTTGAATAAGTAAAGTGGCTTTGAGCCACTATGCTTATTTATACTTTTGTAATTTTTAAATTCTCGTTAGTTTTTTAAAAGTTTTTGTAAAATATGGTTTAAGGTCTACTGATGATTTGGTATTAGCACCAATGAAATGCATGTATATAGACTAGCTAAAAAACCCTCAACAAACTCAAGTTCTTGAATATATGTATATATACGCTTAAAATATTCTGTACGTAAAATTAACTGAAATTGTAATTTAAAATAAATGAAAGTTCACTTAAAAACCGGTTTACTAATTTTTCATTTAAATTGAACCAAAAGTTCATTTAATTTTTAGTGCTAAAAAATTAATTGACTTAAGCCCATAAAAATAACAGATTTTTCCTTTGTTTGTGTAGGAGAGGAAATCTCAAACAAATCAAATAAAGAAAGCAAAGAAGAAAAAAAACAGCACTTGAAAACTACGGACAATATTGAATGTAACCGAAAATCCATATTAATATATCCTTAGTTTTTTTTAATGAATGTTAGAGTCAGTTAAAGATAAAATTGCTTACAATTTTAAATGTTTATTCTTTTAAAAATGACTGAACGGATTGCTTCTTGAATAACGTACAGTCCGTTACTGTAATAATATTCTGAGTGAATGTATGTAAATACCATAATTTGCTGATAAAAGAAATATTTGATTTTAGTTGTCTGTATAGTTTTTCAAAATCATAGAATGATGAGAAAAAAAGTCAAATTAAAGAGCATCAAAATAAAGTTTAAGTTTACGTTTGAAGGTGGCATCTGCAAATGCAAATAGTTTCAGATATATAGGTAAAATATTCCACACCCTAGTTATCCGCACATGAAGTGATTTTTCATAAATAAATGAAGATATACGTTGACAAATTATGTGAGGGTTTCGACTAGACTTTTAAAAATTAAAATTAACTAAAATGTACGTAAGACAGTTTCGCCTAACATCTTTACGAAATAATAGGAGGATTCTCAATTTAATAAAATTCTCAAAAGAAAAGCCAATAAAATCCTTTACAAAGGCAGAAACATGATCTCTTGTTCTCAGTTTGTAAATGTATCTAATAATACGATTAAAAATAAGATGCAGTCTTCTCAGCATAACACTGTTAGTACCTAATACTTCCTAATACTTCCATAGCGTATATCAACTGCGACATTAAAGGAGAACGTGCTACATGTTTTCTTACATGAAGAGGTTAATACAAGTCAAGAGAACATAACCGCCTAATTGTACCATTCACCCGAGCACATATATGATCAATATGTTTTGAAAAATTCAAATTGTTATCAAGAAAAACACCTAAACATTTCATTTTAGAGACAAAGTTTAGCCTAGATTCATCGAAAGATACATTTAGATCACGTGAATCCAACCCAAAACACAATGCCCTGGTTTTATCAGAATTAACATCCAAACCATTATCCCTCGTCCACATACTGATTTGTCTAAGGTATAATTCTATGTTTGCCATCAACACATCTAAAAATTCGGACGAGAATAAAATATGAACATCATCCGCATATAAAAATGTTTTAATTTAAGTATTATCAAATAACTTAACAAAATCATTCATGTACATCATAAAAAATCGGGCCAATCACTGATCCTTAAGGCACCCCGTTAGTTACCTCTAAGGCTAATGATTTATAATATTTTTTTAAATGGTGTGCTCGCCAGTTGTTTTGCATTTGAATGATAATTTTTTTGCCACTTGAGAAGGCAAATTCCAATCAGCTGTTTTTGGTATGGATAAGAAATCTTTAAAAAATGTCACGAATAATCCGGTGTTAGCGGTATAGATTTTGATAGAGATTTCAATTGAAATCTACTAGATTTCTTGCAGGTGTAAAAATACACTATGAGTGAAAAGTTTTTTTTCTAAGTCATGTTTCATTAAAACTAAAGAAAATAATCACTCCATACACGTTTCAATCCATTTGGCAACTCGGTTGTCGGTTGTTGTCCAAATCAACGCGTGTATGGCTCTGTCAATTGATCAGTTTAGCAGTTGTCGAGTTGGTGGCAGGAAAATCAAAAGATTTTGATTTTTTCAAGTTGGCTAGAAAGTCTTTCAATTCTGTCAAAATTTATGTTTGTAGTTTTCTTTTGCAAAGAAAAAGTTAGGAATTTCTATAATTGGCTTGAAATTTATTGAATTTTAAATAAAAAATATAAAAATGACATTGAAATTTTTCAATTGCTCGAAGAAAATTCAGCAGTTTGGAAAATAAAAAGGCCGGATAACAAAAATAAAATGAAAAGGTCAAAAGCCGTTCAGCCATTACAATAAAAGTTTTTAATTTTTAAATTTTGTAGTTATAAAAAACTATAAATTTGCCAGTTGAATGAAAATCTTTTAATTCCGTTTAATTCAATTGAAAGACTCAATTGACAATTGAATTGATATGTGTATGGGATGTTTAAGACCTAAACATTTGAACCAAATTATTTTTCAAAAAGATTATTTTAGAAGGTTTACTTAAACTATGAGATAAATTTAACTTTTTTTTATTAATACATATTTATAATTATTTTTGCCTAATTTATTTGTGGAATTATTATGATGGTTATGCTACTAATTTCTTTCGAATAAAATCTTAAAATAAAAAATAAATTGTGTGTTATTATTTATTGAAATGTAGTAGTTTGGGCACACGATTAATTAAAAGTTAGGCGATTAAACCAGAAACTCGATTAAATTAATCCATCGATTAACGCTACTCGGCATTCAGTGAGCGTAACTTAGGTGTGCATAATTTTTGATGGAAAACCAAAGAAGGTCAAAGAAGGATTCGCTTATATTGTGGTCTGTTTTGGTGGCACCGGTCCCATATCTGGCATTAAATTCTATCCCAAAATGCATTAAAAGATGTGAAATCTAATTCAATATTTCTCTTTCGAATAAATTTATTTATTGCTACTTCTTCAATCCGCTTCCCTGAGAGCGTCCGTTTCCCTGAGAGCGTCCATTTCCCATGTAATTCTTCTTAAGTAAAGTATAAAATGAATCTCTTAAGTCTTTATTTTAAGTAAAGATAAACAATAAGCTCATTGGAAACTTATTTAAGGCCCTCCTTTATGCCTCCAGTAAATAGTTTTATACTCAAATAAAAGTGAGTATCTTTTAATTCCGAGTCATTGAATTTAAAGAGGCCAAAAGCAATTCCTAGTTGTGCAACCAGAATTAAAATTAAATAAACTGGCTTTTCTAACTTGTTCTTAAAGTTATAAAAACTTAACTTTTGTGTTCACGTTGAGGTTGCTCAGACAACGCCAACATGGTGGAGCAGACAAAGAAAAGGACTCATAAAAAACAATAAAAAAAACCAGGAATTATGTAGTGAGTATAAAACAGAAAGAAAATGAACATAAACAATTATAAATATGTAAGTAGAAGAGATAAAAAATTTATAAAAAATTATCAAGATATAACTTTACAAAGATAAGAGAGCATTTAAAAACAAAAAAACGAAGAAGTGCATACACATACGATATATCCATACATACAAATACTTGTACAATATTGTAGTTATGGGTCTGTGCATGTATTTGTAATTACATGTACAAACAAATATACACTCACATGAATACATTTTTACAATTATTATTTTTATTTATGTGGTTAAACATCATAATTTTTAGTTGATTTTGAAATTTGTTGTTCTTGCAGCCCAACTGTTTTTTGTAGCGACTCTTTCATATCGCAAGTTATTTAATTTCTTTCCATTTTTTTTGCAAGTTTTTCGTTTATTTTCTTTTTATTTCTTTAAATTAAAGCCATATGCTCCCATGTCCGTCCGTCTATGTATTTATGCTGCCGCTGTTGTAGTTGTTTTATCATTATTATTATTTTTTTTTTTGTTTGTTTGTTTGTTTCAAATTCACATTCAGTTTTGTCTTTATTGTCTCTTTGGCTGAGAGCAGTCTTAATTACTTCCTATAATGCACTGTTTTGGCGGGAAATCCATTGCGGAAAACAACATAAAACTCTAAAGTCTTCATAGTGGGTTACTTTGTTAAATCTACAGAGTTTGGTTTTTCTTTTAATTTTTTTGTCTCCTCTTTTTTTAATTTTTTTTTGCCATTCATATACGACGAGTTCTTTGCTGGCTTCAAATACAGACAAGTTTAATGTGGGGGAAAAAGCAGTTTTGTTATCTGTGATACCAAGTTAAATTTGTTTTGTGTTCTTAACTTATTATTGTAATTTTTTCCACTTTTTTCTAATGAAAAAAAATATTATGAAAAATCTTGGTTGTTTAGCTGTTGACTTAAAAAATGAATTCTATATTTTATATATTAAATATTCGTATTAAATTTTTTTACATTTGAAACTTTACACCACTATTCCGCAAAGTAAATAACACTTAGGAAATAATTATAAGTTAAATAAGTACTTTTTCATAATGGAAATATGAGCCATTATTGTTAACAAAAATTACTGAAATCAGAAAAGTATTAATGGCTGCCGCTATTTGTTCAGTGACCAGTGTGCTATGCCTTCGTTACTTAAACAGACCAAGAAAAATTAACACCGAAAAATGCAGGATATTATGATTTGCTTTGAAGTCAACGCGCTAACCAATTAAGCCAACAGTACCCTCCCAACGCTTTTCTGTTCTGACTGTTTGGGTTGGACTTGATTGGCGTTAGTATTTGTCCTTTGGAATACTGTCTCATATTGGATTCTTTCTAACTAAAAACGATAGAAACTTTAGTCTAATAAAAAAACCAAGTGGACTTAAAAATAAAAATCACAATAAAAAAACGGCGTTTTTTCATAATACAGTGCACTCGCGATAATGTGAACAGTCGCGAATAGACAAACATCCTAAAATATGAACACTTTTGCTCTACCAATAACGACTATAAAATATAAATTTCGCTTTAAAATATGAACAAGATCTTTTAAAAATTGTCTACGAACTTCTACCGCATGCTATTATAATTTAGGGAACACATGAGTTATTTGCATTTGTTACACATTTAAACTATCTTTAGCTATAAAATTGAAAGAAAAAATTTATTTATTTTTGTTTTTTTTTTTGTATGTTAAGCTTAGTCTAGTCTAGACGATATGTTGAATCAGCATATTTATGCTGAACAATTTGTTACCAGTGCCAACATATCGTGTAGACACAAAATTATTTCAAAATACGTTTTTTGAGCCACATATGATGGGCATTTGTTAACGATACCAAGAAACGTATATTCACGATTATACCATATCGTGTATACACCATATTTTTAATTTTTAACAAATTTCTAACGTATGCTAACAGATATGTTATTTGTTGAAAAGCATATGCAAGCTTTTCAGCATACGACAAATTTGAGTTGTTATATATATTCATATATATTGTCAGTATTACTATTCCTTACAATAAAAATTGCTTTTTATTTACAGGCATAAGCATATAAAGAAATGGATGCAATTATTAATAATTTTTTGGAAAATACAGACGGCTCTGAAACATTTTGTGGTTGACATTTTGTTGATGACATTATATCTTATTTTTGATAATTAAAGCACACTAAAAATATTAATTTTTGCACTAGGAGCGATAACTGATACAAATAAAAAATAAAAAAAGAGTACTGTCAAATTTATTTGACATTTTTATTATCATACGACATTCAACATATCGTGTAGACACTCAAATTGTGTGCTAACTCATATGTTGACATATCATTTGCTGGCATATGTTGACCCTTAAAAATTTGTTACTTTCAGCATATTGTGTAGACGCCTAATACATTGAATATTTTGCTAGAGGCATTTGCTGTTAATTTAATGCATATGACTATAAGCATACATATGCTGGTTCAACATATCGTCTAGACTAAGCTTTACGAATAAATGAATAAAAAAGGACCTTATAAATTTATAAAACAAATAAAACTTTCGTATACTGAGAAAGAATATTTATGTGGCAAGTAGATGACTTTTCTTACTAAATTTTCATACCATTCACAAATATGAACAATCCTGCAAATTTTACTTAGTTCATATTATCGCGAGTTCACTGTAATCAATAACACAGGGCGACAACAAATTTATTCTCTGCGACGTGATATTTCTTAGTCAATATTGACGCATGTTTGATGAAATTAATTCTGGTGCTCGTTAAAGATCGTTACATCAAAAATGAAGCTTTTAGCATTTACAGCTTTTTGGCAGCTTAGGCTCGATATTGTAAAGCGACTTTGGATATGAGAAGCAATCTACAGTTCATATTTATAATTGAAAAAAAAAAACTAATATATTAAAAGAAAACTTTAAAAATTCTTTTTCATTTGAGTTTTCTACCATTCTGTGTTTCTAATTAGTAAAAAAATTATAGCTTAAATCTATAAAAGCTTTTTTTTAGTCTTGAAAAGTAATTTGTCTTGAATAAGTACGCGAATGTTAATATTTATTTGCTTTATTATCTCGTCCAGCAACAAAAAAAAACTAAACGAATTTGTTATTTAGAGCTTTGCAAGCAATTTCTTTCAACTTCAGAAAAAAAGGGAAGAAAAAAAAAGAACTCAAAGATGTACAAAAGAGCAGTGCATTTTACTTCTTTATTGCTGTCCTCACTTTATTTATGGTGCACGTTGTATGTTATTTAGTGGCATGTAAAACAACACTTTGTTTTTATTGTTGCTTTATATGTATCTTACAACTTACACATGTATTTCACATGTATTTGTGTGGCGGTAAATTGTTTAGTAGTGCTTACTTTATCCTCAGTGCAATGTGGGGATAATTAAAAACAAAAAACCATTTAATTTGCTGCTTATTTTTTAAGTTGTACCACAAACAAGCTTGCTTACAAACAATGTGTAAATTTATTTGTGAATGTATTAGTGCAACAAATTATTAAACATTTTACACACTAAACTTTTAAGGAAAGTATTCTGAGTGCTTTCTCATACTCCTCCTATCCCAGCCTCCTTTCGTTACATGATAAAGTGTTGGGCAAAGAAAAATAAAATTAAAAAAGAAGAAAGAATTTCAATTACCTGGGGATTTATCTTAGTTCTTTACAAATAATGTAGCAAATGGTGTTGCATTTTCTTTTTGTAAATAATTAAAAAAGTTAACCGTATATCAGGAAACATAAAACAACAAATGTACAAAGTGATATATGGGTGAGCTTAAAGCTTAAACAACACACACCCGCACACAATGTAATGTGTGTAGCATGTATGATTGAAACTTACACAAGAGCATTAATGTGTGCAGCGAAATAAAGTAGTTTTATAAAGAATGTTTTCGTTTGAATTTAATTTGTATTTCTTCTTTTTTATTATTATTATTTAATAATACTTACCGATTCGATGGCTTTTTCAATACGGAATATTTCTTCCTGCAGCAAATGTAAGGTTCCGGTTTTACCTCGATGTCTTGCAAATGCAGCCGCACAAGCGCTGTGAATGCTATTAACCCAATTTTCCAATTCCACCTGAAATTAAAACAAGTTCACGTTGAAGATAATCTAATTTTTAACAACTTCACAATTTATATCAAACAGCCTCCCTCATTTTCTGCAACCAACATCCGATTTCATCTTTCAACCACCAAAGGCAATTTTCATATTCATTCAGTCAGTCAGTCAGTCAGTCGTTTATTGTAACACAAACACACATACATATACTCGCACACTAGCACGGGAAGTAATTGTTCATTTCAAGGACTGACTGGCTGAAAGGATAAATGGATGGATGGATGGATGGTTGGTTGGTTGTTTGGTTGCTTGGCTGGAAGGATACAAGTTGCTGCTGCAAGTATGTTTGTATAAAACTCAAGTCAATATTTATATATATTTTGCATAAATGAACACACACAAACACACACATACACGTAGACATACACATGCAACAACAACCCAGAAAAATACTTGTCAATATGTGTATTAGTGTGCATGTGTGTGTGTGGTGTGTGTGTGTATGTTTGTTTGTTTTTCCTGTTTTTGTTCATAATGTTTGTATGCATTTTTAAACACATATAAAAGAATTTGAAACGTTAATACTTATTTATTGCACAAACACAAAAACAAGCACACACACGCACACATCCACACATACTCACACAATCTTCCATATGTTACATGCGTACATAAGAATGTGTGCACACCAACTTAAGGCGTTTAGATTATATGATAAGGACATGTTGAATTGAATGAACATTAAATAAAAAGAAATAAGAATGTTTATAATTGTGCAATGTGCATTTGTTAACATATTCGTTGACACATAAACATACACTCATCATACACAGATTTGACTACGTTCGTATGAATGGGTGCAACTTTAATGTATGATTACTGGCATATGTTCATTAGGATGGTCCTAAAAACAAAATAGCTGACTTTGATTAAATTCTTGTGAAAGTTTGTTCAGTTGAATGTTCCATTTTTTGTTTTTTTGATTGTTTTGTTTTTGTTTTGTTTTTGTTTTATTCGAACGAAAATTCTAAGGTGATTGCTTTGGAATGTAATTTTGGTTGAATCAAAGAAGAAAACTGATTTTCAATACAAAGCAAATTTTCTATTTTTATTTGTTAAAAGAAGAAAAAACTCAGGCGATTAACGCCCACCAACCCTTCATCGGGAAAGGATTATGGACAGACGATAGGATGGCAAAGAGTGGATGAGATCGCTTACAGCCAAACTTAAATTAGCGCGTCAAGCGTTTTGTATCTGACAAAAATTCTCATACTTTTACAAAATTTATGAAGCAAATACGGAAAAATTAAACCCTGTAACATACTAAAGTACAAAATGTACAACGCTGTTAAAATAAAAGATTATTATTTGTGTTAATTTCGTTTTTGTTAAGTTTTGAAAATCACAGAACAAAAATTGTTGTTTCCGTGGTATTTTTAATAATATTATTTCCATTGAAGAAAAAGTAAAGTTCTGTTTTGAGTTCGTGTTCAGTCTGAAAAATATAGCGAAGTTCGTGTTGGGTGTTCGGACGGAAAAAGTGCGTTCGAACACTAATTACTTATTGGTCAGCATTATCAGTCAAGGTTCTTATGCAGGTTATAAATACCAGCCGTACTCAGACCAAAATGAGTCACTTTACCCTTGAACGATGTTGGAAAATATTGCAAACTTATTATCGAACATCGAGTTCGGTTGGAAAATCATCGAAAGATCGTTTCATCAGCCGTCTTGGAGATGTCCATTGGCTGTCTCGGAGCAGTGATTGGACCACTGTAGACTTTGACTTGCGGGGTGTTATGGGAATAATCCAGAAATGATCCACATCCTGAAAGCAAATATAAGCCGAGCCATTCGTGGGAATAAGCTTTTGCGAAGTCAGCCGCTGCAGTCACACACATGAAATCATGTTCCATAATTAATGGAATTCTTTGTAATTTCCAATAAAGCCATAATATATCAAAATAAAATTAGGTTTAGTTAATTTTATTTAGTTAAAATAAATACTTGTACTTAGACCGCCCGATAATGCAAAACATATTTTTAACTTATAGCGTTGCGTTACTTAACAAATTGATTACGAAACAGCAAAACCTCCAACCCAACTTTTGTTCAGATGATGAGTGCAGTAATTCTTCTTTTCATTAGAAATTAAACAAACAAACAAACAAACCCTTCCTTTTCTTGACAATCAACATTTTCTCGCAACACTTTGAGCTGAGAATGTTTATATCTTCGGGCATCGATTATGAATGAATACTTAAGTGCAACGAGTGTTGTTTTAAAGAAACCGAATATTGTTGCATGACTCTTTACGGCACACAGGAGCAGAAGGCTTCATTCATTGTGAAAATAAAATAAAAAGAACTTGAAATGACCGCGAGCAATGAACTTGTAATATGTGCAACAAACAAACAAGGAGTGTCTTTTATTTCTGTGAATGAAATTGTATGAATGTCTATGCTATTATGTGTGTATATGTGTTTGTGCGTGTGTATTTGTATGCAGCATATGCATGTTCACATAATAAGCTTTTATGCAGTTAGAAAGAAAATTGTATTTGCTTATTTGCTTGCATTATATGCAGAAGGACATGCAACATGCGCCATACATACATCCGTATAATATGTTAACATATGAATATTGTGGGGCAAAAAGAGGCCGGTCCATTGAGATATAGTTTACATGGCCATTGCATTGTATTTTGTTTACAAAACCTACAATAAATAAAACACAAGGACATTTACATAAACATATTTGGATTTTAGAATCGGTCATTTTGTGTGCATGTGTCTGTGCTCGTGTAGGAAAATTCCGTTTTTTTTTTGTTGCTCACATTTTCTTGCAGCAGCCATTCAAGCCATTCATTCATTGAATTTTGAACATGAAATAAAATATTCAACAAACTTTAACTGAATTTAACTGCAGGCAGCAAGAAGGACTTAATTTCAAGGATTATGAAATAAATTAAAATGAAAAAAAATCAACAATATTTTGCTTTGTAGTTTTACAACAATGTGAAATAAAAAATATATTTTTCTGCAATTAATAAAGCTGAAATTCATATAATTATGTACCGAAAGCTTTATCGTTTTTTTTGCGGGTAATTTTTTGGTTTTTCCGAAAACTTTCTTTTAATTACGAGTAAATAAAACACGTTATATATTATAAATTATTAAACATATTTTGTTTTATAAAAAGTGCAAAAAGTGTTTTTTGCTTAATGCTGAACTACGTTTGTTTTGTTTCTTCTTCGCTTTAAGTTATTTAATACGATAAATACATAATTATAGAGACTTTTCCGAGAAGGGTGCGACGTTCATGTAGGATATAAATTTTTTCGAACAAATATATATTTTGAAGGCTTTTCAGCTTGCCTGCAGCAGCATTCAGGATCTCGGCATGAATCGAATCTGGTGCCTCCGAACTAATGCACTATCTGAGTGTCCACGAAAAAATGTACTCATTTTTTTGTCGATACAATAAATAAAATACAATAAAATCCGAATACAAGGCTACAGTGATCTGCCTCGGAATGTAAGCACTTCATTCAGTACAATTCGTCGAACAGGTGAGGATCTTACAATTCCAAAGACACCAACTGCAGGAAGAAAACGGGAGCCTAGTGACAAAACACTGCCGAGAAATATATTTCTACAATTTGACAGAAAACAAAAAAAAACTCGGTGCTTTTCACGGGAATTGCTAAAATTTTAGTATTTTAAATTTTTTATTCGCACTTTTTCGGACACTATTGATCTGTATAGAACGTCATTGCTGGTGATGGCCTCACCACTGGTGAGATGGCTAATTATTTAACGAATTTGGCTACCAAACGTTGGAGCTTTAACGTTTGTAACGGCTGCTCAAGTGCGCCACTTGTTTTGGTGATTAGGTCTGATAGACAGAATAATAAACAACCGATTTAAGAGAATTCTTCATGTTTGATCTGACTGTCAATATCCTTATTAAAAACCCAATCAGTGGGTGGCGTTGGCTCAGGTAGTAAGCACGTTGACTACAAACCGAAGGACCTGGGTTCAAACCCAGTGCCAGACAGAGTCATGAAATAAAAACACCACGCATTTCTCTGATGTGCATTGGTGTGCCTTTGTGTCAGTTGTTAACGGAAGGTTTCAGTGGCGAAGGCATGGTCACACTGGTCACTGAACTGTACCAACTTCAGCTTGATACTAATTCCAATGTAACATCAGAGCGCCCTCCTTCGTTGTTACTGAGTAGCACAATCAACGGCGAAGTAAAATAAAATTAATAAAAAGAAGTGGCTATACTATAAACTAAACACAGCTTCAAAACTCGTAATGTCCTCCTCGCCACCAGAGGCGCTGCAACACTGCTCTACGAATAAACGTGCAGAAAAAAAAAGCAGAGTTGTAAAGAACGAATGGAAGCTTCACCTCCTTTCATATCTATCACTATACCTTTCCACTAGTTCCAGCACAATGCATTGCATGTGTAGGGGTCATCCTCTGAGTGCTAGTCCAAGACTACTGCGCAATCGGTGATCAGAATGCAAGTCGATAGTTCGGGGAAAATTGCTAGATATCACTAAACTCTAAATCGAATGTTGGAGACAGCTCGGCGCTTGCTCTGCTGATTGACTAATCAATTTTACTTCCAATCACGTGAGCGTGCATGAACGTGTACAATAAAACGCTTAGCATGAGTCCCCGTGGGTGAATAGTGTTGTTGAGTGATTTTTTTCGTGATTTAAATGTTTTTTAAAATTAATTCGAAAATTGTGAAATACAGATAGGAATTGTGCATTCTGGCTGTACTTCTTTAGAAAACTGTTTTGATGAGTTTTGGTGATAATAATAAAGACAGGATATCATTAATTTCACTTAGTTTTATTTTTTTTTGGTTAGTATTTCGTGGGCGTAAGAATATCAAACTCTTGACTAAATTTTTTTTGCGCTCACGTGAGCCTAAGTGAGCATGAGCAAAAATTATTTATCGTGAGCGTGCACGAGTGTAACTGAAAAATACTCGTAACTCACGATCTCTACTGTAAACATCAAAACTTCTGTTTAACTACTTTATTGTTTTTCCTTTCGTAAATGAGTACGGGAATGATTAAATTGAAGTTGCCTCATGTTCGTTGCAATAGTTCAAAATAAAAATTGTTTTTAATTTTGGAAAATATATGGTTCTTAATTATTAATAAGCAAAGGTGTAACACATCCTTAGTCTGCCAAAAGACCAGCTTAAATGTACGCATAAGCACGAGTACATACATGCACAGGAAGGAGTACGCAATGATGTTAATGTTTTGGTATTAGTGTTATATAAGAATTTCTGATGCACTTGAAATCGTACCGAACCGTTAAATTATACTGTGTGGGATGTGAAGAAGCACAAGTAATGTTATTTATAGTGTCCTCATTTTCGTCATTTTTATTGATGATATTTTTGTGTTGTACTTGTTGAAGATGATGAGGATACATGAGCATGAAGATGCTGATGGTGGCGATATTGATGATGATGATGATGATTATGGTGTATTTGTGGAAATGGTAAATATTTCAAGTGATGTATTTGTAAGTATTATGACTGCTTCATCAGAATCAACAACTACACTAGTCTACATCAGCAACATTATAGCCTTAAGCTTTTCGTAATGCCTCGGGTATGAATGTCATTTTTATTTTGGTGAATACATTATTACTTTTTCACCTGTTGTGGATTCAATGGGATTCCAATGCAAAAAAAAAAAAATAATGAAAGAAAAAAAACCTCTACCAAGTACACTTTCATTCGATGCCATCAATAATACAGACTAGTATGAGTAAATGTGTTTTTAAGTATGAAAATATGTGTAGTTTGACATACATACGCATAACGTATATGTAAATACACACACATGCATCAAAACTCATACAATTTCAATATACGTACGAGTATAAACGCTTTTATAAGTACGAGTATTCGTTTATTCAAGTATTATGAACATGTTAAAGCTGAAGAAACGTGTAAATGTGTTAATATTAACTGTTTGTGTGTTTGAGAGTACTGTGTATGTGTGTGTTTGTGTTTATGTGTGCGTTTTGTTTAGCTGCAAGCATTAAAGTTTTAGTAGCACATGTGTGTGTTTGAGTGTTTCTAGCATGTTTAATACATCTATTGACAGTATAATCAACATTCATGACGATTCTTTAGCTGGACTTACCTGACATGGTGCCTGAAATAGATACGCATCGCCGAATGCAGTACTTAAGCAGAATATATAATCACGTTTTGGATGTTCCGGTATTGGTTGCATGATGGCTCCATCAACAATAATTAAATGTTTTGGTGCCGCCTCCACACTGCGACCCTCTCGCGAATCGCAAGGATAAAAGAGTAAAGTCGTGCCCTTCAAGCAGACCCAATAACCCTTCCAGCCTCGCTTGCGGGCCAATTCGATTTGATGTTTTTTGCGTAATAACCATTTTTTCACCGACAGGAAACTGTAAAGATTAAATAAAATACGGATTGTCAATTTTGTTGCCACAACTTAATATTGAATCTAATTAACAGCAATTGAATGATTTTGTCGTGTGCGTGATGTTCTTTCATGCCAATAATTTTGTTGGAAAGATTTATTCTTTAAATTTGTGTTCAGTGTGTTATTAGAGGAAAAAGATTAATAAGCAAAAAGTTTGAAATTGTTCAACGAAAAAGTTCTTTCTTTAAAATATATATGTACATGTACTCCTAAGATATATTAAAATCTGGTAGTCTTAAGTGTTCAGGTGATTATATTAGTTTATCTCCCAGAGCTGTCAAAATTTGTTTACTTTTAATACAAAATTGTTAAAATAACTTTCGGTTTGTGTTTACTTAACCCTGCAGCCACACGCTAAACTTTTTCTTTAAATTTTTTCACACGTACTGCTTATGAAAATTCATTTAAATTGATAGCTGGGATCGTAGTTGGGCAAAATACATGGCTTGCAGTATTTAAAATACAAAATACTTCCACGTCATGTATGTATTTATTTAAAATACAAAATTCACTATTTTTATTCAAACCAAGAAATACATTAGATAAAACTAATCAACAAAACAATTGTTTCCTTTCATAAATATCAGATTTTTGAATGTAGCATCAGACAAACTGTTTCTTGTTGGAGAATAAATAAAACCTGCTGAAGAAAATAATCTTTCTACATGTCCTGATGAGCACAAACGAGGGCGGATTGATATTGAAGCTACCTAAGTAGGAAAAAAAATTTTTTTTTTCAAAAACTATTTATTTCTAAACATGGTCTCCTTTCAGCTCTATACACTTAGTACAACGTTTCTCCAGTTTTTGTATCCCTTCCAAAAAATAGGATTTTTCGAGGTCCTTAAAATAGGTATTTGTTTGGTCAATAATTTCATCGTTGGAGCTAAATCTATTTCCACCCAGCCATTTCTTTAGGTTTGGAAATAGGAAGTAGTCACTAGGGGCTAAATCCGGAGAATATGACGGATGAGGTACCAAGTCGTAGCCCAATTCATAGAGCTTTGCCATTGAGACTGCACACGTAACAGGTTTATGGTCAATTGAAAGCAAACGCGGCACCCATCTTGCCGATAGCTTTTTCATATGCAAATGTTCATGCAAAATGTTGAACACACGTTCATATGATATGTTTACCATTTCAACAATCCCACGTAACTTGACTCGGCGATCATTCATAACGATATCGCGGATTTTCTTGATATTTTCTTCAGTGACCACCTCTTTTGGCCTTCCTGTTGCTGGTATTGTTGTAGTGCTTGTTCGGCCGCGTTTAAATTCAGCAATTCAATATTTTACCATATGATCTGACGGAGCAGACTCACCGTAATGTTTATCGAGCTCTCCTTTTGTCTCTTTCGCCGTTTTCCCTTTTAAATAATAGTTTTTAATCACTGCACGAAATTCCCTTTTTTCCATTTTTCAAGAAACACAAAAGTTGCTTACTTCAAACGACTACAACAAATAAACTAATCGATGAATTTGGATGAAATTTTAACAGCTGACGTTAGACGGATCGCAATTTTTGTGTTTGTGCTACCATCTAGCACTAGGTAGCTTTAATATCAATCCGCCCTCGTATATTAGAGTATTCCCTTATTTGACTTTTGGTTTTATTCGAGTAAGGAATTAATAATTCAAATAACGTATCTCCAAAAAATTTTTCTTTGGGACATTGAATCGAAAGTTTCAACATTATATACAAAAAAATTTACCCGAAAAAAGGTGTCCAATATTTTTGTCAGAGTGCACTTTCACCTTTAAAACGATACCAAAAAAAAAACTAAATTATGTTGCATAGTTCAAACGTTCTATTCCCTTTTGTAAGGAGACTTTTGTGATTTTTTAAACATTTTTCACATATTTTATGAAGTCATATTTCGGAAGCCAAAAGAGTCTGCGGTCTGAAAATTTATGTTTTGTTAAAATCCAACAACGTACAACAGTTGTGATGAATTTCATGCAAATCAGAGGTGTTGTATCCGAACGGCATGATGGTTTGACATGTTTTCACTCATAAGCAAAGCAATGAGAGTGTTTAAGGGGAAGAGAATAAGTAATTATGTAATTTTTCCCTTAAAATAAATGTAAATGAAATGGGTGTACGTTTAAGCTGGCGGTCGGATTTCGACCACTAGGCGTACTCTAGTTTACTTAAATGCGCTGATCCAAACGAAAGGCCCCTGGCTCATTTTTTTATTCGAAGTCAATATTTTTTTTTTAATTTGGACAAAGTTTAATCACAAAGAAATCACAATGAATATTTTATTGTCCTGTAAGATTTCCCCAGCATTATTTTAAAAAACTAAGATATCTATTATTGCTCCTGAGGAAATTTAGGATGACTTCCTTTAAAAAATAGTTTTTGAAGAAATAGAATTTGGTGCAGTCGTTTGAGAGCAAAGATGACATAAATGTTTACAAATACTGTTGATTATTAAAATTAAAATTGAAATTATATTTTATTTAATTATTTATTTTTTTAATTGGTCTTGAATTTCACGATATCAATGTAAATAAAATGTTATTTTTTTCTAAAATCAATGAATGTTTAAGATAGGAAAAAAATTTAGGGATTTTTTGTTTGTGTGCAGGGAAAAAAGGGAATTTGTTGGAGACATGCAGGGATCTTCAAATTTTCTGCTGGCATCACAGCAACAGCCGCCAAACAAGGACTTAGATGTCTATAATAGCGTTCCCTACTTAAGTTGTCACTACTTCCCTGTGGGTAGAACAAATTTAGACTTATTTAATAGGAATATGTATCAAAAATAACACATCTTGTTATTTTCAGTATAACAAATGTGTACGTACAAATTGAGGTTTACGAAAGGCCTGCAACAAACGGACAGACATCTTAGCGAAAACAAAACAGTACCGTTTTTTCACTTTCAGGAGCCTCAACTCATCCTAAAATAAGACTCAGATGTAAACTTTCTACCGAATAATTTGTTAGAACTTTTTTATCTTCTTGTGTTGCACAGTGTAATGAATACATTTTAAGTTTTAAAATCCCAAAATCCTTCCCTAAACGTTTTAAAATTACGAAAAGTGCCATGCCAGAAGCATCTGGAATGCTTTAGTAAAATATCCTTTTCAATTTTTTTGAGAGTAACAAATTGGCTTGGATTTTCCAATTGGTTTTTCTTCTTTATTTTCTCCAAGGGTGGGAGTATAATTGCCTGTAAGCTAAATTTTTTCTCGTTCCTAAAGGTTACACACATACTTACAGGGCATGTTTTTCGGATTTTTTTCTCTCTTTTCCTGGATTTTGGAATTTATGTGTGTTTTTTTTTTAATTTTTTTTTTTGGAAGGATTTAATAGTGTTGACGTGTAATACATACCCAGCTTTACGTACAGCTCCAGTGCAATTGAATGATGATGCAGCTGTACCAGTTGCTTTTGCTTTATATGGTGACGCCATGACACTTTCGCCATCATCTTCATCCGATACGGCCGTAGTTAAGCTCATGCGGTCATCGTCGGAAATCTAAACAAATTAAACACAAGAAAAATACCAGAAGAATGTTAAAAAGTCGCAAGAACAATGGAAAATATGTATAAATAAGAAAATCATTATCATTAGTCAATGTCTGCTTATGCATTACAATGCATTAAGTTTGAATTTTATTATATTCTTTTTCTCTTTTTGAAAATGTAAATTGTGTTGAATTTGCTGCAAGACGACAGACAGGAAAACAAGAAGTCAAGAAAATAAATTGCCACAGACTTGGGTTGTTATTAAATCAACACAATCTCTGATTTCCTTAGTTTTGTTGTTTTGTATTTTCAATTGTTGTTTTGTTTTCCAAGTTTTTTTATTTTCATTTTTTTTATTAACAACGAACGAACAAACGAACGCTTTATTTGAGTTGGACTTTGGTGCATCTGTTAAAGTTCTAACCGACCAAAAATAGTAGACCGACCGACACAGTTCTACATAATCTCATTATGAACAAGAAATACTGGGAGTCTCAGTGAGTGCAGCAAAAAATAAGAAAACCAAACAAAAAACTGGTATCGGTGCAATACACAACAGTATGTGTGCGTGTGTGAGTGTGTGAATCTGTGGCATCCTGTTCCCTTTATTTTATTGCTCTTATCTGGATGTGTGTATGCATGTTATTTAGTTAATGCATTCGCTTGCGTGCTTTTGTATTCGTAGCTGTGTTGATGTGGTGTGGATAATTTGCACAGCATAGCATATGCTTTTTTATATTACACACACACATGCACACACACATACATGCACACTAAACTATTTATATATAAATACAAATCTAAATAAACATATATGTATGTACGAGTATGTATGTGTGTATTGTAGGGAATATATGCTGTTGTATATTTTGCACTGTTGTATATTTTGTTAAGATACTTACATCAGCCACAACCACTGTAGCAGATTTTTTATTTTTTATATTTTTTTGTCTTTGTAAGTGTGTATATAAAAAGCATTTTCATGTTCGACCGACCCACTACTGCCGTTGAGTAGCAGTGAGTAATGAGCACGGACGGCTACTCAGTCTCTGCAACTACAAAAAAAAAAAAGCTGGTACCAACTAAAAAGCAAACGAATACCAAAATCACTTTCAAAAAAGCACAAAATACTCGTATGCTAAAGAATCACAAGAATGGAATGAGCATTCCCTGCCAGGCCAAAACTGTTGGTTTATTATCCAAACGAAGGATTTAAAAGGGATTTTACAGAAATATAAAATCAGAATAAAAATGAAAAACAAAACTTATTTATTGATGGTCCATTGAAGTGTTAATATTTTGTAGCATACTTTGCTTCCTTTTATTTTTTTGCTGTTTTTATTTTTGTTTTGTTTTGAAAAGAGTTACAAGTGAGTAGTTACCCAACAGAGAAATTTATTTATGAAAGAAAATACTTGAACTATTTTACAAATCATATGAATGATCTATTTTTGTACTTCTCTTTCACTTTTTATTTCTTAATTATTTTGAATTATAAGACTTTCAATTATTTGCTTTTGAATTATTTAAATAAAATATAGAATGATAATACTGTTGTACACACGAGTATTACTGTAATTGAAAAAAAAACTAATTTATAATATTATATTCGGTTAAAGGATGAAGAAACAGAAGTACGTCGTAACGTAGTTTTCCTTACAAGCTGTCATTTTAATTACATGCAAAGTAAGAGTGCTTCTGTTTAGATGCATTCACTCTCAGAAAAAAACTACGACGATATTTTCATAAAATTGCAATATTTTTTTTAAACATAATTTCTTATGATTTAAGTAACGAAATATAAACATAAAAGGACAACTACACAGAAAAAACTACGTACCAAACAAATCTGTAGTTTTTCGGAACAGTTCTTACGTTTTCAGCATCCTAAACGCGTGTAGTAGAAAACTGAATAGATCACTCAGATTCGTGACAAACGTGCATTCAGTTTTTAATTTTTTAAAGTTCAACTTATTCAAAAATATACTGTGGACGTTCAGTTCAGTGTTACTAAATGTAACAAGTGTGTTTTTTTTAAGAAATCATACACTCAGAATATTATTACAGTAACGGACTGTACGTTATTCAAGAAGTAATCCGTTCAGTTATTTTTAAAAGAATAAACATTTAAAATTGTAAGCAATTTTATTTTTAACTGATTCTAACTTTCTTTAAAAAAACTAAGGACATATTAATACGTATTTTCGGTTACTTTCAATATTGTCCGTTGTTTTCAAGTGCTGTTTTTTCTTTGTTTGCTTTATTTGATTTGTTTGAGGAAAAATCTTTTATTTTTACGGGCTTAGGTCAATTAATTTTTTAACATTAAAAATTAAATTAACTTTTGGTTCAATTTAAATGAAAAATTAGTAGACAGGTTTTTAAGTGAACTTTCATTTGTTTTAAATTACAATTTCAGTTAATCTTACGTACAGAATATTTTGAGTGTAAATTTAATCTCAATAAATGCAAGGACATGTCTGTATAACACACTTCCATGTTGCTAAAAATGAGATTTTAGCTGCAATTATGATCAGGATGCAACAGGACTTGATAACAACTTCTAGAATTATGCTGTTAAGTTTTGTGGTAAATTTCACTGCAGACCCAACTAAGTCTCATATATCCTTTTGGTTATTCTTTCTATAAGACCGTTTAAATATTATCCGAAACTAACAAAATTTAACAAGTGCCTCAATGAAGATTATGGACATTTTTTGATCTACTATTTACTGGAATCGAACTGTTAAATTATATCAAATGTCCTTTTAAAGATATGAATAAATTTTAAATATTTAGCGTTCTCTAATGAAAATCTGATGTTAACTAATGCTGATTTAAATTTGTGAAAAATTTAAGGAAAGAAACGCCATTAAAATTTTTTTTAGTTTATTTAAAAATATTTTAAAGTTTGAAAAACATAAAATAAATGATCAATATTGTATATAAAATTTTTTTAACACCAACAAAATTCAATGAAATTATA
This sequence comes from Gymnocheta viridis, assembly GCA_956483585.1. Classification (NCBI taxonomy): domain Eukaryota; kingdom Metazoa; phylum Arthropoda; class Insecta; order Diptera; family Tachinidae; genus Gymnocheta; species Gymnocheta viridis. The sequence continues at coordinate 121,247,631 of OY101442.1, forward strand.
ATGAGATGGTGTAGCGACCTCGAAATCAATACTGATCCGTTCTGCTAGTCTGATGAATAATAAAAATTGTTCTATATATAGTACCTTAATAAAAATAATGAATTTATTGAAAAAATTTCCTAATAAAATGAAATAAAAAATTAGAATAAATAAATGGGTAAACATTAATTATGAAATTATAATTTTAAGAGCAATTTAAAATTTCCTAAATCACATAACGAAAGTGCAGGTTTTCAAAGGAACTTAAGAATTTGCTATTTTATTCCTTGTAAACTACATGAATTCTATTGTATAAGATCTCCACTGAAAACATAGTACTCGTATCTACAAATATAATTATATTTTTGATACTTCCTTCTTCGCAACAAAAAAAAAAAAAAAAAAAAGAACGTAATAACTTCATTTACTTAAATCCCCAAAAACATTGATACTTTTTTTTGCAAGGAGCAGCTACTTGGCAGCCAATAAAAAATTCCAATATCTATAAAACAAAATTGCAAAAATAATTATGTGAATCTTTTTGCTCAAGAAAATTGTTGTTCTTTATTTCATTCAATGCAATTTATTGCGTTTTTCTTTTGTTTGTTCGTTTATTTTTTCGTTACAGACCAGATCAGACTTAAGTTTTTTTTTTCGCACAGTTTATTTGAAATTCACTTTCCACTTTGCAATTAAATTTCACAAACCATAAAATTATTAAGTACTAAATCGTCTTCAGGAAAAAAAAAGAGAAACTAATTAAATCTAAAGAAAAACAAAAAGTTTACAAGAACTACGAGTACAACAAAAAAGGATTGATTGTACGCGGTTACAAATACGAAGAGAACGAACATAAATCACAAAATGACCAAAGAAGTATTTTTGTTTTTCGTAAAAAGGTAATTCATTAATGAAATACGAGTAAGAAACTGTTTTTTTTTGGATGAGTGGCGTTTTTTCGCTGTTTGGCTTGAGTCAACAAAATTCCTGTTGTTTAGCATACGAAAATAAAATGAAGAAAAAGGTAAAGAAATCAGCAGTTGTAATAAACATCAACTTGAAGATGAAAGAACAACAAGTACCAAAAAAAAAACGAACCCTTTTTAAGTAATTACACTGAACAAGATGTAAAGTTTTGTGGCAGTAATTTGAAATTCAATGTGTTTTCGTCTTATTTAATGGAATTATACGAGTATTATCATGAAGTCCTTAAATCAGACGCCCCGCCCCGCCCGCATTTTAACAAGGGATTTGTGGTTTAACAGTCGAGTGATCTTACCTTTCTTAAGAACATTTCGTTGCATTGTTTCGCCGTACTACGCCAGTGACGATGACGAAAACGTGAGTTACCCAAATGCAGGGTCCCATGCAGTTCGGCTGCTTCGTTAACGACACGTTTGATAACTTGATAACGTATGACGTCATAGCGATGGAGAGGTTTGAGAGCGACGGTGCCATGCTCGGGCTCTGACTCGGCACCCGAACGCATTTGATCGTCATCTTCGTCATCATGCCAAGCACTCAGGACACCTTCGACGAAATTGTACAACAGTTCGCCATTGGTTTGGGATGGCTGTGAACCGGACGGCTTTTGCTCATATTTGATTAGTTTGCGATTTTGGCACACTTCCCGCAAGAGATTCTCACCAAAATGAACGGTTTTATGACGACGCCGACGTTCGTCGAGAGATGCTGCTGAGGCAGACTTTGTGAGTTTTCCATTGGTGCCATTGGCATGACCGTTTTGGTGTTTTCGTTTCGCCACAACGGGGCCGGTACAAAGCAAGGCACACGATTCGCCACGTTGGAGGGTGTTGGGCTGTGAATTGCTGCGTTGGTCGGCACGCTTCGTTGAGGAGAGCAACGACGATACTGGAGCGGCTGGCTCAATATCGTAAAGTAAGGCAGGTGGCTGTGCAAGGGTTGTGCGCAGCCGATTGAAGTCGGCCGCGCAGCGAGGCAGTGAGTTACACTTAGGAGCATTCAAGCATTTTCGATTCCGACAACTGAGCGGAGCACAATAACGGCAATCATGGCAGATGACAAACTTACGCTTCTGCTGATTTTGAGCGGGCGGCACTTTTGACGATAGCGGTGGAGGAGCTGAACCGTCATCTGACGGAGGTACTGTGTGCATTTGAGCTTTTGTTAGTTGCTGATTTCGCAAAAGATTCAATGTTGACGATGACGATGGCATTTTTCGTTGGCTAGTCGACTGGCATTCGAGATAACGACAATTGGGATCGGTGCAGATGGGCAGAAGGGGACATGATGGATCTGTGCAGGGTGATGGAGAGCGTGGCGCACGCTCAGCTGATGAGGATTTCCGTTTGAGCAGACCATTGTGGGATACAGTCATGTCGGATATGGTTGCTGATCGCTGAGTTTGATGTCTCCTCGAACGTTCTTTTTTAGATTCACGTGAGCTTTGTTGGTTTGAGGTTTTACTTGTTTTGGGTGGCAATTGAGGAGGCATTAACTCATCTTTGGGTACATACTGATAGCGCTCTTTGTGCGGTTTGGCGTAGAGGCGTTCGACATTTGTTGCAGTTGCAGGTGTTGGTGTCGAAACGGTAACTACTTCGCTGGCGGAGTGTCGCAGGCGTCTGTCTCTTATTCGTTGTTCCTGATACCGTCGATCTGAACAAATTTGCTGTGCAGAGGGTTGTGTTTGTGGCTGTTGTGGTTGGGCCGAGGGAGTCGATGATTTTTGGGATAATTCTACAAAACTTTGATGAGATGAGCGTCTATCTATGGGTGTCTTGCCAATGGACTGTAAACGATTCAGTGGATAGGCGATCCAGTCGGTTATGCTTTCTTCACTGCGGTCACTGTAGCCAAGTGAATGCCGCTTGCGGGCTGGATGCTGACTAACATCGTCTTCATGGGAATGCGAACGAGGTGTATCACCACTGCCGTTTCTTCGGTGATGCGGTCTTCTTGATTTCGCAGAAGCTTCTTCTCGGGCAGTCAAGGCTTTCGTTGACTTTGTCAGGCATTCTACAAGATCAGTTTTGAGAAGAGAAATTTCTCCTGGGCCTGAACTTTGACGCGACAACGGTTTCTTCAAAAGCTCGGTCAATTCTTCTTTTAAAGCTTTTGCATAAGAAGATGTGCTAGGCCTGGTGTCCACCAGCTGAGGCGTATGTTGGCGTTCAACCACTGAACGTTTGCGTGGCAAATGCTCAAGCAGCCATTCAGGCAACTCATCCTTCATCACAGTTATTTCACTCGGACCTGATGAAGTTCGAGCGGGAACACGCTGTCTTTCCAACCACTCCATAGTCTCTTCTCGCACAGCACCACTTTCGGCTGAGCGCGACGAATGCCTTTGCTGAGCTTTTCGATCGAACCACTCAAGCTCGTCAGGCGATCTTTTGCAGTCTTTGGACACGGGAACTTCTTCGGCACTTTTCTGACGACGAGGTGGCAATTGAGGTTTATGCTCTTCGGCGTGTCTGTGATGATGTTTATGCGTATGACTGTGGTTATGAGTGGCAGCTGAAGGATCTTTTTTAGCAGGCGTTTGGGGGTGTGGTTTTTTAGGATCTTTGCATTTGATTATTTTCTGTTCAATGGTATCTTCATTGCGAGCCCTAACACGGCGAGTGATCTCGAATATGTCACCGTTTATTTGATGGTAAAACTTTTCTACCTCCACGCCTTTATCAAATTCCTCTTTTACTTGCTGCACATATAGTTTGCTACGGGATGTTGGACGGGGGGGAGGAAGAGGAGGAGGAGCTTTAGAATCTTTGTTATCGTCGATAACATCATCATCTGATCCAGCGGACATCAAGAGGGCACCCTTGTCGCCTTCACCCACCATTCCGCCGATTGTACGTGCCGAAGAGGTGGCCGGAAGTGGCTTTTGCTGCAACTCCTCTTGTTGTTGCTGCTGTAGCAGGCGGTCGAGTGAGCCATGATGCGTTGTTTTCAAGGTCGGACCCAAAGTACCTTCGCCGAATGGCTGCAGGCGACACTTCGCATTACAAATGCAGACAGGACGTTTTTTGCTGCCGAAACGAAAGAGACTATTCGCCAGCTGTGTCACACCATCGCCCAGAACACTTCCTCCACCGCCGCCAGCGGTCACATCCCTTCCCGAAGCCGTTGTTGCCGAAGTCAAACGTCCGGCCTGTGAAACTGGCGTTATGTCGACTATCACGCAACAGCAATGCAACGAGAAGGTCTTTTTATCGCAGCCACTGCCGCTAACAGAGTTATTGTTATCGCTTTCACTATTTTGTGAGGCTGCCAGAATGAGCGGCTTAAACGGTGTGTATCAGTCGAATTTTTACGCTGCCTGTGGGTGTTTGGGGATGATATAGTGGGCTTTAACTGGAGCGAATTGGGTTTGTAGCTTGGAAGATCGCCAATGGGAATAAAGCTTAAGCTGCGGCTAAGATTTATTCCAGCGTTAGGATTAGGTTGGATAAGCAATAGCGACGGAAGTGATAGTGGTATTGGTAGTGGCAAGAGAGCAAGGATACGTTTGGTTTTATAAATAATTTCTGCAGATGCATCAGCATACAACATTCCCACATCTGTTGATAAACTGCTTGTTATAGTATGTTCTTGTTGTTGTTGTTATTGTTGTTGTTGCTGTTGTTATTGTGTTGTTTGTCAGTTTTTTTTAATCTAAAAATTTCCAGTTTAACTTCTTTGAGTGCTTGACATCCAGTAGAGTAGCAGCAAAACAAACTTTAACGAAAAGTAAAATTTTTTTCAAGCTGTTGACTTGTTTTGAAATTCAATTTGTCACTGCACAGAAAACTTTTCTCTTTTAGTTATCCACTTGATTAAAACAAACAAACGAACACACATGGGCCCACGTACACTTGCACGCACGCATTCATAGTAACAGAATTTGCATTTTAAGGAAGTTTTTCCTCTTTACTATTTTCAGGAGTCAAAGTCACGTTTAAAGATTTATTTTTTTTATTATTTGTTGGTTTGTAAACAAATCAATCGATATGTTTGTCTAAAGAGATTTCGCTGAATTATATATAAAAAATAATAAATATAACTGAATGCCTTGGAGTCTTAACGACTTTGAAAACACGTTAGTCAAAATACACAAATACCAAATACATTTACGCTTGTATAACTGTGTGTGTGTGTGGGTGTGTATGATTTTATTTATGGGAGAAATTTAACTACTGATTAAATTAAGCTTTATAAATTCGCCGAGATGTTAACGAGTGAGTGTGTATGTGAGGCAATAAGGTGTGTGTGTGTGTGTGTGTGTGAGTGTAAGTGTACATAATTGTATTAGTTCAAGTGTGTATGTGTATGTGTGTAAATGCAATATTTTACATTTACGTGAATATAACGGTGAAGGACATTGGCAGATGTAGCGAATGCTTTTTTGGCGCAAGGACATCAACTGCAAGTTTTTATTTTTTATTTTTTTTAATTTTTCCACTACGTAAGAAAACAACAAACACACACACACACATTACCGAACACTTGCACAAATACACATTAAAGTGAATGAGTGACGTGAATCTTTGTTTTAGCTTCGTGTGTATGTGTGTTTGTTTTTATCACAGTATGTGTTCATAAATGCGTGTGTTTATTTGAAAGAGTCAATTGTATGTGTGTGTGTTGTTGTCGTGCTGTAATAAACGTACACATACAAATGTGCACACACGCATATAAATCTGTAAACATTTTCAGCGAAATTCCATCTTAAAATCAATATTTTATTTTTGTTCATTTGAAATTTTTATGGTGCTTATAAATTATTTCATTTCTTAAGGTTTTTCAAACTTTAACTATTCGTTGATAACTTTGAAATGTTTATAAACAATTTATGTTGTTTTTTTTTTCTTCTTGTAAATAGAAGTAAAAAATAAAAATCAGTTCATGTCAGACCTTGTCATACCAAATGACGTTTGCACTGAAAATGACATTGACCTGCTACATAAGAACGTAACCGATGAAAAGATTTATGAATAAACTTGAATTTGATTGCAATTATATTCTAATTGAAATGGAAATCCTCGCTGTATAATATGGTTTTCCTTACATCTTCAAAGTAGTTGGTTGTATGAAAAGTATGTGTAAACTTTTTGCCATAAAATATTTAATCGAAGGATTTTTTTTTTCAAAAGCAAAATTGTATGTTATCAATCCAGGCAACGTTGTGTTGGTGGGAAACATTTCGAAAAATTTAAAACCCGTTGAATTTGAATTTTTAATCACAAACTAAGAAAGGCAGTGACAAAAGTTGTATAATGTAAATGGGCACAGACTTGCGAAATTGTCTTGGAGAATACGTTGTTCTTAAAAATTAATCTTATTATAAATCTTATAATAGAAAAAAAATATTCTACTTATTTTCCAAATTCAATTCGCGTATCGGTATCGTGATCGTCGTTATCTAGGCGCACGGGAGTTCCGGCCATACAGTGTGTATTATTACACGAAACCATTCGAGCTGTTTTTACCCCCCTTCATAACTTTGTACCACTTTATCATAAAATAATGAAACTTGAAACATAAGGTCTCACTACACAGCGTCCAATTGCATTGACATATGCCAGACAAAGTATTTGTGCAACGGCCACTTGACACCTTGTGTTTAAATCGGCGGCCATGGCATAAGTCACTTGGACAATTTCCTGTGTTTTAATTATTAAAAGATCTATTGTTGGCACATACAGGTATGCACTCATAAAGACTTTGGAAACTGTCAAGATACGCACCGTACATTCCCATTGGGAAACTAAAGGAACTCAAACTGATGTTTAAAATAATTAAACGATCATATGTCTTGATTTCCCACACTTTAATTATTAATATTAAGAAGCCACTCAATCATAGGTTTTGGATATTGTCTAAAATTTATGATTGCCTGGTAAAATATAAAATAAATATATTATAAGAATAGAAGTATAGATTTCGAGTGAAATTCTAGGAAACGCTCATTCAGGACGTGTAGAACTTCTCATCATTGGTATTTAATCTAATGTATTTAGTATTCAAAAATTAATTCATTATCTAAGTCATTAAATAAAATATAAATATAAAGAAAAAATTAAAAAATAATATTTCTTTACGAGGGCACTTTTCAGCCGGGAGGCATCAGGATAACCGCCTTTTATATGGGGCACTTCCACTACAGCTAGAGAGCTAAAATTTGGTAGGCAGGTAGGTCTTGGCGAGCAATTAACTAGAAAAATCTGAAAAGGGGCACTTTTGTATGCGGCACTTCCAGTACATTTAGAAAGCTGAAATTTGGTATACATGGCCCGCATGAGTAATTAACGAAAAAAAAACTTGAAAATTGGCATTTTACATCATTTCTTGGCGATCTATTAGCTTGGCAATAATTTTACCATAATTCTTTCCCATATTAGAAAGGCTAAAAATATTGCCAAGCTAACAGGCTGCCAAGAAATGAGATGGTATTTTGCCTATCAAGAACTTGGGCTTTATTTTGATCTCAGTAGTTTTTACGGCAGAAATTTTTGGATAGAAATCCTGGCGTTATTTGCACAATTAGTTTTTATGCTGATTTTTTTATCGCTAACATATCGGCAAATGGTCAGATCGATGCATCCCTAATTTGAATGTTCTATTAGCGTAACGTTTACACACTCTTACTCCTATGTAGTTTTCCATTTTTTATAGCTTAAAATATAATGACTGAAATTAGTTTAACATCAATAATTTTAAAACAAATAAATCTGGCCAATATTTATTTATGAAAATCGCTTGACTTAAATAGACTCGGTTAATTTTTGGTTGTAATAAAAATTATATTTTTATTGCAGCTCGAATTTTTCAAAGTAGAATTTCTCATTTTTTTATTTTTATATTCTCAAAAATAGTATTCCAGCAAAATATATGGGAATTTTTTCATGCTCATTTATTGCTGGTGTACTTTATAAATTTCGGAAATTTTTTTCGTTTCCGAGAACTTGTTTCTTTGTTTATTTGAGACGCTGAGCACGAATCTCCATTTTTCGATAGGTATGTACCGTTTTGTCAAAGAGGAAGGATTTGCCAGGATATATCATTCCGCACAAAATTATTTTTGATCCGTGCAAGCCTTGTTTTTGAATCTTCCCGGTATTTTCATTTGTTATGAATTTAAAACAAAAATTTATGTTATATAAATATTTTTTTAAATTTATTAATCGAGTTTGCCTCGATATCTTTTTTCAAAGATTTTACCAAAAAAAAATTATATAAACTTTTTAGTTATTTGCTCCAACTTCTACGATATCTCGGCAATTAGCGGGCAGATTTAGAAACACTTTTGACATGGATTAAAGCAAACTTTGCTGTGGAATTTAGTTGTGAGATCCTTAATTTTTAAAATAACAGTATATCTGGAAAACTGGAGCTGATTAAAAAACGGAGTAAAGATTCGCATTCAGCGTCGCACATAAACAAAGAAATACCTTTCTTTTCTAGGAAACGAAAAAACTTGTAAGGCAGTGTAATCCTGTCAACAGTGTTTTGTCAAATGCTGGAGCAAAAATAAACTAAAAGCCTGTTTTTAAAAAAAGATGAGAAAAATCCAAAAGAGCGAATGAAAAAGTTGGAAAAGCTGAACAATTTGAATATCGAATTTCACTTGACTAGAAATATGCAAATATTAGCTGCCTGTTTTTGGAAAATGAAAACAAAATTTTAAGTGACAATTTGTATTGAAAACTAAAACAAATTTTCGTATTTTATTGTTGTTTTCAATATTAATTCTCACTCACAATTTGGTTTTAATTTTCTAAAAACAGGTAGTAAGACTAAGTTGCGAATGGTTGTGGCAAAACCAATAGGCTTATGCCACTTCGGATCTGTTAGTGAATTTTTTGAAAAAGCTCAACACAACTTTACTGGTCTAACATCAGTTCTTTTGCAGTGGGGCCCAGAAATGAATAATAAAAAGTTGATGGTACCACAATAGGCGCTAGTTGCGACTTCGTTGGAATAGACACAATGTAAATGTCTATAGAAACTTCGGCTTGCGACCACTTTGAGATAAATCAAAATTCAAATTAAACGCAGCTCATTCAGCTGATTTAGAATAAACTGATACTATGTTTCCAATCAACCAGATTTACGTAAATAAATTCTTAAATTTTTGTTTCAATCAACTAAGAAGCAAATAACGGCTAAGGACGCGGATTCGTTCGGCATTTTCCTGATGTAAATTTATTAGTGTGGCATTATGCTAAATTGTTGTTGAACTGTGTTTAAGTGAGACGACGGCATAGCACTGGTCACTGAACATTACCGGCAGCAATTGATACCGGTTTAACTATGTTAATGTGCATCGCAGCGCTCTCCTTCATCGGTATTGTAGCCAAATCGTAAGCGAATGAATAAAATTGCCTAAACAGCTTAAACAAATAATGTGCCTACTTGACAGCAGAAGCGCTGCAATGTTACTCCCAAAATTTGCAACAGCAGGCTTGTAAAAAAATTAACAATTCTGATTTTTCCATCTGTTCTCTTGCCACCGCTTTCCAAAAAAGGTGACATATCTACTGCTTGGTTGGCATTCTTTGCCTGTAAAAAAAAATAATTCGAAGTGGTTTCACCGTTTTGTCTTGTAAGCGATTTGGTGTTCTTCTATTCGTAGTAAAATTGATGAAGTTTTTTTATATGGAGTACGCAGCTAATCTAATAGGTTTTTTTCTTTCAAATAATAATAAATTAAAAAAAATAAAACTTAAATAAGAGTTTTTAATTTTTATTAATCAAAAAAAGACCTCAAGCCGAACATTTCTTTAAATTATTAATTAATTATTAATCACTACTGGTGGATGACCCTGGGAGGGAGTTTGTAATTTTGTAAATTAGTTTGTACTCAATCAATCATTTGTGATATATTTGAAAAAATTTTTCAATTCATTTATTTAACAGCTGAATTTGAAAGCACAACTAACTGATCAACAAAGTTGGCCAAAATATTGGAATAATAAAGTAATAAAAATAAAACTTAAATAAGAGTTTTTAATTTTTATTAATCAAAAAAAGACCTCAAGCCGAACATTTCTTTAAATTATTAATTAATTATTAATCACTACTGGTGGATGACCCTGGGAGGGAGTTTGTAATTTTGTAAATTAGTTTGTACTCAATCAATCATTTGTGATATATTTTAAAAATTTTTTCAATTCATTTATTTAACAGCTGAATTTGAAAGCACAACTAACTGATCAACAAAGTTGGCCAAAATATTGGAATAATAAATTAATAAAAATAAAACTTAAATAAGAGTTTTTAATTTTTATTAATCAAAAAAAAGACCTCAAGCCGAACATTTCTTTAAATTATTAATTATGCAAAAAGTCTGCAATGCAATACATTCATAAACGAAATTTGATTAATCAAATATTAGAATGATTTCATTAAAGAATATCAAACAAACATATTTTAAAGAATATTTAATTAATACAGACACAAGTTAAAAGAAATACAAAAAACAAAAATTGGAAGGAAAAGAGTAAAAACTTAAATTATTTACTTATTCATCATGTAAATTATTCAAAACTTTGACTAATCAAGTGATGATGTTTTTGAAAGCGCTGGTTAATCAATTCATCATGTTGTTGAATAATACAAATGAGAAGTAAGTGATCAATAATAAATTTGAATAATAAATTTTTTTTGATTAATCAAATAATCGATTAATAAATTTTGTTATTAATCAAATAGTCGATTGATAAGTTTTTGTGAATAATCAAATAATCGATTAATCAGATTTCGATTAAGCAACATGTGTTGAATAATTTATTAATTGACTGCGCTAACGTTTACGGTAATCAAACCATTGTTGGATATAAGTAACACAGTGCGACAAAAATATACCTTGGAAGTGATATTATTTTTCTTGTAGGAGCTGTCGAGTAGATCAAGAATCTGTATTTGAAATTTCCGGGACACCTCCAAAATCTGGAGTTACGGGTAAAAAACCGGTTGTTCGTACCTCTATGCACTTATAGGTCTGCAACTTAGTTGAATATTAACTTATTTAAAATTTAGATTTAGAAAGAAGAGACTGAAGCCTTTAGAATGATGTATATGATGTTCATGTTGCTTTTAAAAACATGTTAATAATTTAACCGCAATGGCATTTTCCGTTCAATTTTTTCGCTATTTTTCATATTCGGACATGTTTTTTTGCAGTAGTTTGTAAGAGAACCCTATTTTTTATACACATAATATGAAAGTATATTTTGTAAGAAGAAAAAATGCTATTTTGGTTTTTAAAATCCGTTAAAAACTAATTGACTATTAAACTTTTTATAAAAACAAAATATTTGCAAAAATCCCTACATTCAGTTTTTTGTGTTACTTAAATAAAAAAACAAAACAAATATGTTTTTTTATTTTATTTTAAACAAAAACAATGTAATAATTTAAACTATAAATAAAATCATTGGTGCATGTGTTCGGCAAACTTTTTATATTCCAGAACCCCCATTTGTTATTTATACAAAACTTTATATTCCTTTAATTAAATAAGTAATAAAATTGATTTTTCTAAAGATATCATAGTTAATAGTTAACATTGTACTAAAATATATTAAATCAAATATATTAACAGATTATAATCTGTCCATGTTGTTGTTTTTCCAATACATAATTTTAATTTGAAAAATTGTCTTTTGTTTCATCATTTCTTTTTCGAATGGACATCGAATTAAGTAGTTTATATAAATTATAAAATTTTCTATAAGTTACCAAAATCCTAGATTATTTTCGTATTTTTCTAGCAGTAGCACTGTCAAAATATTATATTTCGCAAAGTAGTGCAAATAACAGATTGGAAATTGGTGAATTCAGATTTGAGCTTGAGCCGAACAATACATTTCGAGTTAAACATAACCAGTTCAATTGATTACGTAGAAATATTAATAATATGATGATATCTTAAAAATTATTAAACTTTAACTAATTGTATTTAGTAAATACTATGAATTACAACAAGGAATTTTGTAGTTGTTATCTGATGTATTTGAATATTGACACCGATACCGTTATCGATACCGAAATAGAAGAAATTTATTACTGAAACCGACACCGTTGTAAGTTTCGGTTGCCATCAATGTTCGTTATGCATGTGACATAAATATTAAATTTGCAGAATAATTTATTTATCCCATCATTAATTATTATGACTGCCACTAAGCCACTATCGATGATGACAACACGCAACCGATCTCAATTACTTTCCGGATAAAGAATAAACATCACACTTTCGCTAATAACTTTACTAGAAACTAAATAAAATTTTAGGCAATTAAACAAATTAGCTCATATTGTTTATATGAGCTAATTTGTTTTTTTTATTCTGTCATTGGGAATGTTTTTAGCGAAATGAATAATAATATTCTTTTGGTGGCCTGAAAAATTATTTAAAAAATACATACATCGATATATTTTCTTGCGGCCTGGAAAAATAAACATTTTTTATTCATTGATCATTCCATTTGCTTTAATTATTTTTCAACGTTCGGTCACAATTTTGTTTATAATTAAAATAAACATGACACTCATTTAATTTCCAATAACTTGAATAATAATTAATGAAAAAAAAGATAACGAATGCACGATGGAATTTTTCATGAAATTATAAATTGTTGATGAAATTATAAATTTATTGATAAGAGGCCTGTCTAGAGAAGCAAGCGGTGATCTGTATACAATTTCTTTATATTTACTATAATCGTTGAACAATTTGTAAAAATATTTTTAGACCTGAAAAAGTTACTTTGAAATTTCAACGTAGAAATAGATCTCTGAAGTAACTTTAAGACATAAAATTGTCATCGCCTAATTGTGAACACAGTTGCTTTCAACCATTTTACTCAATAAAAACAATAACTTATGAGTAAATAAAGAGTCGGACCCAACAAAAATAACTGCGGATAATTTATGAAAAAATTTAAATTCATATAAATTTAGGCCCGAAAAGAGATATGAATGGCTGGCAGCACCTTTGAGCCGTGAGATGCAATAAAATCAAGTTGTCGAAAAATTTTAAGAAAGCACACAAAGTAATGAGAGGATCCCTGAGAAACTTCAATATAAATCAGTTTCAAAAGTAATATTTTAGCCGAAGTGTATCATTCTTTGGAAATATATTACGCCACCATTTTACTCGCATTTACTGCTTCCGCCAGGAGAGACAGGAGTTCTTCTCCAGAGTGCCTCTACGGAAGTTATACTAATGCTCGCTAAGTAAACTCTGGAGCTCTTAATACTTCAGAAGATGGAAGCTTACAATATTTTCCATTTGATAAGTTTTTTTATTTTGAAAAATATAAAAAGCCACCCTTTTTAATTTGTGAATTTAAAAATGCAAGTCAATTATTTTGAAAACATTTTGAGTACTTGAAACTTTTAACAAAACTTGTATTTTTTCATTAATTTTTTAAATGAAAACTATCAAAATAGCATTCATATATTCAGCACAGTAGTACGAAATCATTCACAATTGGTGCGTCTTCCAAAGGTTGCAATCACATTTACTGTGAAAATTGTCAATAATCAATCAACAATTATGACTTAATTGAATTTTTGTGAGCAAATTTCAATTAGAAATATCAAATTTATTCGTATTATTTATTGTTTGCTATTTTTACAATTTGCTGTTGCTGATTTCTTCAGAAAATTTTCCATTTTCTACAAAGCGTGTTTATTTATTTGTTTGTATGTTATTATGTGTCTATGTGTGAGTTTGTATTGAAGTGGTAGTTAGTGTCCATCTGTGTGAGAGCGAGTGAGTGTAAGTGTAATATTGCCATCATAATTTTATCTGATAAATTAATTAAGTTGATAAACTGATTTTTTTTGTTGCTCGTATTGAAACAAATTGACCTTCGAAAAATGGGTGTGTCGCTTTTGTAAAATATTGCTTTTTTTGTTATTTCTTTTTTTTCAATAGTAAAAGGCATTTTTATGGTTACGCTAATGCTGTTGCTGACGATGATGTTGATGCTGTTGCTGTTGCTATTGCTGTTGGGGATAATGAAGGTTTTTTTGTGTGCGATTAAAATTTATAGTTAACGCCTGACCTTTTTTTGTGAAAGGTAAGCTAAAATCTAAAATGGATTTTCATTGTTTCATTATTCAACTAAATCAAGCGAAAATGATAAATTAGGTTTTGCAAATTTGGCAAACGCACACAAAAATATTACTGATGTTTCATTCACTAGGTTAAATAAAAAGAAGAAAAACTAAAACAACGAAAGCATGACGTTTTAAAGATCCTTGTTTGTTTGTGACGCTTGTGTTATTTTGCTAAAAGCTTCTGCTATTGTTGTCAATGTATGAAAACATCAAAAAGCATCATCTATTGTTGTATTATTTTGGTGGCAAATTTAGGTGCTAAAATAATAACTACTTCGTCATGAAATTTAACAACTATTACAGTAACAATATCCTTCCTGTTATCCTTCCACTAACCAGCCATCTTCTTTAATATTGTCTACTCAAAAGTTCAACCAAGCAAAATACCTGCAAATACAAATATTTATTTGGCTGTGGGTGTGTGTGTGTGTGTGGCGTGGTGTGGCAAGTGTATCGTATATGTAGCTGTGTGTATTAAGGTGTTAAATTGAAGTTATGTTAAGTTAGTAGTATACAATTTCATTAAACCTTGCAATTCAACTCTGCAAGGAGCCGTTGAGGAGAAATCCGTTGAAAAAGGATACAAGAAAAAAAGACAGAAAGAAACGCAGACAAGTAAAATAAATGAAAACAATCTAACAAAATAGATTGAATTAAATCAAGTCAAAGTAATAAAACAAATACCAGTCTTATGGTTTGGATTGGTTGTTGCACACCCAGCCACACTCTCTTTATTTAATCGATGTACATGTATTAGTGTGTTTGTATAAATGTAGTAGCTTAAACTCATGTGTGAGTTTGGTTCTGTGTGTTTGTGTGTGACTTAATTCCTGTGCAAATATTCAAATGAAATAGAAACGGGGGTTTTTTTTAATATTTATTTTACAACATTTCAGTTGGATTTTGTATTATTTGTCTGAATCAATTTTTTAATTTCATTATTCCTTCTCTCTACACAATTGTTTTGTATTGTTAATTTATGCTTGTTTTCGTTTCCTTTTTTTTACACAAAAATTATCGCTTTTTTTACATATTTGATGTGTGGCTTAAGCCGAATGAAAGCAGGAAAAAATTGCAAATAATTCTTTTTGGTTTTGTGATTTTTTTGTGTGTGTTTTCCTTCTTTTTTCTGTCACTGAGTTGCTTATTACAAACATATGCATGATATTGTGAGTTAGTTATTCGAGTATATGTGTAAGTGCGTATGTGTGTGTGTGTTAGTATATGGTGATTATTTCGTTGTGTGTATAGGTATTTGTTATTTCCATTTTTTCAATTCATTTCTACTCCCAGCAGGCGTTTTCTTATTTTTACGTTAAACATTTTTTAAAGTTGGTTTTTCCAACATTAGTTTTTCTTTAATTGAGATTTTTTCATTTTTTCCCCCATTTAACATCTATGATTTTCGTATATTTAATTCGTATTGTTTTGATTAAGATTTATTTGGTTAAATTTTGATTACGCTTCAATTGTAATAAATAATTCTTTTCTTTGCTATTTTAAATTTTGCAAATTTGCTTTTTGTGATGATTTGATTATATATTTATTTCTCATATTTCCTTCTACATCATAATTTTTGTATGTGTGTTTTAATAATTTTTTTTTTCACTCGCGGTACAGCTTCCCCGAATTTTTTTATCTACGCACACAGTACCCGTTGACGTTCTCGTTATGACTGATTTTCACCACATCTGGCGAAAGCTGTTTCCTCAAAACATCGAGTGAAGCGAGCACATTGAGTATCGGCTTCAGCAATTGTTCGTTCGTTCTCGTGTTTCTTGTAAGGACTTTTATTTTCGTTTAACCCGTACGTATGTACGTACATCGCCCAATTAAAGAGCCGGAGTGCTTTATTCACTTACTACACGCTCATTTATTCTCTTCTTGTTTTCTATTCTGTAGTTTTGAGCTTCGGGTGGAGCTTTTATTTTTATTTTTTTCTTTCAATATAATATAGTATCTGGTTTTGTTGTTATCTTTGCGCATGTTAAGAGTAAAAGTTTTTAATGTTTACGGTTACAAGTTACTGCATGAAAGTTGCAAGTGCTGCCGCGTTGTGTTTTGTTTTTTGTTCCCTAAAAGTTATTAAAAAGCTTTTCGAAAGATTTTCTCTTAGAGTTTATATTTTTATATTACTTCAAGAGCTGTTGAGCGGGATTCTTAGGACCATTTTTTTACTATACAAACATTACTACTTATTTAGTTGCTAGCTATGAACACGTTAAGGCTTTTATCGCAATAAGACAAGAGCATTTTTAAGGAATATATATATTTCCCTTTGCAAAATTTGCTCTTTTCTAAATATTTAAAAGAAATTTTGCAAGAATTAATGTTTGTAGGTAATTAGTCGAACTTATATATTTGTATATGTATATTGAAACGAATTGTTTGGCTCAAAATCAAATCCGAGCTTACCCATTTTTTTCAAATTTTTTTAGAATTTTTTTTGGATAAATTCAGTACTTTTTTATTTAAAAGAGTACTTGCAAGATTTAATTATTATCTCGAAATATCCTTTCAACGGAAAATTTCTTATACCAAATTGTAATCGAAAAACTTAATTTTTTGTTTAATTTAAGCGTAATGTGTTTGAGGAAAACAGATACTTTTAAAAAAAATTTAATTTCCTTTGAAAGCAACATATTTTAAAATATGGGAAAAAAAAATTCTTTAAAATATTTGACTTCTAAAATCTAAAAATGTCTTTTATAGAAAATAAAAAATCTATAATAATTGCCACTTGAAACTGAATTTGTTAAAGAAAATATTGTATATTAATAATTTCTGCATGAGCGCCTTTTTATTTGAATGAAATCAGGGGTTCTTAAATAATAGCGTCAAATTATCTTAAGCGAAATGAAATCTTTTGTCTTATTGAAATGGAAGAATTAAGAAATAGGACGAACGATTTTATCACACCAATTTATTAATTAATCTAATTTATTTAACAAAATTTTTTATTAATTAAAACGCCGATTTTTCGCCACTTCTTGTGTGGCTTCTTCAGGGATATAAAAAATTGTTTAAATAAAAATTTTTTTAAAGCTAAAATAAATAAAATTAATTCAAAAAAGAAGGTCGAATAATATATAAGAATACACCGTTTTATTTTGTTACAAATGCTAATTGCTTGTGATAAAATTAAAAATGTATAAAAACTTAAATTATATTTAGAGCTGGACTTAAATACAAAAATACGAAATTGTGCTTCAATATCTGCACTGCGTAAAAGCATTTCTTTTCCCCAGAAAATATGTGTCTTGGTGCTTGCGATAATGTTTCGCTAAAGGAAAGTACACATTAAAATTATTTTTTTAACTCATTAGCTTTCACACAACTTTTTTTATTAAAATAATTATAAAGCAAATTAGAGTTTAGTAGTTTTTAATCCAAAGTGATTATTATTTTTTGGCTAATGTTCGTAACATTTTTAGTCAGAAAGAATTGGACATGAGGCAACATTCTAAAGGAACGAGGGAAAATTTTAACAATAATTAATTTCAACTTAAACGGCAGAACAGAAACAACGTTGTTTTTTTAGATTTTGTTTCTTTAAAATTTTCTTTGCTTACAAAATTTCCCTTGTGAATTCTCTTGAATGTTACAAATATTTAAAATATTTACCACTTATCATTTCAAAAGACAGGACAAAACTACTTCGCTTCCTTACAGAAAGTTCTTTTGAAAATCTCCTTCAATGACATTTGTTTAGCAAAATGTATCAAATTTCTTGGTAAAATTTTTACATATTTTGCTTTTCATATAAATTTTGTCTGAAGAAAAATTTTTAGTTTAATTTTTCATTCTCTTTAACATATTCACTAATATTATGGCTGAGATTATCTTGACTCTAAGAATTGGTTTCGTTTATTTTGTCTTTCCAAGTAATCAATGGCACATGATTTTTATAATTCTTGTCATTAGTTTAAAAAGATTTCGTTAATTGTTATTATCCATGCAGGGGAGCCATGAAATTAATTATAAATTTTATTTAAGTATTTGCGAAGCAAATGATATTCAAGTTTCTTTTATTGATAAAATAAAAAAAAATATAAATAAAATATTGAGGGCATCAACGAAAAGTCTGCAAGCGTTTCAATTTCATGTGGAAAATATTTTTCAAAACATTTTCCAATATTCCTTACACAAATTGTACACATTTTATTTTGCGACATTGGGCACACATTTTCCCAAACGAAGATTTTCAAACTTGTATAAATAATACTGAAAAGTTTTTCGAAAATTTCAAAAAATTCCAATGATCTCGCTTAACAAAAGGAGCTGCTTCATATTTAATAGAACAGCCACCAAAATATGTTTGAATAAGTTCTAAATATGATTTATTTTAAATTAATTTGATATCCACTGTTAACCAGAGCTTAAGAGCAAAAGTTCGTAGAAAACTTTTCGTTGTAAAGAATGGCTGTTCTCTTGAGCTTGCAAATTCTCTTAACCCATCAACCTGCTGCAGCTTGCAGCCGATTTATAGCAATTTTATAATATGAACAGCGTCTCTGTAAAAAGTATAAAAATATGAGTTTGTTTTTAAAATATGTGTATTTTTAGCAGTTATTTTTTTGTATCTCTTAAAATTCAATTTTGATAATTGATTTACAAAAGCCTTTTTAGCAATTCTTATTCACATGATCCCATAACAAATTGGGTCTTGTTATGAGTGCAAGGACTTTGTGTTTCGTGTTTCATGTTTCCATGTCTTTGTGCTACAAACAAACTGTGACGTCAGCATTTTAAATAAATTTATGTCTACCGAAATACCAAAGCCACATACAAAACTAAAAAAGAAATCACACACACACACACACACACACACACACTCACATACACTTCTATTTGTACAAACACATACACACATATATTCGCTTTAGTCGCCAAATGTACATGAATAAATAATATTTGCAAATTCATTAAAAGAGGATATTGCTCGAACAGTTATAAAAACACATGTTTGTTAAATAAAATTGCAAATGTGAAATTTGCATAATTGTCTGCATGTTTTCTGTCTGTAATATCTTGTTCATGTCAATATGAAATATTGATTGACTGTTCGCAAGAAAGATTATTTAAATGTTGTTGTCAAAATAGTGATTGCTATCATGACTACTGGCATTGTTTTGTTGTTGTATTTGTAGCTATCATCTTTGGATTTATTTATTTATTTATTTGAGTTGTTCGCCACTTGTACGAGTGGCAAGAATTATTTGCTGCTACATAGAAGAAACCAGACACATGAACACATTAGCAGCATACATTTATGAAATGGTAAGTGTGTGAAAACACATTCATACCGACACCATGCATACTGCATGTGTTGGGAATGTGGCAAACTGCGAAACAAAAACAACAGAAAATTTGTAGCAAAATTGTACAGACGAGAACAAAAATACACAGAATAGGGGAGAAATAAATTAAAAAGCTTTACATGTATGTATGAGCTTGTATAAATATGAACATTGTGGCTCGAAGCACATACACACATGCATACAGACAAGCTGTTGTTTGGACGTACATGCATACATACATACATACATATATGTATTTTCTGGGTCAAAGCTTTGTTGCAGAGAAACGGCAGAAGAGAGGTTGCACAAGAAAAGAAAAGTATAATTTTTGGTTGTTTGTTTATTTCAATTGTTATGTGTTTTGTTGTAATTGTGCATTAAAGCGCTTCATGTTGTGCATGTATGTATATATATATTTTTTTTTGCAAAATAATATTAGTAAGTGCGTGTATGTGTATATGTGTGTATATGTTTGTGTCTATTTAGCACTCTAATACATCATTTGAAAAACAAAGCAGAGCAAGTGCTTGCTGTACATGTGTTTTTAATTTTTACAAGTTTTCCAAATGTATAAACAAAATATTCACACTATGCTTTTCTTAACGCTTCGCTACGTTTTTTAGTGCAATTTATTGCTGCTGTCGTTGTTGTCCACAAGTAATGCCAGCAAGTCAGCCAACAGCAAGTCAAGAGTCATTCATTTCTATCTAAATCAACAAACAAATATAACACGACACTACACAACTCAACTCAACTGAGCTCGACAAACACCCAACCAGATGAAACAGCAAAAAAAAAAACAGAAAAAGCTCTAAAGGCATTTGGCTTGTTAACAACACGTTACTTCTTTCACTTCGGCTCGATGCTGTACGAATTCGTTGCTAATTTTTTTTTTTTTTTGTTCTTTTTCAAAAGATTTGTTTTTATTTTTACGTTACGTCAGTAGTTTTTACACCTTGTAAAACAAAAACAACAACAACAGAGACTACAACAACAACAAGGACGAAAACAATACCAGCAACAAAACAAAATTGCAAACTCATTTGCAACTCTTCTTTTTTTTGCGTGTGTCTTGCTTCAACAACTAAACTGGCCCATGTTGCTCAAAGTTTAACGAGCGTACGTGTGTAGTCTGTAGACATGCACAAAATATAAAAAATATACAAAAACTAAAATATACAAATAACACTTTAAGCGCTGAGCAATTAAATGCATTTGTGGTATTTTTCCATTTAAGGTAAAAAAATAGATGTACACACACTCTGACAACATTCAAGCTGCAGCTCAAACAAAGTGCCGACAGAGTAGAAAAGCAAACGAGGGAAAATCCATTGCAAAGGAAGTAGAGAATACAACAACATCTAAATAATATATTCAAGCAAAAAGCAACAAGAATGCATTTTATAATGCGATACGCATTATTTTTGCACACAGACAACAAATAGAAGCGAATATGAATATTTATTTATTTATTTTTCCTTTATGCACATTAAGAGCAGATTTAAGAGAGTCTAAAAGTGAAGTGCTTCACTAACTAACAATTATTGCTATTGCTAATGCAAACACATACGGATACACACATACAAACACGCACACAAACATGCACAATATGCATGCGTGAGTTAACATGTGAGTATTCATGTACTACGTACGCTTCATAAAGCCATATCTCGTGTTGTTGTATGCAAATTGATTTGTTGCAACCACTAATAAGTATACATATGCAGATACACACAGCCACACACACACTCTTAAGCACAAACACACATATATTATTTAAAAACAACAACAATTCAAATATAGTAGTTTACTTATTTTTTTTAATTCTTTTCCTATTTGCTCCCACACAATTATTTATTCGCAACTAATAAATGTCTAATTACAAAGCACAAATCATTAGATGGTTTAATCATGTTTTTGTTACTAAATATTTACATACAAATGATTGTCATTTTTGTACATCGTATAGTTTTGTTTTTCTTGTTAGTTTATTTAATAAAAAAAGTTAATTTGCATTTAAAAACAATATTTGTGCTGCGTGCCGGATGGGAATATTTTATTATTTTAATGGCCACAAATTACTCATACGCTCAGATGGTTGGATGTGAAATGACTCAACGCACAGTTGATGTGGGTACTTACTTTGCACGTGATTAGCATGAATCGCACGGGATCACGCACGATTGTGAATAGGTTTTTCTGTCTCTTAGATGAGCATGACTGGGCGTGACTGTGCGTGACTGAGCGTGAGTGGGTGAGCATATGTAAGATTTTTGGATTACTGATTCCTTTCGTATATTCCACAAAAAGTCTTCTGAAATAGGAGTTCGTGGACCCCTGGGAACTTGTGTATGCATGAAAAAGTTAGAAAATATTGTTTGGGGAATTATTAAATACAGTAGGTTTCCGCTTTAATTAACGAACATTCGATTTAATGAACATCGCATTTAATGAACACCCAAATTTATATTTCTACTAAGTACATATGTACTTTATATTACGAATTAAACTTTTATTTTGTATTCGGTTTAACGAACAAAACGAAAATGAGGAAGAGCTTGATGAAACTGAAATTCCAGAGACCAAAATAAATCACGAAGATGTCATTTTAGCTACTTCGAAAATTGTATTAAATGGACTCAGCAAAACAATATTAGTAGCAAATATTTAATGTTTTTGAGAGAAATTAAAAAAAATGCCATTAAAATAAGATATCCATTCCAATAAGCAGACTGTGTTTATCGAATTTTTTAAATAAATTATTTTTATATTTCGGTGTTTTTATGAATTTTTTACTTTCCTTATACATACATATTTTTAAAGAAATATTTATTTTAAATTACTATAATTTTAGTAAAATATTAAAGGAACACTATACATATTTATAGTTACAACCATTAGGTTCGTTAAATCGGAAAACTACCGTACTTCAGTCCGACCGAACGTTCGGTTTTCGGTGTCGGAGTTCGACAAAAACCTTCGCTCGATTGTTGTTTGGCGTTATAAAATTTTTTTTGCAGAACAGCAAACTTTTAATATCTTAAAAAAATTAAATCCTTTAAAATAATAAAGTGCGAATTATTTCTGACTTAAAATTTTACAAACATTAGTCAACAAATAATAATCACATTGGATTAAGAACTACTAACAACCAATTTGTTCTAAAGATAATCACTTTAAATAAAAAAACAATTAGCTACTGGCTTGAGCCTTGCAATGCCTGCTGTCACATAACTAGTTCAAAATGGTCAAATAAACCAAAAAACTCAACTAGTTAACAAAAAACAAAAAGCAAGAATACTTAGGTATTAATCAAACCATAAGTACATATGTCTTAAGTAAATCAAAAATTAGAAAGAAAAATGTTACATGAGATAAAACCAACGTGTAATAATGGGTTAATTTAACGTTAAGTATTGATTGTAAAATTTGAATATTGATAGTGGTAAAGCAGTGTTTACTGTAAAAGCAACCAATAATACAAATAACTCTCGTATGCTTTTTCTAGACATTATTTGTATAAATACAAGTTTGAAATCACATTCAACCGAGCCACCTAAACAGTGGCGGATACATGGAAACGCACATGAACACTGATGATGGGAGTATAGCGACTCCCGAGAAACAATGTTGTTTTTGTTCTGCCGTTTAAGTTGAAATTAATTATTGTTAAAATTTTCCCTCGTTCCTTTAGAATGTTGCCTCATGTCCAATTCTTTCTGACTAAAAATGTTACGAACATTAGCCAAAAAATCACTTTGGATTAAAAACTACTAACAACCAATTTGTTCGAAAAATAATCACTTTAAATAAAAAGCAAATAGTACATCGTTGACCAAATAGATTTGTTTTCTTTGTGTTAATTTTGGTTTTATTAAATTTAAAAAATTTCAAAAATTAAAATTGTTTCTATTCAAAATAAAAACAGGTTCGATTTCGGGTTCGGTTTCGGTCCGAAAAACTGCATTCGATCGGACACAACTAAATGAACATTTAGCAAGAAAGTATAATTTAGCTAAAAAAGTATATCGTCGGCATGAATATTCATATTTGAGTATTCATACATAAATTCTTCTGAGCCCTTTTAATGAACAAAAATATTTTTTCGAAACTTTTCAACCACGATAAATGTAGAGGGTTCAATCTATTTATTTGAAGTACAATAAAGATGGTTCAAGAAATGTTCAGGGATTCGCAAAAAATGTTCTCTTATTCCGCTGCAGCCTGTAGTGCCCTGCCATGGGCTGAATTGTTACCTCGAAAACTCAGCTTTGGATCAGCCAAAGTTAATTTGTGATTGTATACTTGTTTGAATAAGTTCGTTATAAAATTACAAAATTGATTTTAAAAAAGCCATAGAAAAATAGTGACCACGAAACCCAAATTTCAATTTCAACATTCGTGAGATTTTATTTTTATCCATGCCACAATTTTCGTTCAAACAACTCTGTTGCATATTAAACTCTGAGGCTAAATTCTGCAGAGCAATTAAATCAAGTCATATTTTAGTTAACAAAAAAACATTGTCTGTTATCTGTTGTCTGTACGATTTCTTACGTTAATATTTTTTGCAATAAATTATCACTTTTATTAAAAATAGCTACACTTGCACTCACACACACACACATAATTCATATCCTTTTGTATGCGTCTACACACATGTTTGTATATACTTAAGCATGTGTATTTATTTAGCTTCTTGTGCGTTCTTTATTTGTTTTCGTTGCTCTTGCAGTTTGTATCATTAATAAAAATATAAAAAAATGTGAAAAAAATACAACGATAAACATTCTTGATTTTAATATCAATTTAGTCAAAGTTCAAAGATGAAAGCAACATGAGCCAGTGCATCTTACCATATCCTTTATAACGCACACAACAACCATAACAACATCAGCAGAATGAAAGAAAAAAAGAAATAACGATTTATGAAGGAGAGAAAAATGAAATACCAAATTGTATGAAATTTATGAGAAATTTCTGAAAACGGGCCCCAAAACAAAGACGATTTAAAAAATGAACTCTAAAAAGATAATGATGATGAATATGATGATGGTGATGATGATTGAAAAGATGATGATTAAGTATTACTTGTTTAAATTGTGTGCCTGGAACTGCAAGCATTAATCTGCTGATAGTTTGACATTTAATTTTATACTGTGTGGCCCCAAGAGGCCGATGCATCAACTTGTCAGCAATTGTGATGACTTTGATGTTACTTTCCTTAGCTAAAAAAAATAAAAATAAAAAAAACAAACATCCATACAAACACAATTTTCCACAATAAACAAAAAAATAGAAATAAAAAATGAGTTCTTGGTTGAGGAAGTTTGTTCAGTTCATTCAGTTTGTTTTTCTGCTTTCCATATTTGTAAATCTTGCATATCAAAAAAAAAATAAAATAAATTGTTTGTGTTGAAATTGATATGAATATAAGAAAGTGGGTTAAACAAATTGAAGGCTAAAACGAGCGATGCAATGAACACTGGTGGCAAATAACGAAAAAATACAAAAATTGGTAAAAGAGAAAATAGGCAGAGAGGAAAAAAACAAATAATAGACAATTTTCATAAAAGACCAATATTGTTATTCGCTGATTCAAATTTCTAATTGAATGCTCGATCTGGTTGTCAAACTTATTTGACATTTCCAATATGACATGCAAAATCTATTTTCTTATGGACGCTAAGCACAACGCAGTCAATTTATTGTTGATTTACATTAAGACTTCAAAGAGATTCCTGTTAATAACTCAACTTTAGTTGTATAAGCTTATAGCTACAATTTAATATTTCTTTTGAAGTACGAGTAATAAGAAAGCATTTACTTTTTGCTCTAATTGTAGACATTTTAATGCAAATATATTTGTGATCATTTATTTGTAATAAAGAAAAAAACGGTGAATGCACTTTAACTTTGTTGCTTCTGGTCTGTATCTCCACGAAGGTTTTTATGCTTTTATTAAATTATTGATGCGATGTAAGCGAAAGTATAAGGTTTTCCAACAAGAGGTTTCATTTGGTTTAAAAAAAACGAATATTTTCAAGCGAAATCATCGGCTGTTTATTAAATTGTGAAGGGGAGGGAGTTATGCCATTTATAATTGAAAACAATATCAGTCAACTGGCGGCCCAAGCTACGTTTGCAGGCTCACAGTCAATTCCTGAAATTTTCCATCCTCCAAAACTCCAAATTGTGGGAACCAAAATGTTGAAGGGATTCCCATGGAGAGCTCTTTTATGTGAAAAAGAAAAGTTGAAAATACCAGGCTTCTTTTCTTACAAGTAAAATTGTGTTTTGAAATAAATTATAATTGATTGAAGTTCGTGGAAAGTTTTATTGCTTAAGTATTCGCAAACATTTGATTTGAAAAAATTAATTAGCATGAAATAAGATCAGTGTGTTTGCTGAGATTAATTACACACACATACATATGTACATGTGCATATCGTCATATGATTTCAATAAAGCCCTAAGTTACAAAAAATTCAAAAACGACTTCTTGGTAGATTTCGATCCACCATATCAAAATGCATGTCCCTGGAAAATTTTATTTATTGAAATTGTACTAATTCAAGCTTAAACTAAAAAAATGTTGAAAAATGTTACTTAAATTTTCATATTAGAGAGTTTCTTGCTTGTCTTCTAAAATTTTTTCAATGTAACTTAGGCCTTTTATGAATTCATATGCCGATATGTATTTAGTTGTTTCCCAGCCAGCATTTCCAATCATGAAAGAGCCTACTGGGAATCTCTGGGAAGAATATTTTTGATCGTCGACGAGCGCATTTTTTAATCGTAGAAGATTCCTTGCACGAAAGCAACTGTTACACGAACTGATACTTCTGTGAGATTCTTCCATAACAAAGCGAAGGACGCTTATATTATTCGGAGAGGGAATCGTTTGAGATTTGTGTAGTTAAACAATGTGTAACATCGTTGTTTTCGTGCTCTTCAAATAATCATTAGAAGATTTTTTTTACGACTTGCATGTTAAACATTCCAAGACACTAAAAGACGAGCGTGTCAGAAAATGTGTACAAAGTAGAAGTTTTTATTATTGTTACTCGTCAGTTTATCATCAGAAGACTCATTTAGGAGTCGTATATTAAACACAATCGCCAAACACACATTCTATGATAGCTGGCTTATAACAACATGTTTGCTTTCACAGTTTTTATAATTTTGTATTTCTTCGTCATAAAATTATATATCGCTGGCTTAATATAAAAAAAGCGCATCTCGTGCATCCTGGTTTATTTGGAAACTCAATTCCTGGGAAAAAGATCGATATACTACACCTTTCGTTTTTCTGTGGCAAAAGGGAAAAAGTGCTTAAGTCATATTTAAAAAATATTTTTCAAACCTTCAAGTGAATTTTTAGAAATTTATTCCTATTGTAGTTCAAGTTGACATTTTACTACCTGTTCGCCGATATCGAAAGAAAATTTTCTTTCGTGTAAGTACATTTAAAACAAAATTGTAAAAGTTGTTTTTGTTTCAAATGTAATAAGACGAAAGAAATGTTTCCTTTGATATCGACGAACAAGCAGTTAATTTCTTCTAATGAAGGAATAGGTCTTTCTATTCTTTATAAAATATATTAAATTGTAAAGTCAAATGAGATTTTGAGTTGAACAAGGATCAGGCATAACGCTAAAACTTCCTGAAAATTTTTAAGGAATTGTTTGGCTCAAGTTCAAATCAGACTTTAACCATTATTTTCTTAATATAAGAAATTTTTTGAAAAATTCAAATTATATTTATTAAGAATGTAATATTGGAAAAATTTATTTCACAGACTAGCAGGACGGTTCATTACTGTTTCCGAGGTCGCTACACCATGTCATTAGAGCTGTTTGTTCGATTTTGCCACCTTTGACGTTTGCAAAAATGTTCAAAACAACTAAAAAGTATTATAAAGTTGTTATTAACTCAAATTTAGCTTATGTTGACTTAAGCACTTATTACGTTTTACCACATACTTTAAGTCAAGTGTATATTAATGTTGTATATCTAATTATTTCTGCAGATATTGGTATTGACATTGCTAATTCTGTTGGATTTTTTATTTTTTATTTTCTTTTTTTGCTGTAATTGTGTACAAGAATGCTGCAGTACATTTATTGTACAACAGCCAGTTTGTCGTTCGATCGGTCGTTCGGTCAGTTGTTCGTTCGAGCTAACAATCAAACAGTCTTAATAATTATGTACGTGCTAATGATTTGCAATGCTAAAGCAATTTCGATATAATCGAAATGATATGATGCGAAATAATTTTAATTACATTGCACAATCTGGACGGAATGAAAGAATGTCTGTGTCTAAATGCTGCTGCACACAGTTCGTGTGCACAGAATCAATAATTATCACCTATAAGTTGTCATTTAACATTCAACATTTAACATCTACAATGTGCAATCCTTAATAGTCATCTAACTAACACGGCTTTGCCAAAAACAAAATAAGTAATTTGTCTTGATGTCTTCTTTTTTTACTATTCATGTTTAGCTGGAGATGTCGGGAGGGGCACACGAAGAAGAAGAAGTACAATTTCTAAAATGACTTTTAATTGTATGCACTTTATGTCGATGCTTTTGCTCAAATTTAGACATTTGCAAAAATCTAATTACAAAATACTCTAATTATATTAAATGGATTTTCATTCATTAATAGCAACTCTTATATGAATACAAGCTGGTCTTTAGCCAATTAAATACATTTTCCATTTCGAAATAAGAAAAGAAAACTAGAATTTGTGTTGAAGGATGTGTTTGTTTCCATTAAATTTTCCTAAATATTTTCATTAACAATTTGCAATTTAAATACGGCCAAATCGTTTCTTTTTTCTAATTGAAATTCTCTGTCAATATTGTCAATGGGTTTGCTTTTTTTCCTATTGGCTGTTTTATTGTGTTTGAGTGCGGCCGTTTTTCTCGAACCTTTTTTTTCTCTCTCTTATAAAATGGGTCACTGTATATTATAACCTTAGGACAATGGATACAATAAAAAAAAGTCAACATTCAAATTAAGGAAAGATTGTTGAAATGAAAGTTCAAACGTACAACATGATTTGAATTTATTAGATTTTTTTCTTTCTTTTATTTGTACATTTAATTTTTATATTTTATGTATGTGTGAGTTTATAAGCATGTACACACTAAACGTGAATGTTAAAGTTCCTTGGCCTGTCAAAAAAGGTCAAATATATTTTACAAGACTAAAATATTATTAAGAAAATGTTTTAGCTTCTTGACATTTATGCGATACAATATAGTTTATTTTAACTTTAAAAGCTGATGAAAGTCCAATTTCCTAGTTTGTAATAATCTTAATAATATAATGCTGAACGAATTTTTTATTCGTTTAAATTTTCTTGTGTTTCAATTCAAAAATTTCAAAAATTTTAAACTCATGTAGCAAAAAAACATAATTATTCAAATGTAATCTACATACATATTTATTCATGTTTTTAAAAGTTTATAGAATTGTTTAATAAACCAAAACAAGATTTATGTCCTTGTCAGAATTTAAAAAAGAGTCCGATTTCAAAAGTGCATAAATAATTTTTTTTTAAATTAATGCAAAAGCTAATTTGAAATTGAGACAAAAGTATTATTGAGTTCACAAAAAACCTAAAATACAATTAAAACCATGATATATTCTCAATATAATGTTCCTGGGCTCTAATCGTCACTTTCGATATCGAACTGATTCGCTCGAGTTTTCTTAGTTTGAGATTATGACATTCGATATAGATAGGGAATGTCACAATCTCAAACTAAGAAAATTCGATCGAATCAGCTCGATATCGAAAGCGACGATTAGGCCCCTGATAAATTTAAGGGAGTACAATTAATTTTCACTAGATGACGATAACTAAACGGAGTTTTCAATAATCTTAAGAGAACATTTGGAAATCTTTATTAAGACTGCGATTTTAAGCAATTTCAGAGCACACAAATATGTTTGCCATTTGCGAAGCTACTTGTATAATTTTATTGCCATTGAATAATATTTACGAGTGCTGTATAAACCTTAAGAGAAAGGTTATATTGAGCTGAGTGAAACCCTGGCAGGTATTGAAAAGAAATTTGTCGCGAATTTTAACACCATGATCTTAAAAATATTTACTAATTCAGTATTTTGTGTATTCTGGTCATAATTGCAGTTAAAATTAAACTTTTAAAATTATGGAGGATATGGGAGGTTGACATGTCCTTGAAAAGATTAAACTACCCACAGAGCCTAAGAACATGATTTTAAAAATAGCTGCCAATTTTAACTGCAATCTATTCAGAATTGCAGTTAAATTGTAAATTTATCAATAAAGGATATATGGGAGATGGTTATGTCCTGGCAAGGATTGATACAAAATTTACCATAGAGGTTAAGAGTCTAGTTTTAGAAGTTGTCAGCTGGTTTTTACTGCATTTTTATCATATTTATATTAAAAATTTAGTTATTTTTAATTAAGGATATATGGGAGGCGGGCATATGCATATGTACTTAAAACGATTGAGTTGAAATTTACCATAGATTTTAATGATCTAGTTTTGCTGATTATTGATATTGATTGACTATAATTATAGTGTAAGGAAACTTACAGCAACCACTGTTAAGCTAATAGGTTTAAGAAGATAATAATAATAAGAATTGTAATAAAGATAGCGGCGAGTATGCATTGAACCATGAACTAAACAACATCTCGTGTTCTCTTTATTTATTCGCGACATCATCCATCACAGTAGCTAGAATAAAACTTTTTAAAATCAAGGATATATGGGACGTAGTCATATCCTTACATTTTTTAAAAATAAAATTTATTACAGAGGGTAAGTGCCTGGTTCAAAAATAGCTTTCGGCTTTTGCTTCATTCTGGTGATCATATAAAATAAAATTTAATTTTTAAAATAAAGGATATATGAGAGATAGGCTTATCCTTACAGGTATTGAAATAAAATTTGCTACCCAGGCTAACAGCATAATTTTGGAAATAGTTACCAGCTGTTGTTGCATTCTGATCATAATAGTAGAAAAAAATTAATTATACAAGGATATATGAAATATGCATGTACACATATTAAATTGAAATTCAGCATAGATTCCCAAGTTATAGTTTTAGCAATAGTTAAAATTTTGTTGGCTGAATTCTGCTTGTAATTGTAGCTAAAATTTAATTTGTTAAATACAGAACACATGGAAGACAGGCATGTCCTAAAACAGAATGAAGTAAAATGTATTACAGAGCAGAACATCATGGCTTTGAAAATTTATTTTGATGCAATCTGATCATAATTGAAGCCAAGGTTTATTTTTTTATATAATGAATATATGGAAGGATTTTTCTTAAACTTTAAACTTTTTTAAATTTAATATCTTGTATTTATTTATTTATTTAAAAATTAGTCAATGGATATAATCCGTACAGACTAGTAACAATATAATAAAATTATATTAAATTACATGAATTATAATAAAAATTTATAAGTTATGAATTAAGAAAAACAATGATTTTATGATTTATAATATTAGAATTCAAAGAAAAATCATCAAGGTCAGACAAATAATTATATTGACGACAAAATCTCGTGAAAGGATCAGCCATAGCATAATTAGACGAACAAAACTTAATAACAAGAGGATTATAACGGCGAGTACTACAACAAGAAATATTAAATTTAACAGAATTTAAAAGAAATTCAGAGCAAATGTTACCATTGATAAGGTTCATCATAAAAGAAACATTTAACATTGTACGACGACTTTTGAGAATAGGAAGGTTTATTAATTAACTTTTAACTCGTTATAATCCGAAGTAAATAAGTAAAAATGTAACTTCAAACAAGTTATAAATATGTTTTCTAAATAGAGAAAATTTGATGAACATAAAATAAATTCGAAATTTTTTCTTCCCTTTCAATTTAAAGTTTTCGCCTTGTACACTCGATTAATATGTACAGTGCAGACTCGGTTAACGTAACCAATAGAAATTTTGGGCTGTTGCGCAAACCGAGTAAAACATGTCTATGCCTGTTTTCCACCAAAAAGCTTATTTTCCACCAAGTAAAAGGTTTATTAAAGAAACAAAGATTCACTTTGAAAATAATATTTATGCTACACCTATCGATATGCGCACTACTTATTTATATTGTAACCCGTTTGTAGTCATTACTTTCTGTGAACGTATTTGTTTGTACCCCTACATTTCAATAATCCTACACTTTTGAATATCGATATGTGTTATGTATTGAAAATTGTATACCTTTGCCGTTCACTGCTACGCACATATGTAAATTTGTACTGATGTTTGTTATCAAGTTGAAGATTCATATTTTTAACGGAAAAAGTGTGAAATTTTCGACTGTTATCGTACTGGAACAACCACTCACAAACAAAGAATTTCTTAAAATACGTTGGTTTCAAAAAGAGAATCACCACGCAAATATTCTTTGTCATTCCTAGAATAGCAGTAAATTAAAATGGTTTTTGTACATAAAAGCATAAGATTTCATGCAAAATGGTTTATAGTTTCGAATTTATTTATAAAAAACTAAAGTAAAATATAAAGCGAAAGAGAATATCTTAACTTTGTTTGCAAAGTTGCGTTAATTGAGGTCCTGTTTTTTGAAACGTTGTTAATGCAATGTCACCAATGTCAAGAATTTGGGTGTTGCGAATATCGAGGTATTACGATTATTTAGAGTTGCATTAACCGAGTCTGCACTGTATTTTCTTTTATTAAACAGCATTTAAGAAAAAGAAAACTAAACCCAAAAAAAAAGTTTAAAAATTTAAATCTCTTAAGAACAACAAAGAAAAATGAGAACTTTTATTGTTAATTGAAATCCAAATATTTTATGTTACAACACGAGAACGTTTATAACGAAATTAAAAAAAATCATGTGCATACATACAAATACATACGTACTATTTGTAGTGTAAATTTAAACTGAAAGTAAAATTTGTGTTAGCAAATAAAAAAGCACTCACACACACACACACAAGGTTTGCCAAAGATATGAAAACGTATAAAAAATTAACTAAACTTTTAGGTTTTTCTTCGCACACATGACAAAAAAAAACATTTACCGATTCCTACACGAGTATGTGTGCACATTTGCGTTTTGCAAACCTTCACAAAGTTGTGTTAAAGGAAGAAGTAAAACTTTTATACAAATACAATTTCTTCTTTGAGCTTCTTTAAATTTGCACACTCAAAAATGTTTTTTTATGTGTGTATGCGTGCGTGTATTAGCATTTCTTTTTTCAACACGACAAAATAAAAAGTCATTTTTCATTTTAATTTTATCTTTTTGCTTTTCTCTAAGTGATGGCAAGTGGCAAATAAAAATACAAAATCACTTATTTACATGAAATAATATCCTTATTCCTCTGTACGTTTGTCTCAATACAGTATGGTGTGTAACAATAGATATTAAAATAAATAATAAACAATGTGTTCTGTATAATAAGTACAGCAGTTTAATCTAGTAGACAAATCACTGTGAATAATGTGATGTAAAAAGAATTTAGAGGGATTTCTCGGCATAAATTAGTTGAATAATTTTGCCACAGTGTATTTAACACTGGAAACACAGAAAACTGGTGGGAAACTTAAATTTAAATCTTTGTGAAATTTTCTTTCACATTGTACACAACATCTTAAAGACGTGTGTAAAATATTTCTTTTGTTTCTCAAATACTTTCAAAACAGTAATTTTGCAAGGAAGTAAAAATTCCTGAAAGTATGTATGCACATGCATGTATGAGAATACGAAACTTTGTATTTCTATTACTCTAAACCAGTAGTGCCCACTGACACGATTGTGTGAGCGTGCTTCACCGTGTGAACTTTAAACAAAGTACACTTTCAATGGAATCTAAGAATCGGGCTTCACTGCTGCAAACATTCATATGGACTTGAGAGGAAGGCATTGGCTAACCAATAAAAGTTTTACAAGTTTTTCTTTATATTCAACAAAGTCGTTTATCATTTTCTTAAATGTACAAGCTGTAAAAACATTTTGCAACTCGTGGTAGACAACTTTTTCTACATACCGTATTAATTTAAGATGGCAATTTATTTTAAACCCAACTGTTACCCAAGTTATGCAATAAAGGTATCCAAAAATAGTCATCTACCGAAATCAACCAACTACCAACCAACCAACCAAACATACAATGATCTTTAAAGCGACAGTCTATTTCTATTCTACTGCAAGCTACATATCCTTACAATAATACATAAACATGTGTAAACATTACACACTCACGTACACACACACACTCGCACACACACTAGCACACACAGTGTCCCTTACATGTTAAGCTTAACACAAACACGCAACAAAATGAAAACATTTTAACTTTAAATTAACATTTCTCTAGAGATTTGATAAACAGTTGTATTCTACTTGATTGTCCTTTCTTTACCTCTATTTTCCATACATCGTAGTTGTTACAAGAATGTAAAGGAATTCAGAGAAAAGGTACAAATAAATGAATAAAAATCTGGACGAATTTAAAATGGATGTAAGTCATGTAAAATTTAAAGCCAAAACAAGCATAAACAGACCCACCAACCCACCGACCGACCGACCGACCGACCGACCTGGGAATATAAAGGCGGTCAAAGAGAAGGAGGCTCATAGAAATACAAACATATTTTGTTATAAGAACAACAAAAAAACCTTAAGATACATTTTTGTAATTACTAAAACTAACACAAATCTTACCTATTTATTTAAAATTACCCATGAACATGTGTGTGTGTGTGTACACCAACATACACAAAGGCTAATACATATTTAAATTTTATACATAAAGTAGATGAGATAAAGAAATGTATAAGAAGGTGGATTAGGTACAACAATAATTATCTTAATGATAATTAAAGTGACGTTGCTGATGATGAGGATAATGATGATGTTCATAATGATGATGATGATGGTGACTGTTAAGATTACAAGAATTGTATAATAAATTTTTAAATAAATACCAACACAAACTCACAAATCAAAACACATACTATGTATGCTGCTGTGCATTTATACGAGTATATTTTGTGTATTGTAAATTGTCACTTTTATCTTGCTTATATGATTTTTGCTGCTTTTTTTTACCACAATCATAAGAAAGCCTTGTGATACTTTTCTCGACCTTGAAATTTGTCCGCAAGACTAAAAACAAAACAAAAACTATAATAAACAACACGACTTGTGAGCACAGGTAAATTATTTTTTAAACAAATCTTTGTTCACTCTACACTGAACACGTTGTACTCACATGTACGTACGTGTACGAGTATGTATGTGCCCGTATGCCAGTTTATGTGCGTATGTATGTAAATAAATCATTGAGTGAGTGCGCTAGTGCATGGCTGATGTGCATGGATTTGTATATTTCCATAAATGCTGGCATTTGGAAAATAAACAACAATAGCCCATACAAGTTGCAAGTCA
This sequence comes from Gymnocheta viridis, assembly GCA_956483585.1. Classification (NCBI taxonomy): domain Eukaryota; kingdom Metazoa; phylum Arthropoda; class Insecta; order Diptera; family Tachinidae; genus Gymnocheta; species Gymnocheta viridis. Next base: position 121,282,474 of record OY101442.1, read on the forward strand.
TATGCATCAGTGTATGAGTCAGGGATGGAAAGTGCAGGACTTTTGTAATTCATCACAATATTGAAAGTACTTTTTTTTCACTGTCCCAAAGCTGAGATAAAATCAAATACATATATATGCTGTTTTTCCTTCCAAAATTTTTAGTCGTCGCACAGTGCTTCGATGGTGGTCAAAAATAGAGAAGCCGTCCTACAATTATGAAATTTTGTATACAGTTTAAGAAAAAATACCAATTTGAGAAATATCCGTGCAAAAAAAAATTAGAGCACTTTTAAATTCATGTTTGCTGTGATGGTTTTTCATTAGCAAACCGAATGTATATTTTAAAGCTTTTTATTTTTTGAATTGACGTTGTTACCAAAAGAGAAAACTCGCCCAAATTGAGTAACCAACGGGGACAACTCTTTATTAAATTTAAGATTTTCTATGATAAAAAGAGAGAAATGAATATTTTAAAATGAGTAAAAATCGAGAAAACCCCCTTTTTTAAAGTTCGTTTATTTGAGGTGTTTTTTTGCTTAAAAAAATAGGTTCTTGATTAATTATTAACTAATAAAAATTGCCTTTTTCAAAACCATTTCATGATACTATTTTGTTCACAGCCGGGCTTTTGGAGAATTGTAAACACTGTGAACGTATGACTGATATTATTTTTACTTTTATCAAAACCATATTTCAACACCAAATTTAACTAAATTTGTTGTGAATACCACTGAAATCATGTCAATATTTAATAAATAAAATAATTTTTTTTATAAAAAAGGATATGTGACAGCGACAAATATCCTTTCTACAGTTACAGAAGGAAATTAAGATTTAATTTGTATTGTTATAGAAAGAATTGTGACAAAGTTTAAAAATGTTCCTATAAATTTTTTAGAAAATATTTAAATTTTTAGTTTCTGAATTTGTGGGACGCATGCGCATCCTTGCTTCGATAGTTTTTAAACCTCATTTTTTAAGTAATTCAATGTAAAAATGATTACGAATTTAATAACTTCAGGATAGCTCCTTCGATTTTACCCACTCGTTATATGGAAACGAAGGACTCTTTTCCCTTGACTAACTTGCAGTTCATTAGTTTGTTTTCACTAACGACATTCTAACATTTAAGCTAAACTTTTTATAAATTAGATGTTCAGATGAAGTATCACAGGAAATAAAAACCTGAAATTTATGGATGCAGTTTAAAATTTTCTCGCTTTCCAAATGCTCTGTTTTCAAGCGTTGCCGAAGATGCGCTATAAGAAGACAAAGTTGTCTCAAAAAAAATGTAATCTCTCATCTATTGAATAGAGACAGAGAGAGAGAGAGAGAGTGAGAAAGATTCAAAGCAATGCACACGATTTAATGGCTTATTGCACGGTAGAATAATACAGGTAGTGTCGAAGCTACAAAAACATTGCATTTTATTGTTTTTAGGTTCTAAGTTGTCAAAAAGCACAAAAGAAAAATGGTAAAAAATTTTATATTCACATGTGTATTTGGTTGCATTTTTTGCTCTCTAAAGAATTTTGTTTCTTTTCCTTTTCTTATTTTCATGTTCAAGTGTGCTTTTTTAGTAGTGTGGGTGTGCGTTAGTAAAACATAAACAAATTTTGACAGATGCGAACCCCAAAGAAAAGACCGTTAACGTTTCGACACTATCTGTATTATTCTACCATGGCTTGTTGTTTAACGATTTCATAGAAGCAACATCGAACTTTAACGATCATATAATTGGATGGCGCAATTAAAAGAAGGGACATGATTTTAGTGCAGTTTTCATGCTTTGAACGAAGCGGAGTTTTATAAAAATAAAGAAAAGAGATTTCCGAAGTGGGTTATCGTAAGCAAAAAATATTTTCTAACAGTAATGTACAACAACAATCAAGAACTCTCGCTTGCAAATGTGCTTCAGGCGAAGCTGAATTTTTTCCTGGGATAAAACAACACTGCAATAAATCTGAGTATTTCAGCACACAGGATTAAAATTCTTCACTATTTGGGCTAATAAAAAATAATTGTCTTTAATTGAATTATCAGATCTGGTCAGTTACCGCAAAAATATCAAGGACACAGATGAAAACTTCTTTATGCATACTGCCCTGCAACAGTGAATTAAAATCTGGCGCTTTTTATGGGAATCGCTATAATTTTTGTATTTACAATTTTTAATCGCACTTTTTCCCAAAGTAAATATTTCACATATTTAGTAAAATATTAATAGTTTAATTAAAAACAAATTGAAATTGATTATTGAGGGGTTTATCTAGTTCCTATGCGCTTTTCACTGTTGCTAATCAATCAGTAATCAATAATCAAATTCAATTTGTTTTTACTTAAACTATTGTTGCCGTATTCATAAAAAAATAATTTGGGTTTGAAATCTATTTTAAGGCTAATTTTTATGAAAAATTTGACTTAAATTACATTTCAAATACAAATAATTTTTTATGAATACGGACCTTAATATTTTACTAAATATATAAAATAATAATTTTGGGAAAAAGTGCGATTAAAAATTTTTAATAATAAAAGTGAATTGAAATGTTTTAAAACGAATTCGTAAAGCAGATGATGCAAAAAAACACGTCAAATTAGTAATAAATTCATACACAACAAAGCATAATTAGACTTTCGTCCGTATTGCTAAAAAAGAGTTTAATTACCTCATACCACGCAGTACTGCATATACGAATGGAGGAAAAATAATTATTATTATTTCTTTTCTAATAATTTTTTTTGAAAGAATTGTGTCCAAATGAATTAGTCCACTGTGCAAGTTTTGTTCAGGCCCCCATCAAATGACTTATGGAATACGGTTGCCCGATTTCAAGAGATGATAAGGAACAAAAATGATATCGTTCAGAAAACTAATACAATTGTGGTATTCAAATGGTGTCCTATTAAGTCATATTAAGTCATATTGTCATAGTCTTAATATTAAAAAAATTATTTGTTGTCCTTCAAACATGTTAATTCTTTTGTCATATCCAAACAGTAGAAATTTGAGAGCGTGTGAGAGAAATTACATACTGCTTGTTCTTCCTCGTCATATTTTTTCATTTTATCATTTTAAAACACATAATTTTATGACCACCATTTGAATCCCCCAAATACATATTTTTTATTAAAAAAAATTATATGTTAATTATAATTGGAAGCAGTAAACATGCAACAAATTAAATTTCCCTGAAATAAATATTGTGTCATATTCACAACTTTCCAGTGGACCTAAGAACACAAAAAAGTAACTTGTTTTGAAATTGTACAGCCGAATGCTGGTAGAGAATGTTAAGTGGCACAGAGAATGCATTCCATACTGCTACTTGTGTCTACGGTGTTTGAATTTTCATGTCTGATATGATATGAATATAATATCGAATCGAATGATGGCAATTACGCATTCAAACTTGAAAACATCTCAAAACTATATAATTTCAATCCATTTTATTCATAGCATTTATTCACTCACACGTATTCATAGTGTACAAATTATGAACTTTTCATTTAATGCACGGTTTGGAGCTTTACTGTTTTCTTGTTGCTGAGACGAGTTAGTCTAGTCACAAACCATTTTAAATTTTTATAGAAATTTTTCTGTGCCTTTGAAGCTTCAAAGGAAAAATATTTTTGAAAGCTTTAAAAGCGTAGAGATTTATTAAGCAGTGTGTTTGTTTCTCTTTATTTTCCGGTTCCTTTTTGTAGTTGACATTTACTGGCATCAGCGTTGCCATGTTAGCGTTTTCACTGTCCGGTTTAGCATTTAGTTTTGCCGTAATGCATTAAGATATTTTGAAAGTGCGATAAATGCTATATTAGCACAATTTGTTTGCATTTGCATTTGTTTGTGGACTCCTGCAGTTTTAAAATTATATCCCCTTAAATTAGAACAAATGTTGAATTGAATATGTGGAGACACATATACTGGGCTTGCAAGTTCACCAAAAAGGCAGACGACACCCAATTGTTTTCGTCTGAGCACCAGTTTTTTTATATATTCTGTCCGTCTTTGGAACCTGCTTCCAAATAGCATACAAACAACCAACAACGCTAAAGAATTTAAAAATCTTTTAACTCATCATTACACTAGTTAAATTTTAATTTATATATTTTACTCCTTTATGCTCGTATGTATTATATTCGAATGTTTGTTACTATTTTTATTGCTCATACTTTGTTGAATATGTATTCTTTGAAAAACACTTTTGTAAATTACATATGAATGTCTCTAACATTCTTAATTCCCTTGCTTTAATATAAGACAAAAGTCTTGTAGTATGGGATAGTCAAATATATGAATAAATAAAAAATAATAATTGAAAAGTTTTAACAAAATATTATTCAAAAAAAGATCCCAAATTGTTCCATTCCTTGAATTTATCTTAACAACTTCATAGCCTGAAGAAAATTATATGTATAAAGCGAATATAGCGATTAAACTGCTGATTTAACTAAATTGTCCGTTCGGTGTTCAGAAAATGATATAACGATTAACGTATCAAAATGCTGTATAGTTTTGTATACACACAGTTTAAAAGAGATTATTTTTAATTAATACATTTCCGGTACCCCACTCCAGCTCGTAGTGGAAGTTAAGGATTTGGGTGTTACTTTTGATGTAAAACTGCGTTTTTCTACGCACATCGATCGTGTCACTTCTAAGGCTTATATTATGCTTGCTTTTATAAAAAGGAATTCTAAAGATTTTAGAGATGCGTATACTCTTAAATCTTTATATGTTTCACTAGTGCGTAGTATTTTAGAATATTGTTCAATAGTATGGAATCCATATTATTTGCATAATTCATATCGTATTGAACGTGTTCAAAAAAATTTTACTAAAACTGCTTTGAGATTAAATTGGACCTTTGAATTACCATCCTATGAGGCCAGCAGGAAATTCTTAGGTTTGCAAGCTTTAACCGATAGAAGAACGTACTTTTCCATTACGTTTGCTTACAACGTTTTATCTGGAAGAATAAAATGTGCAGAAATTGCTAATTTCTTTACCCTTTATTGTCCTCCCAGAGATTTAAGAAACAATAGAATGTTTGTAGAACATGTTCACAGAACTAACTATGCGCAAAATGAGCCAATTGTAAGATGCTTGCATTTATGTAACAGCTTTACTCCCCCTTTAAATTTTAATGTAAATTATGATATTTTTAAGTTAATGTTATTTAAATATTATAATTAGGCAAAACCGTGTAGTAATCTGTAAGACTGAAGTTCTGTAGATGAAAATGAATAAATAAATAAACTGCGCTTAGACAGGGAAACATTGGGAAGGAAAACATTTAGTTTGAAAGCATATTACGTGTGGGGAAGAGAGCATAAACTTTGTGTTCGGTAGACGGCATTTCACATTTTCTTTGTTGACATTTACTTTGCATTTTGCAAATATAAGCATCACGAAAACATGTTCGTCTATGTGAACGCCAAAGAAACAAAAGAGAATTCCAGATGTTTTCCTTCCAAATGTTCGCCTATCTAAACTCGGACTTAGCAACGCCACTGACGTATTTAAAAAAACTTTGGATTTTAAGGAAAATTAAAAATGTTTTTTACTGCATATTCTTATATATTAAACATTTAGAGCACATTTTCAATTGTCCGGCTTATAAAATTAAACAACATTTCAATGAAGATTTTATGTTGCGATCAAGTATAATCATATTAAAAACAAAAATATTCAAAAAATCAATTGAAAATTTGTACTTCCCGATTGGCCAACCAAAAAGTATTAATTAGAATTTTTCCTTACAGTCTGATTATAAATAACAAATGAGTCAGCAAAATCCTAAAAACTGATGCTTACTGATTACAGCTTCTAAAACAGTATAATATTCCGTTCTGCTTGTATTTTTGAAAAAGAGGTGTTTCCTTCCATTTGATGTTCTTTAAAAACTAATCCGCATTCCAGAAAAATGGCTTAGTAAAATTTATATTAACGAGCCATAGAATGATTTAAGAAAAATAAAATTTTGAATTATTTATTTGACGCATATTTGTTGCACTGTGTTGGAAATTTCGAGCCAATAAATTTATAAAATACTTTAATTTTTATTATGAAAGGATAAAAAGAAATATATGGTAGTGCTACTATCGAAACAATGCTGTCCTTTTTCGTATTGCAATTACTTCTTTCATGTTCTTTTCTTAATAAAAAATTACTAGATATTCCTGGTAAAATTTGTACACGAGATATTAAAACTAAAAATTATTACATGAATATTTGGACCTTATTTTCTATTTTTGATTCAATTACGAAATTAGTAAATTTGTTATTCGAGATATTCTGCCAATTCAATTTCAAAAAATTGTATTTGTTCTGATGATTATTTGGCATAAAAACTAATGAAATCCATGCTTAACCCACAACAAAAAATAAAACCCTTTGAAATAGTTATTATCTAAAATTTAAATAAAATTCCAGCAGACTGCAAATGATGTAAGTGACAGCAAAATTTATTTTATTCAATTGAAATTACTTGAAATCGATAGAATTTTGAGTATTTATTTAAGACACCACAAAAGTGCATTTGTTTGCACAATAGTATGATCAAAGTGTTCTTTAATCGTTTCTTAAGATAAAGCTCACAATTAAGCATTATTTTTTTCTATCGCAACAGAATTTTCATTTTTAAATTACTTTTTATTTACGAAAATACTATTCAAGTGTAGTTTACATCGCTCCTTTATTGCAATGAAGTCATATAGAAAAAACATCTCTTAGAAAAAGGGTTGAAAGTTTTCAATTTAGTCACACCTCAATGGAAAAATAAAAAAAAGAATCTTGCCTCAAGAGGTGAGTAAACAAGATATTTGTATTAATTTTTTACACCAAATGAAAAACGACACAAAATAATAATTCAACATTTTTAACTCAAAAATCTTTTTTTTTGTGATATGACTATATTGCAATAAAGGAAGAGATATTTCTCTCTTTATTTTTATTTAATCAATATTTACTACATTTACATTACACAGAAATCTAGTAGTTACAAGATTCCGAGCAAAATCTAGTTGAATTCTACCAGGATTTTTTGATTTTTTGTAGCGTTGTGTTTTTTATTGGCCGAATACTAAAAAGATCTCAAAAATCGTTTTTACATGTACTAGAAATGGGATCGTGAGTTACTTTTCACCCACGCTCATGCATTATCACGATAAAAAACTTATAATTTAGAAAAAATTCACATTTTTAAAAATTCCAAGTTTTGAAGAAGATCAATGCAGTTTAACATTAAGATCAGAACCAAACATTTTCTCTCAACTGAATGTCAATATGATAATAAATTTTAATTGCAGACCTTTATCTTGGTGTGAAAAGGGATTAAGAGTAACGTTTGGTATCAGATAAAACCATTGTGGTTGTTTCGATAATATAAAATAAACGCAAGAACAAATATAATTCAATATAAGTTTTCAGTTAATAAAGAACAAATTAAAAAGATTTTAATATAGTGCCGTGGAGGCCAACAAAGTACGGATTAAAAATATTTTTTGTACAGTAGAAAAATTTAATTTTCCATCACTAACCCTGCAGCCACACGTGCAAGTTTTGCTTTCAAGCTTTTCACACATACTGCTTATCAAAATTCATTTAAATTGATAGCTGTGACGTAGGCTGCACGCAATTTTAAAGCAATTTTATTTTATTATCAAGACGCCATCGTCAAGAAAATAGAATCAAATGGTTGCTCTATGCATCACACAACATTATTATACTTATTACTTTTATTCGTAAACATATTTGATTATTTGATTTTAATCTGTAGTTTTAAATTGCGTCAGAATGTTTGTAAAAAAAACAACAAAAAAGTGTTTTCTTGACAATAATTTGAAACACTCGACGGAAAGAGAATTTCAGAAGCAATTTTTTTTTATCAAGTTATCAAAGTATGAGTGTATTAGTAAAAAAAATATGAGGTTAATGAAACTTGATAGACAAAACTTGATCGTGTAACCCCTAAGAAACATAACAAAAATACAATTTCTTTATGTTGTAGTCAGCTGACTCTTATATATCTTGTTTTTTTATTATTGTATTGTTGTAATTACGAACAGACCTGTATTATTGGATCATGGCTTCTACTGGATTTTCCATACAAAACAGAATGTATTTCATAAATAGATTTAGACAAAATCTTCCAAAATCTAGTACGAGTACTACTAGTGATGCAACTATAGTTTTTCTCAAATTCTACTAAAAACTACTATACTGTACAAGAAATTTCCTTTATAAGGTATGTTCGCTAGCATTTTTGCATTAGAAGGATAAATTTTAATATAGAGCTTGACATTTAACAAGGAAAATTCCAATTAACTGTTTTTGGCAAGGATACGAAATCTTAAAAAATTACCAAAAACCAATTGGTGTAAACGGTATAGATTAAAAAAAAAGATTTCAATTGAAATGTACTTGATTTCATGCAGCTGTAAATGCACTATTAAAGCAAATCACAAAAACAAAACTCATTGAGAATTTTTCAATGTTCAACTTTGTGGTTCGCAAAAGAACGGACATTCATTTTTACTTTCTAATTGCGACGAAACTAATTTCTATTTAAAAAAAATTATCTATATATAAATAGGCAAAGACAAATTTTAGATCGCTTTTTCTGTTTTGTTTGCCAACCGATTTTCTTCAATCTTTCACCAAATGGTAAACATTGATGAGCTTTAGTGACCCGACTATATATTATTTAAATCGGTTCAGTATTAAAGCTATAAAAGGCTCATAAACTTGACACCACTGCAAAGGCTTTAAATACACATGTACACGCATTCACTTATGTAAGTATTGGTTCAAGTAAAAACATTAGAAAAGCAATACGTTTGCTTATGAGTAATAAGATTTTTTTTATAAATGTGCGTTTGTATGCAATTTTATTTCCTTCGTTGTTTTTTCCATGGAGAAGGGAATAAGTAATTATGTAGTTATTTCTCTTTAAATGAATTCAACTAAAATAGGTATAAGTTTAAGCTGGCGGTCGAATCTCGACCACTAGGCGTACTCTAGTTTTTATAAAACGCTGAATTTTTTTGGCAATTTTCTGTTGAAAAAACTCATATTTCCCGCGAAATTGATTTTTGTATTGCCATTTCCTGGGAAGTAAAAAAATCCGGGAAATCTCCAGCCCTCTTATTAGCTAATGGCAGCCATAATGTGCAATGTTGTGCTGCATTGAAATTTAACTTGGATCTTTAACATATAAAAATTAAATCTTAAAAATTTAAGTTTCCCTTTTTAGTCACAATTGTGTTCAACACGGCGTATGAGAACTTTATTTGAAATCTTCGACTTAAGCTCTTCGACTTAGGCGTATGATGAATATAAAATTTTAATTATGAAATTTATATTAATCCAGATTGCCTCGATATCTTTTTTTTAAAGATTTAAAAAACTTTTGTTTGTTGAGGGTTTTTAGCTAGTCTATATACATGCATTTCATTGGAAATTTACTTTTTAATTGTAATATTCACATATTTGCGCACATGGCACACATGTAATGATTTAGAAAAAATAAACAATAATTTTTTTTCTAAAGGATTTGTCAATGACACTTAAGCGCCTCTTTGTCACAAGAGAAGACGACGAAAAACATTCACTCATCATCATCATCAACAACACATTTTACACTTACAACAACAGCAACAATAAAGTGTTCGCACACATGTTTTTTACACTTCTAGGGAACACACATATCTACATATATCATGTATTTGTTGTATTTTTGTTGTTACTGTAGTATTTAAACAGAGTAATAATGAATACAATGTGCACAGTATATTTTGGTAAATAAATACAAAAAGAAAACGGACTAAGAAAAGAAACATGATGTCTAAAGCAAACAAACTACTACCAGCATCTTCATATTCTTTACAATTAACATCAACATCAGCAGCAGCAGCAGCGTGGAAGCAGCAGTGGAAGCAGAAGCAGAACAGCATTGTCATTACTAGAAGTAGAAGCAGTAAGTTATGACATCCTTTTGAGAATAACTGCCAGTACGGTGTGTGTACCTTGGCAAACACATACACCCACATATACGCCATACACTTACATACTCACACACTTACATTCCATTCACATTATCTCACATTTATACACTTGTCATAGCGTGGCTATTGTTTGCACTGAAACATCATTAATGTTCTTTCAAAAGGTAAAATTTGTTAAGCATTAGATTTGTTTAGCACTGGATGTTTGTTTGAGACTTAATCTGAAAATTGCTAATAAATATGTCATTTTCATATGATGGCTAAGATGCTGCTGTTGCTGCTGGTAGCGACATTGTTGTTGTTAACATATCAAAAGATTAATTGATTTTCCCCGCACATACACAAAAGCAAACATCAAACACATACACGCATACATACACTTGGTTATAAATTATTAGAGTGTCCTTATAATTGAACGAGTTATTTTTGTTTTTTTTTTGCTGCAAAATTCATAATTAAAAATTGAACATTTTAAATCTAATAATTTTTTTTTCAACACATACTCATTAAAAGCGCTGTTGAACTGAAGAATTTATTCGTTTTGTTGTTTGTTATACGATGCAGTAATAATGCAGTCTTTTTTTCAGTGTTCTTGTATTTTATTTGTTTTTTTTTTTTGGTGTTTTTGGTTCTTTTTCATTTATTATTTTTGAACTGGGCTGAGGTAGTACGAGTAGTAATTGAAATTCTATTTTTATTGTGTGACATATTTAAAATTTTTTCATTTCTTCTCTTAATCCTTGGCTTGTGATTGCTTGCACTTTGTGGGTTTTATTAGACAAACAAAAAAAAAATAAATAAAAAATAAAAAATTTTATGTGGGTTGCACATTTCCAGCTTTAGCATTTCCTTGCTTTATTCTTTTTTCTCATTTGTTTGCCTTCTTTTCTTCTTGTTTAATATTTTATTTCTTGTTTTTTTTTATATTAGTTTTTTGTTTATGCCACTCCCGCCTCGACTACAACTGCGCTTTCGGTAGGAGGAGATTAAAGACTTTCGTTTCACATTTCAGTTATTGCAATAAGCTTTACACACGATATTGTTGGCACAAATGTTAATGTTTTAAGAAAAACAAAAAGTCAGGCAAAATCACTTTCTAATGACGGCAGGAGATAATATTACAAAATGACAGCATGAGTGCTGGCACAACACTAGGCTTTTGCAAGCACTGGCCAAATTGTTCGTACAAAAAGGAAAAAGAATATAAAATAAAAGTTAAACGAAAAACGGCAACAAAAGTGTTAAAAGCTTTTCTTAAACGAATGTAAGAAAAACAGAGTTGTCATAGGCCCTAAAAGCTTTTTTTTCAACAAGTACAAACAAAATTTAATTTATTAATTAGAAACGAAAGCAAAGAAAAATCTATCAGCAAAAGCTGTCTGTTTAAGCCTTCACAAATTTATTTTAAGTAATTTAAATTTAAAAAAAAACACACACACAGACGTTTGAATTGTGCTGCTAATAAAGCTTAAAAGCTTTTTCTTCTCTAAATCAAATGTGTGCCAAAACCCTGCACTTTTTATTCTCCATGCACCCCACAAAAGAGACACAAATAAAAACCGAGACAGGGATAGAGAGAGTGAAAACGACTTTTGTGTCAAATATTTAGTAGAGCAAACAAAACGAGGAGCTGTCTGTCGTTCCTCTTTACTAATTCGCTTTGTTTGCATTGGAACGAGTGTAACACGACTGACGACTGCCTACCTTTGGTGTAGTTTATGTGTCACTGTAACAGTGTAATTTATTGTACCTAATGAATTGTGCTGCTTAAAGTAGTTCAAAAAACAACAATGACATCGCTTAAGTCTCACCGTCATCAACTTTTTCCCATTTGAAATGCTTTTTCTTCGTGTATTTACACTTCGCTGCATTTTCAGTGCTTAATTTTTCGTGTATTTTTATTTGCTTCTTTCTATTATTCAAACATTTTATTGGATTAATTCGGATAAATATTTTATTTTTTGTTGTTGTAATTATTTTGGCTCCAATGGATGCATATCACACATTTCACTTAAATTAAAGCGCATTTTGGAGTGTAGTGTGGGATACGGCAGCAATTCACTTGAATAAAATTGCAAATAGTTGCAACAATGATGTATAGATTTCGATTGCATTTTATGATATTACAATTTATTGCATTAAAGCATTTTTGCAGAATTTAAAAAACCCAACAAACTCTATTGAGGTGCTTTATATTGTGACAGCTCTTAATCAAACGTGGCCATCTTGTATCAATCAGAAGCCATAAAAAATGTAGCATGATTTACGAGTACATTTTGATTTGGGTTGAGCTGCTCTATATGCCTGCATTTCATCGAGGCTTATGACAAATCATCTCTGGCCCTCAAAATATATTCTTCAAACGTCTCATCTTATTCAAAAAACTTCAAATATCAAATGAAAAATTAAGATTCATAGCCAAAGTACACTTATTAAGGCCTCATTAGTATTTACGTTTCGTTGCCGTTCTTTTCTATAGAAAACCCATTTGACAAGATAAATTAAAAACAGGTACTCTTAAGTGATCAGCTGATTATTATTGTTTATCTCCCAGAGCTGTCAAAATTTGTTTTAATACAAAATTGTTAAAATAATTTTCGTTTTTTGTTTACTTAACTGAATTGTATTTATTTCCAAAGAGAAAAGTATTAAAAACTTTCCAAAAAATTGTTAAAATAATTTTCATTTTGTGTTTACTTAATTGAATTATATTTCCTGGTTTTGACATCCCTAGACGGTAATGTTTTTGTTGTTGTACTATCGAGTATACCTGTTTTTAATATATCTTGATTTTTTTAATTACTTGTTCTGTGTCTGAAATTTCGGATGTAGACGATGTAATTATGGGAATGAATTTTGTAAATGTTTGCCAAATATTTTTTATATAACAAAAATATGTAAATCTTTAAAAATTTGAATTCAAATAAAATTATCTGACTTTTAGCATAGAACCTTTTCACATCACAAAAAAACTAATACATACAAACTCTTGGCTGTCACTTAACGTTGTATTCTATTTCCTACAGAATAGTCCGCAACAGAACAGAAGGAAAAAGTAACAACAAACTACACATACACTTTTTCAATTGAACAGAAACAAAGTAGCTGATCCGTGACAGAACAGAACGTACAAACTAATTCTGCTTTTACTAAAGCTCAAATCGTCACATTCGTGAACGTAAAACTCATCACGGATTATGACATACGTGAACGTACTCTATTTGATAAAAATCAGGATTACAATATCAGTGATCATATGAGCGAACGTGGGTGTCTTACGAACTATCATCCGATAGCAAAAATGCATTCGAGTGCAAATAAAAGCTTCTTAAATTTCATAAAAATGTAAATTGATTAAAAATACTGCAAATAAATGAAATTTCCTTAACATTATTATGATCCAAGATATAGTTATAACAAATACAATACAAATCCAAAATGTTTCGCAAGGAAAAGATACCCAACCGGTCTCAATGCAATGTGGTTAATTCCATCTTCCACTCATACGACTCATTTGCCTCCCATTATATTTTACAAAGTGCACTCACTCAGCACTAGTGGAACTGTTATTGCATTTGAGTGTCTTTGATCAAACGTAATCGTTTTTCAAATCTATATGGAATATTGATGAACACATCTTCCTCGCTATCACTAAAAGGACACTTAAGGATACCGGTTACAATTATGTTAATTAGCTGTATGTATTAATATTATATGTACGAAATAAAAATGCAATTCAATTAATAAATTTTGCTCCTGAAGAACATTTTAGCACAATATTTTCTGCCAACACTGATAACGAACATAAACAAGGCATTAATTACTTGTTTTCCTGCTTTAATCATTCCTTAAATTTGTTATTAATTTTTAGTCATGCAAAACAAATCAACGTTGATGAAAATTAGTATTGTATTTGTGAACGCGTCATTTAAGTAAAAGACAGTCGATTGATCGAACATATTTTACTCACACTAGAGTTGGGTCCAACTCGTTCTGTCGCTCGTTTAAGACAAAAACCTTTCATCGAACGCATATAATTTAAATGGGTTTGATCAAAGGTTTCTATCTAAAACGAGCGACTGAACGAGTTGGACCCAACTCTAACTCACACCATTCATCATACATTTAATCATGCAAAAAAACTAAATGTTGAATAAAATTAGTATCATTTAAAAATTCATATCAAAAATGGATAGTGTTTTTTTTTCTAAAATGTTCAACATTTTGTTTTTACAATTAGTACAAAATCTTAAATCCCTTTTTCTATTCCCGATATGAAACATAAAAATTAATACAAACCTACACAATATTGCTAAGCACAACAATAATATATATAATATGCTTACACGTTCATACCCGCTCATTTTTGCATTTTGTGTTGTATTTTTCCTCAAAATAATAATCATTGAGCCAAACGAGCAAACACCCGAAATGGTTGGTATGATACGACACATGGTTAAAATCACCGAGCCAACATCAACCGCATGACATGACACACGTCATGTCTTATTGACATGATTGCTACTTTATTGGCGAGAGAGAGATGAGGGGAAAAGAAACGAGTATTTAGATGCATGTACTGTCATTACGTTTTGTTTTCTCATTCGTAATTTTAAGCATGAAGAAGGTATTTGCATGTAAATGTCGGCAACATGACATGATGACTCGAGTGAACAACAATGCAAGTTCAAAGAAGACAAAGTAAGAATCATGTCAGTAAGACATGACACGTCTAAACAAAGCAGCAGCGAATATATGTGTTGGAACAAGTTTGGTTGTTTGAATACTATTGCATGTTTTTTTTATAATGGTGTTTACTTATAAACATTTTTGTAATTATATTTTGTCGTTCGCTGGTCATCATGCCATTCAGTTCATACGATTGACATATGACGTAATTTTCCTTCGTACGATTGCCGATACGATCACCGACGTGACGTTTCGAGAACAGGTAATTGTAGTACAAAAATACATTTACATAAATTGTTTGCTGGGAGTTTTTTTGCTGACTGTCAAAAAAAGAAATGTCCCCTCCAGACTTGAAATTTTTGTTGCAGCAATTATAAAGTTTATACGTGAGAGTGATGATAACATTAGGGAGGGGTACACAGTTTCATGTGCTCTGCAATTCCCTTTTGCTTTAAAATTCGCAATTGTTAATTTGAAGTTGGTTGTAGGTATTTGAAGTTTTATTTCTTTTTATTTCTTCAGTTGTAAGAAATACAAAAATTTTTTGAATGAAATTAAATTTTACTTTCCAAAATGTCAAAGTATAACAAGAAGAATGTATGAGAAACACAAAAATTGCAAAACTAGAATTTCATAATGTGGACACTAATGCAATTTCATAGGTGAATTTAAAAAAATTGCAGCAACAATAATTGCAAGTCTGGACGAGGACTAAATTTTACAGTGTTGTTTTGACAGTCAGTAACTAAACTCCCAGCAAATTATTTACAGGTTTTTTGTACTGCATCTACCTGCTAATAATTGTATCATGATTCATCGCAAAATAAATTTATCATTGTTTATTTTTATAAATTTACTTTGATTCATAAGACATATAACATTTCGCTGTTGTGTTTTTTACAATGAATTTCAAAGAATGAAAATTTTTTTAAATTAAAATAAATTTACTAAATACTTTAACTTTTAAATGAATTACAAATATATTATGAGCCGGAAAAGGGAAACTTTAAAAGCTTTTCCAGAAGAGTATAGTTTCAGATTTATCAGAATTTAGTTAGGAGGTGTCAATTTCAAATAGAAAAATTTTGAAAATATCTCAAGAAGTCTTTCAGATCGAAAAGTTTCCTGTAAGCCTGTATGCTTGTTACAACCAAGATATTCTTATGAAGCTCTGGATATTCTGACTTCCATCCAAATCTTTTTGCAAAATCTAACAGATCATATATCAGTCCATATGCTGAAGCAATCCAAGATCTGCGTGCTGCCAAAGCCAGGCTCTCGTAGAAAAGGTGTTTAACTGATTGTTTAACTTCCTTTTTCTCCAAACTTTAAACTTTGACATCCACTTCAAGGAAGATCTAAGCGTTACAATATGCTCACGGTCTTTTAGTGCATTCTAATGATGCCAAACAAGCAGTTAAACCGCTTTTTTCTTTCTTAGTGAGAGGCAAAACGATCTGTATGTCATGCAAGTGGTAATCGTGGATCACCTGCACACCAATATTCCTTCTAGCTATATATTTTGTATAGTCAGACTGGCAAATCCTGCAGGTTTTTGTGCCGGAAGTGGAAAAATTGGTTGCAGGAAAGATAATCGCAAGAAGTTTTGTTCACATATTAACTGCACGAATAGAAGCCTTTCCAGGCGCACAGTTGGAGACAGATGATACATCCCCTCTCAAAACGACTAAGTATTTCTCCACGTAATCGAATAAATAAATATTCCAATATTAATCACTTTTTTAATAAAAATAATTTAAAATTATCAAAAACTTATTAAGAAAGAAATTGGTAGTCTGATTTGAACTTGAGCAAAACAATACATTTCAATTATAAGAACATTTTCCGGAAAACTTTAAATAAGTTGAAAGCGAAAACAGAAGCCGAACTTGCACAAATTTTGCAGCAGAATTTGCACAAATTTTGCAGCAGAAAAATATTCCTTCATTTTTAAAATGAATTCGAATTTAAATTCAACTTAGTTTGCAAGCAAAGTAGCTGGAACAAAACCAGGCGCCAATCATAACAAATTCACAGAGCTTGAAATACACATACATACATATGCCCATGTATTAGAAACTAAACTTTGTTTTTTTTTTTCAATCAAGACCAGCTCTATGCGAATTATTAGAAAATGAAGAAAAAAAATATGTTTTTAAATGATTTGTCAACATTTGTTCAATTTTCAATTTTCAAAAAAGGACATGTCCTTTTTTTCTCGATACTTTAATTTTTATTAAAAATGGAAAAATAAACGTAAAAAAAGTTACACAAGTTATAAACAAAACCATTTTTTTGGGTTGTCTGCAGAAATATCCACTGTCTGGACAGGAATCGAACCCGCTAACCTAAGACTAATACTACTAACACCATAACGTCGCTCCTAATTGTTCTGAATAGTTGTTTATAAAAGCTTTAAACTGAAACGATCTCCTCTAAAGATCTGTACAGACGGTTGTCAGATCTTACATTATTGTCACATCTGGCACATCTGGTAGCAAATGGACTGACAATGAGAACTTGCCATCACAAGGTAGAATGTCAGTTCGCACGATTGCAAGACATTTTTTTAGAAAAGCTTACAATTTTATTATCAGAGAATGGTCTGGCAATAGCTGTATCTACCAACGTTGCCAGACAAAAAAATTTCCGTTTCACAGAAATTTTATTAAGAGAAATTATTTTTCTTCCAATTAGTTTTACTGGTGCAGAAAAAAAAGATATTAAACATATTTTTAAGGAAATAAAATATTTATAAAGCTGTAGGCACTCATTTTTACATTAATATATCGTACAAAGCAATTAGCAAAAAGAATAATGTCGTTGCCAGATGCATAAACTTCGCACATCTGACATCACAAAATAACCTGAAAACGTCTGGCAATAGCGACGAAGGATGTCCACACGATTGCCAGATATCTGATAATATTCAAACGGATCAGACATCCATAGAACAAAATTTTTCAGCTCATTGATTTTGGAACTAAATTCTGTGAATGAAGCCCCAAAAACAAGAACTTCTGCATCATTCGTTTTGTGAAGTTAATAATAAAAATTTTAAAAACAGGAGAACCTTGAATATTTCAATATCGAAAATACTCCAATTATACGTACGGTATACCGAGATATAACCGTCTTAAAATATAGAAAAAGTGATAAAAATCCACCTTGAAGAATAAAATTCGTAAGGTCATTAAATTTTTAATGCAGCCAACTTGACAAAACGAATGATAAAGAAGTTCTTATTTGTGTGCAATTTTCAGAATTGCGTTACAGTTTATACGATTGCAATACATTTTTAGCACATTTTACGGACAAGATTAGATGTTAAGCAGATCAAGTGCATAGAAATAAACGATTTGTTTTCTAAATATATTTTTTCTTTCTGCCCAGTGTGCTTTGCAGTCCTGGGAAAACTCAATCTGTTAATTATCTACTTTAACTCATAAGTCTTTAAATATATTTTTGTTTAAGTGTGAAACTAATCGATTGCAACTATTTTATAATATCGTATTAAATATTTTTAAATTTTATTTAAAATTGTAATATTAAAAAATGGTTCTGTAAGAGAGTTAAATTTTATTTAAAAAAAAGTTATACACTCATATGATTTTTTGAAGTCCTTTACACGCATATTTCGTAAAATATTCAAAAGATAAGTGATCGATTATCTTCTTGACTTCAACACAATTGACATTTAACGCTAAACAATTAAAAATGTGGTGGTGGTACGTACCTCGGATGATGTTAAATAGCACATTCGGGAATCGGTACTCTCAATGGAAGCTTGTTGCACGATACCATAACGGGAATCACGATCGCTTAAATAATCAGACCTTAAACTATCTTGACGTATAAATTCGGCTCTATTTGGTCATGTTACAAAGAAATAATAAATAATAATAATTGTTAATTCATAAGATACAAAAGTGTGTTGTCATAATTTTCATTGTTACCGTTGTTCTAAGGAATCAGCTCTGGCTGACTTGTAGCCAGAGTCATTTAAACTACTGTCTTGTCTTAAAGATGGCAAGGAGTCCCAGGGTGAACGTTTGTTGCCCGAACTAGTTGTCTGTTGAGACATGAGACCTTGACCGGAACCAGAACCGATAGTAGAGCTACCAGAGCGCCAACCATCTGAATGACGAAACCATTGAGCTCTGGCCGACTCACCAATACACGAAGCACAACGTGAATTTGAGAAACTATAAAATTTGCAAAAAAAAAAAATCATTATTTAAATTAATAAAGTTAATCCAATGTTACCTTGTATTATGATCAGACAAATAACCACGTTCTCTCTCCCTTTCACGTTCACGCTCGCGCACCAACTCATTGCGATCGCTGTAGTAACCATCTCTTTCACGATCACGCTCCTTATCGCGTACTGCGGATAGAGGACGATGTGGAGGTAAAGGTAGAGTAGAAGATTTAGCACTTGTAGCTGGATTTAAAAGAATTTACACAAAATATTTGTTTTTTTATTAAGTGAAACACAAAAATGTGCTTTGGAAAATATGTATTAGTGCGGAATTTTCAATAAACAAATAAATAAATAATTTAAAGAAAAAGC
Source organism: Gymnocheta viridis (assembly GCA_956483585.1). Classification (NCBI taxonomy): domain Eukaryota; kingdom Metazoa; phylum Arthropoda; class Insecta; order Diptera; family Tachinidae; genus Gymnocheta; species Gymnocheta viridis. Next base: position 121,301,729 of record OY101442.1, read on the forward strand.
AATTGTAATTATTTCAAATAACATTAAGCGATTAGATTTATGTAAATAAAATAATTAGAATTAATAATTCGTTTTACATAAAGAATACGGTTGAAATAAAAACGTAAAGCAAACGAAATGTTTAGTTTTTTCACACGATTTTAGGGCTAAATGAGTTTGTCTACTTACGCCTGCGCATGGGAAACGGGCTGCGTTGCATGGATCCGGGCAAACTTTCGGCAAATTCTGATTGTTTTTAAATGTGATTTTATTATTATAATTTTTTTCGTAATGAATAATTTTTTGTGGTATTTTTTTTTAATTTGGTTTTTTCATTATTTTCGTTGTCAAAGAATGATATTTTTGTGGTAGTGGTTGGTGGTGGTGGTGGTGGTGTTGTTGATGGTATTGGAATTAATAGTGGAAGTGCATGGAAATATAATGAATCCCACATTAATGTACAAACGTGTTAGAGAGATGGCATTAGAAATTTTTTATAATTAAATTAAAATTAAACAAGAAAACATTTCAAACAATTTACACATATGAAAAAGATACTAAAGAAAAGTACACAAATAAAATTTGTTGCTTAAAAAAAAATATTAAGAAAATTTGCGATAATTTAGCTGATTGTTTTTAATTTATATTAAATGTCTTAATCTTCCATTTTATACACAATTATTGAAATTCTCTTTCCCCCATATAGTCGGAATTGCTGCGAAAACTTATCTAATATGGCATTTACACCAGACCAAAATCTAGTACTTATGAGATTTCGAGCAAAATCTTGTTTATTTTGATTAGATTTTCTATACAAAACAAAAACTACTTCGTTACTAGATTTTTTCAAATCTACTTCGTCACTAGATTTTGTCAAAATCTACTTCGTCATTAGATTTTGTCAAAATCTATAGAAAATCTCGTAGAACTTAGTGATGCAACTGTGGTTTTTCGTAAATTGTACTGAAAAATACTACGCTGTTTAATAACATAACTTTGAAGGGTATGCTCGCCAGCTGTTTCGCATTTGAATGATAATTTTTCGTATGAAGTTTGACATTTGAAAATTAAAATTCCAATCAACTGTTTTTGTAATGGTGTAAACGGTAGAGATTTTGATAGAGATTTTAATTGAAATCAACTAGATTTCGGTTTGGTGTAAATGCCATATAATGTAAATGGAAAATGTAATTGAAAAAAGTGGCTACTTTGGACTACTCAATACTACTCAATACTTTTTCAATTGAGTACTCGATACTACTCAATACTTTTAAATTTTTTTTATTTCAAAATACGTAATCCATAATAATTCACGGATTAGCAAATTTAATAATCCATTAAAAATATCTAACTAAGCCGCCAGGCTTATTAATTGTTTCAAATGATTTAAAGGCGCTTAACTTTCCTCAAAACCGAGTTGTATTAATTTAAAACATTTCCAAATAAAATATTCGTGTTTACATGTGGAAATGCATCTCTGAAAGCATTGAGTTTTGGGTATTAAGTACCGGAAAATATATATACGGTGTTAAGTACTCGGTACCCAAATGCTCAATACGTTTAAAACACTAAAAGCGAGTCTTAAGTTGGGTTCTATACGCATTTCACCGGAGTCTTACGCCAGCGAACGAGCGCTGAGCTTGTGGCTATTGTTGGAGAGTCACAGATGCTGATATCTTTTTAATTGACGTGTGTTTTTGTTTAATTAATATCTAACAACAAGTAGGTGTGTTACCGTCTTTGTAAGAGAGATGGTGGAATCAGAAATTATATTTTTTTAACTACTCTGTTATTGGGTGTTATATTAGGTCGGTCCGTCTGTTTATTTTTACAGTAAAATGCAGCATATGAGTAATTACTGAGAAAACGCAACAATTTCCTCCCAAAAAAGTTGTTGCCCAAAAAAATACGCGAACTGAAAAATTTTAAAAATTAATAAGATTAAGGAAACAGCTGATTGCAAATAAGTGTAGTTTTGACAGTCGTAAAGCAGCTCTGGGCAAGTAAATAACACGCGTGGTTGGCAATTATTTTTTAAGTGCAACCAGGCCACTGTTAGTTTATTGGCCTTCGAGAGTTTTGCGTCTCACTCTCGCACTAACTTTGTCTACCTCGACTAACTGTATCGCATTACGGTTTTTGTGGAATTTCCAATTACCGCGTACAACCGTTTTTAACAATACTGGTGGAGACCATAAAAACTCTAGGAGTGGATATTAGGAACTCCACTTTCTATAGGAGGGTATAGGTCACTTGGCAGTTCCTAAAGGAAGCACCTAATTTTTTATTTTCAAATCAATCAATCAGTGCAGTTTGGAAATACATACATATATTTACAGTTTTGACTACTCAACTCTTTTTATTTTTTGTTGGCACTCGATGAAATATTTATTATAATACAAACATTTTAAGAAATTATAAACAAATTATTATCTTTAATATTTTCCATGTTTATTTTTATTTTATTTGATTTTGCTAATTTGTGTCTGATTAAAATTATTCAAAAGTATGTAATTTTTTATCAAGCATGAATTTATGGAAATTACTTCACTACTCTTTCAAAACTTAAGTTAAACAAAATTTTGTTGGGAAACTACCGGTAATATTTATTAAATACAGTTTGTTTAAGAATTTCAATTTAACATTTTATTATGCGATACTTTTCCTTATTTAGTCCTTACAGGTACTATGGCCTAGCGCAGGTACTTCTAATACAAGTTCGGGAACAACATTCACTATGATTTCTACATGTTTCAAATAATTCTTTACAGCGTGTAAAGATGCCTTTATCAACCTTCTGGATGAATAAAAGTTTAAAAACAATTAATTTAGTTTAAATATTAAAAAAAAATAATAAATAAAATGTACCCTTTTGGTTGCGGAAAATGATGGCACAAAGACTGCCATTACGATGACAATAACGATCAGAATATTTAAATATTTCATTTTGAAGTTTTTAATGTCACTGTAATCGAACTGTTCGGAATCAGGCGTTTTATATGAAACTACTTCATTGTGAATCAAATATACAAACGTACAGACATATATAACTTCTTATAAATGTTAGTATGTATGAAAAAAATTTTATTTGTTTTTTTATCATTTTGTATAACTTTTAAAAGTTAATTTTTTTTGTTAACTATTATAATTTCTTTTTTATAACTTATTTATTTAGCAACTTTATTGTCAAAATGTGTATCTAAAGAATTTTATGCGCAGAAGATACGAGGCGCCGTGTTGAAGCAACCTATTTTAGTTTTTTAAAATACATATTTGGTGAATTTTCGAAAATAGTGAAATTTAGCCCACTTAATTAAAAAAATTTGTAATGCGGGCATATAAAACAGATTATAAATCACAAAAACGCTAGTTTGTAGTTCCCAAATCGCTGAATGGGAGGTTTTTTTTTAACATAGAAAAGTTTGCGCACTCACGATCAAGTGAGCTTTCGAACAAACAAATCGTTTCAGTCGTATGCGAGTCAAAAAGCCAAATGGGATGAAAACAAGTTCACGTGAGCCAAGAATTAATACGATCAAAATTAAATATTTTGTTATTTCCGGCGATGCATGGTTGCGGCAGTTGCTGCAATATGGTTTTCAATGATGAGCAAATCTTCACTCTAAGCAGCATGACTTGGTTGATTTTCGAAATTTGCCTCGTATATAATCCACATAGGAATAACACCATATAATGTTGTTCACTAATTTTATTATATTTTGCGTTTGTTAATACCCACAATGCAAACAAAAAACAAACACTTGCTTAAATTCGGTTTTTCTTATCTTTTATTTGTTTTATAAATATCTAGTTCAACTTATTTAACTAGCGCGTTCTAAAACACGCATATTTGTTTTGATATAAGATGTTTTGCCTGCGTACAGAAAAGCAGATCATTTAAGTCAGCACCAACTGTTATTTTCTTTGCTTTGGAGATACCTAGTTGAACTAATTTAACACGCGTCTTTTAAAATATCTACGCATATTATTGACTTATTTTTTATAAGAATCATTTGTTGTGTTATAAAATGTTTTGCTTGCGTAAATAAAAGCCATGTCAGATCGTTAAAGTTGGCGCTAACTTATAAGTAATAATGCTGAAATGAAACGTGTAATCAGAAACTTACTATTAATTTGGATAGAAAATGTCCTGTCATTCCAACCGGTAGATTCACGTAATTTAGTATACTTTCGGTAGTGCGACAATGGAACCAATTATTCTGATAAGTTAAGGATTGGCTGACTAAACAAGTTGATTTTCAAAAATTACCTTAAACCAACAACACGTACCAATGAAAGCATGGTCAATAAGATGCTTGATTGCTATTACATGGACTCTGGATACTTGTGGACTTTCGGTGGCTATTTTACGAAATTTGTAATGTTTTCAGACTTTTGCAGTAAAGAAATTTGACATAACAAATTTAAATCTATATATAGACTTACGTGGTTATTCACGAAAACCACAGATTCGTAATAAGCCAGCGACCTGCTTTTAAATATCTCGTTATGGCAGTTGCCATCCGTAATATCGTTTTTTACTAAAACTTTTTAAAATTGATGCGAACTTACTTTTCAAATTCTCTTTGCAGTTGAGTCCTTCAATTTACAGACAAGAAAACAGCTGCTAAGTAAAATTCTTATAAGGAATTTTTAGATTTTTTTTATAAATATTCTGCCGTCATAATTAAAATCAAATAATTAAATATGCTTGTGAATAAAAGCAATAAGTTTAATGATGTTCATAGTGCGACCATTTGAAGTTATTTTCTTAACGATGACATTTTCAAAAATAAAATTGCTTTAAAATCGCGTGCAGCCACAGACACAGCTATTAATTCAAATGAATTTTTGTATGAACTTGAAAGAAAAACTTGATCGTGTGTGTGCAGTGTAAATAAAATATAAGTTTTGGTTAAAGTTGAATGGTATCAAGGCATTTTTCATATCGTTTATGTCAAAAATATCTACAGAAAACAAATACAGAAAAATATAAAGGCATCCTTTTTGACATTCCAAATAGAAAGCAAAGAAATCAGCTGATGTCAACTGGTTAATACACCTTGAATAGTATTAAGTGTGTTCGAGTACCCAAAAGTGTTTAACATTTTTTACTGAACTTTACTGCATTTTACTGAATTGCGTTCGTTTACTCAAGTTACAGTAAATGAGAACACAAATTGAGAGCGTAAAGTGACAGTTCATGACTGAGAATTTACAAATTTTTACTGCAGAAATTTCTTGTAGTAAAATTTAGTAAAACAGAAAAACATATGATTCAAAAGGTAAACAAACAAAAGCAAGAAATTAAAAAGTATACAATTTGTGAAAAAATTATTTAAAAAAAGAAAAACTGAGACAAAATAATAAAAAAAATTTTTGTAGAAACCATTTATAGCCATTTTCGTTGTTATTTTGTTATTTCTTTGGAGTTGCGAAAATGCTAAGTATATGGTTACTTAGTCCTGCACTTGTTTTTAAGGTAATCAATATCCAAAACAAATAATCACATACTTTTGAATAAATTTAATCAGACACAAATTAGGAAAATCAAATAAAATAAAAATAAACTTATGGAATAGATGACAGAAAATAATTTGTTTATATTTTCTTAAAATATTCGTGTTATAATAAATTAAGAAAAATAGTTGAGTAGTCCAAAGTGTAAATATATTTCAACACTATATTGATTTGCAACCACCTGTTTTCTTAATCTTATTAATTTTTACAATTTTTCCGTTCGCGTACTTTTTTGGGCAACAGCTTTTTTTGAGAGTAAATTTTTCAGTTTACTCAGTAATTAGTCATTTACTGGATTTTACTGTAAAAGTACTCAAACGCAACTATTGTTTGCCACAAGTTCAAATCTGACTTTACATATGTATTTCATTTTTAGTTTACGAAATTTTTTGTTGACTTTAAAGCTCTAAACACTTAGACGACAGCAGACTTCACAATTTCACGGCTTCAAATGCTGCTCTGAAGTCAGCTTCATAATTATTTTGAAGACAGCAACAACATAATAATCAGGGATACCGCATATATATTTTATAATGAATAAAATTAAAGTTATTGATAAAAAATGTAATAATAGCACGAAAAACTATAAAAACACATAAATTTATTTCTATATTGTATTTTTGTAATGTTCTTTTATGTTTAATATTAACAAAAAGTTTTTGTTCTTATTTTTCCAATTTATATATATAATGGCAAAACTATATTTGTTTATTGCTGCCCGTCAAAATAGAAAATAGCCTAAGTTGGCAGCAGCAGCAAATGCTGTGCTGCTGTCAAAATAATCGTTTTCATTTAAACACATGGATTTTATTTTTGACATATTGCTGCTTGCTGTCTGCTGTCGTGAATGTGTTTAGAGCTTAAGCTATCAAAAAAATTTCTTAAATTAAAATTCAGATTTGAACTTGAGCCAAATAATACCATTGAACTTAAATATTGTTTTTTGTTCGTGCACACGGCCCACTGCTAATAAAAATCATATTTGAGTTATAAGAATTCCACCAGGAATAGAAGCGAAACTATACTTGTTTTTGCAAAAGGATGCTTGTTGTGAAAAATAAAAGCCTGTAGTTTCTATTACAACAATACGAGTGTAATAAAATTACACAATATGTGCGTACATCAATTTAGCAACCGAACAATTTACTCGCTTTAAAATAAAAATAAAAAAGTAAAGAAAAAAACGTATTGTCAAACTATTTACAAGGACAAATTATGACCCACTTCATGCTAATTTATTTGTACGCCAAAGGTGATGGAACTAAGAAACAGAGTTGATGTTAAAGACAAATTTAACTCTTCACTAAATAAAATTGTTATTTATAATTTCAAACACAACTTGATCTTTTCAGCCAAATGCGCTAAAAGTTCGAATTCATGTTTGTAGGGTATCAGCGATTACAAACGAGTATTTACTGCCCGTAAGCACAAGCGGCAGTCTTTAAAATGAATGAACAAACATACGGTACTATATTTCTTTTGTCAAGGGATAAATTACACGTTGAAAGGTCTTATTGCAACACATTATATAAAATCTAACTAATACCAATTCAATTATCGTTAAAAGTAAATCAGCTAAATATTTAATCCCCAAACAAACACATGATCCAATAATCTAAACAACAAATTTAAATGGGAATCCAATTAAGCACACATTTTCTTAAAAGTTTATGAATTAAAAAAGGTGATTTGAATATAAAAAGTTGTCACAAAAGTTGTAAACAAACACAAGTACTTGTATTAAATAAAATAAATGAAAAAAGACTCTCTTCTAACAAAATGTAAGTAAATATTTAAAAAATGCAATAAAAATAAAACACAAATCAACTACTTAAGCGATTAAAGCTGTCAAGTATCCTTGAGCGCACTAAACAAACTCACCTAAATTCTCCATGCTCTGAGAGAGCAAAGCTTCGAATGTGTGAAGACTATAGGATTCGGCATCCATGCCCTTGGCCAGCGTATTGCGCAAATGCATTTCGTATTCGAGCAATAGACGTGACGTTGGGCTGCCCGGTGTTGGAGTAACATTAGGACCCTGATGACGATGTTGGTAGCGTCCACCACCCATGCCGCTGCCAGCTCCTCCTCCTATGGGAGGTCGTTGCACATATGAAGACTGATCCTGATCAGAATTGCCATTGCTGGAACTAGGCGTAGTGGCATAGCATTGATTATCGAACATAACATTATCCGAAGGTGGCGAACCTTCGATACAGCTCCGTTCCCGTTCCAATTCCAAATATAAATTGCGTGGCGTATAACCACGACCAATTTCATGGGAAGATCTAAGTAATTTGTGAAAACAAGACAAAGTAAGTGACACAATCACAATCCGTTTTGTTAGCTACAGTTGTTAACTGTTTGATTTTTAAGCAGACACTATTGTTTTATTTTATTTTTGCCTAATGCGTCTTACCTTGATCCCGAAAATCGTGACGACTGGCTGGTTGGACGACCACCACCCAATGTATTGTTGTTATTCATGATGTGATGCATGCCACCCATGCCACCCATGCCACTCATGCCACCCATCCCACCAGCATGTTGGTGCATATGTTGGAGCCCGAATGTGTTTGCTGCATTCGCATTATAGTAGTTGTAACGTCTTCTACCCATTTCAGGCGATGTCACTGGGCTTTCAGTGCTAGTCATGGGCTTAAGCATACGTTTCAAAGTGCTGGTATCGACATTCATGTCCTCGGTACTTTTCGTTTTGCGTCTCGTATTGTTGTTAATTATGTTGTGCTGGTGTTGGTGCTGGTGTTGATGTTGATGCATGTCGTGGCCATGTGGATCGCGTGTCTAAACATGAAAATACAATCAAATGAAAAAAAACAATTTATTGGAAAATAAAATCAACAAAAATAGCAGCAAAAACAAAATGTAATGTTGTAGAGGACTGACACTTATTAAAGTATCAAGGGTGATATACATACATACACACATACATACATACATATGCTGCTAAATGTGAACTGTTGCATTAATGTGGCTTGTGTGCAGTTTATTTAAATCTCAATTACATACATTCCGGAACAGCTTTAATAAAGTTTGCTTAAATGCAAAAAGAAATTTCTAACACAATAATTTTCAAACAGCAGTAAGAGTTTGTTCCATTTCAATCATTTTAAGTTAAAACACTCGCAGCTGCAATTTTTGTTAAGAATTATTTGTAAAATTGACTTTTAATACTCGATTGTTTAATTTCGGGAGTTTGATTTATATTTCATTAAAAAATGCTAAATAATTGTGGATTTTTTTACATTTTGTGCAGCGATACTTTTTTGCTTGCGCACGCAGTATGTAATTTTAAGCGAAATACTCCCCGGACAAATAATACAATTTAAAGAAATAATTAAAAAGTAACTACCCAAAAACCCATGTCCCGGATAGATTCCATAAGAATCAAAATCAATTCAATTGGACCATGTAATAAGTGTACCGTTTGAGATGAAAATAAATAAATTGAGTCATGTACCTGCTGTGTTGAAATATGTCCTGCTCTGTGTGAGTCCATTGTTTATGTCTATATTCATAAAATATCCCAGTAAAAACTTATTAATAACTTAAACTAAAATCAGCATACTTAACGTGACCATACGTCCCCTTTGTCCCCGAAAACAACACGGGGATGCAAAAATGTCCCGTTTTCACAAATTCGAAAACAGAAATAATTAATTTGTTCAAAAATTAAAAACAAATCTTAAAATTCGTCAAAGATAGTTTTTCTTTTAATATCTGGATGTTAAAATACATCACAAGTCTAGCTGAAAAATAATTTCATCTAAAAAATATTGAAAACGTTTTAACTGAATTTCTTATGAATTTGTTTCAATCAATTTATGATACATAAACTTAAATTACTGTTCTTAAAACGCAAAAAAACAAATAAAAAATGTAACTTTAATATCAATCCGCCCTCGTACGTCGCCCGTCAAGCTTATAACCAAAATTTAAAAAAAAAATTGCAAAAATAGAAATTGCAGTTCTATAAATTTGCTTGGTCAACCTGAAATGCAGCAATACAAAAATTATCTTCGGAAATTGAAGCAGCAAGTGAAATTAACAAATTAAAAGAGAATTTGTTTCAGAAAGAGACAATTCACTTCAATTCACCGATATTGACAAGAATTTCGTGAAAATTAAGGCTAAAGAATTTTATAAAACTAGTCGAGAGTATTTAGAGCAATGGACTGTTTATAACAAAGATTTAGGAAAACTTAATTGGGCAAATTTAACAGGAGTACCACAGTGGGAAGATGTTCAAAAAGTTCTAGATACATATATTGATCGAAAAAAAAAACATATCGATTGCAATAAAGATACGGAAGTATTCGATGAATATTCACTCGTATTTAAATAGTACGTAACGTCGCAGAAAATTGATGAATGGAATCAACAAAATATTTCTACAAAAACACGTTGGATGGAAGTATTTAAACTATAGTTGAATATATTTTATGTTTGTCTGATACAAATGCGCCGGTTGAACGTGTGTTTTCTTTGTTGAACAAGTTGTGAACCGAAGATAAAACTTAATTAGGGGATCAGTGCTTAAGTGCTTATTAAAGTTAATATTAAAAAATCCTTCCAAGAGTTTCACAAATATTTGGAATCATCACCTACAATTTTTAAACAAATTTGTGCCTCTGAAAAATATATACAATGTATAAACAATTTTTTTCGTAGTGTAACGTAAAATAAATAATAGCATTCGCTATGGAAAAATAAAATATTATTATATTATATATGCATTTCCATTTCATATAACTGAACCCATCAGAATTATTCGATGTCCCGTTTTCAGGTAAAAAAATATGGTCACTTTAAGCATATTCTTAAGCGCAAGTTATTTTTTGATTGGTGCGATAGTAGAGTTTGCGCTTATCATACGAGTACACTATTCGCTGTTCGCTATTTTTATTTTTAATTGCGTATGTGATCGTGGAAACATATTTCTGGTGCGTAAAACACTTGACATCAAACACAACATACGAGTACTTCTTCAAAAGCGCAAGTTCAATCAACACTTAAAGCAGACTTTTAAATTTTACTGCATGTTTTGCAAACAATGACTTCTACATATCGTCATATTTAAATCGTTATTTTTATTTGTCTGCAAATAAATCGTCATGTCAAAATAATACTGTACAATACTAAGAAAACAAAGTTATAACTTCTAAGGACTAATTCTAGCATCAGCGTTTTAAAAGTTTATACTTGGATGATATTTTAGAGAGACTTAAAATTCCCCTATTTTGCACATTATTATAAAGAATCCGTACGTTCCAAAGGTTTCATTTTGATATATAAAAAACGCTTGCCGGACCATATTCTGCATGTCATGAAATTTTCCATCAACAATTCGCTCGATATCTTCACGAATTTCATCCGTGAGGTCTAGAATGGATTGTGGATCGTTGGCATAGAAGAAAGTCTAAAGATGTTAAAACACAAGGTCCCGGTGAACAAATGTGATCGCCTCTTCGATAAATCACACGGCCAGGAAACCTTTCACGCGAAAGAGCGTTGGCATCATTTCTGGTTGAAAATAAACGTCGTCTACATCAAGGCCTTCCAATAACGCCCATACAAAATTATCAATAATCGTTCGATTTCAAAGATCAACTAGAAATGGGCAAACCAGGTGCTCCTCAACACTATCGACTCATTCACTAACGATTCTCAGTTGTTCTTGAGCGACGTGTGCGAGTTCGATTCTTCGTCACTAACTTGTTCCAACAACTCGAATTTTTCCACCACTCTTGCAATTGCTGGCCGGGAAGGTGCTTCACGACCACCAAAAAATACTTTAGTTTTGAGAACTTTTAAAATTTTGGCGAAATTTTTAATGTTTTTGTAGAGAGTTCGAATAATTTAAATTCGTTATTGAAGCGGATATTGTCGGTTTTTTTTTAATTTGCGTAGTTTTTAGTTGTCATCAGTCAAGTAGTTACAGGTTGAGTTACGACAACTGCTAAAATGGCGGGCTATTGACAATGAAACGTCTTATTGGAACAGCCTGTACATAAGTAAAACATTTGAAATACAGTCGAACTTCTATCCCAAAAAAAAAAATCTTCAACTTACGGAGACTTCGAGTTATAGAATTTATTTGTTGAAAAAGAAAACAATTGCAACTATATCCGTATATTAAAGGATAAATGTGTTTTTTATACAATTTAAAACAGACATTTACTGAAATAAAATATTCTGAAATTTTCGAAATTTTCGAATGATAAATTTACGAAATTGGTGATTGAAAATTAATTTTTTATTTTCAATAAGAAATAACTCTAAATTTCTCATCAATTGTAGTTTGCAAATATATATTCAATGTTTGATAAGAATTTTCTACATAATTTCTGAAAGGCTACCGAAATGTTTCTTCCACCGAACCCTCACGCCATCACTCGCCGTTCCACTTAACATTATACTTCAATAATTTGTATGCAACAGAACAGTTGATAAGAATTCATATGCATGTAGATAATATCGTTCGAGTTATGGAGAACTTCGAGTTATAGAAGATCAAGTTACTGAAGTTGAATCGTAAGTTATTTTCTCTCTTAATGCTACTGCCAATCGAATAGGATCGAGTTAGAGAAAATTAGAGTTATAGAAGTTCGAGTTGTGGAAGTTCGACTGTAGTTGATTTCATAATAACACCCAAAAGGCGAAACAAAAACACAAATATGATTGCTACCGCTGAGAGGGTGCGGCGATCCTCGAAAACAATAAACTTTACAGCATTCCTGTCCAAATGAAAATAATTTAAATTAATTTGTCATGTCACAGAAAACGATAAACAAAATATTTATCGGCATACAACAACTTTTAATTTTATATGTAAAATTACCAAAGTTCTTTTTAATCAAATGGCTTGCAGAAAAAATCCAAAATATATAAATATTTGTTCATTAGCCCTGCATGTTATTAAAAAGCTCAAAAAGTGTTTGCCATGAAAATGGAGTTTAACGAGGCCCTTCAAGATACAAATTTTTTTTAATGAGGTAAAATAAAAATTGAAATTGTAAACTAAGACCATTCAGCATGGAATGTGTGATGTGACTGAATAACTGAAATTATTAAGCCCAAACCGGCGATAATAGCTTTCAATTAAACAAATATATTTCGAAAAATTATATAAAAATAATTCAGTTTTGTCTAAACTGTAATTAAATGTCTAAATGGTGATTAACTAGCTGACCAGGATGGCCTCAAAAATATAATAGATACCCGAATGTAAGCCTTTTTAAAATGATTAGCTAACATCTGTTATATAGCGTACTTCCCCGCCTAATGATTTTTTCGAAATGTCAATCATTGCATGCATACATTTGCATAAAAGTGTAAAGGTGTGAGTTTAATAGTAACAAAGTAAATCATTACGAATTCGAATAAATAAAATTCGAATGGCCCAATAAGTTGCCTCTGCTCTGTACTGCCTGTTTTTATAAAAAGAAAAAAAATTTCGTGTGAGAATTGAAAACAAAAATAAATTACTGTTTTTTTAATCCCTGTTTTCGATATACATAAACTCTGACACGAAATTTTGTTTTAATTTTATAAAAACGGGCAGTTAATGCATTAAAAAAAACAGAGATTTAACGTTCACTTACCATATCGTCAGCGTATTCTTTGGAGCGTGTTCCAGTAGATTTGTTTGAAGTTCCAACAGACTGATGTAGAGGTGCACCGGCTTGAGTGCCTTCACTCTTGCCCATGTCAACTTCTGACTGATTTGCTAAAGCGTCTTCGGGACCAGCTTGAGAGCCAACATGATTTTGGGAACAAATATCGCTAGAGGAAACACCGGTAGTACCAGCGTTACCAGCACCACCACACACGCCACCATTACCTCCAGCTGCAGCATCTTGAGTTTTAATTTGGCGACCCAAGGTGTCTGATAAAGAAAAATTTAATGAAAATTTTAAAACCCCGGAGAGGTGAGAAAATATAACTCAGACTTACCACCCGCAGATCCCAGGCCCTGGGAACCGCCACCACTGGCAACATTGTCATAGAGAGATGTACTGCTGGCAGCATTTGTAACTTTTTGATGTGGTTGGTTGTCGGCATCGGCTGCTACGCGTGAACCCACATTGCGTGGCAAAGTGGAAGAACCTGCAAAAGTTATGATGATGAATATGATGAGGATGTTGTTGATGGCATTTGGCAATGGCAAGAAAATAAAATATTAAGAGAAATAAATAAATAAAAATTACATGGGATTAAACAACAGAAACATAAATTAATAAACAGCACAGAATAAAAATTAAACAAAAAGTTAGTACAAAAAACAAATGACTTTATTTAGGAAATAAAGAAATCAAAAATGGAATATTTGTTTGGCAGGGATTTTTTTTTTGGAATCGGAAGAGCTAAAAGTTGTTTCACTTTTTGCTTAAAAAAATAATTAATATTGTGTATTTCTTAGTTTTATATATTTTTTTCCAAGGAAGTATTTAGTAGGTTTGAATTTTGGTTTTTGATTGATTTTTGGCTTTAGCAAGAATTCAAAAAAAAAGAGAACAAATTTTGTTTATCTTTCTTCCTCACCTCGTACTCTGGGATCATTTCTCAAGCGTGCATATTGTTCGGCTGTCATACAAGTGCATTGCGGCTCACTGCGCACACGAGAGGGTGAGGCTGGTGTACTTAATGGCTTTCTCTTGGCTTTGACTTTTCCTTTGCCAGGCGGATCCAATTTCAGCGAATAACTCGATGAGGCCTTTCGTGAAAATTTGAAAGAAGGCGACTGTAAAACGTCGCACTATCATTAGGTTAGTTGAATGGGATTCACAAGGTTCTGTGTGTGCGGTTCTTCTAACTGTACTCGATCATACTACTGAAATCGATCTCGACTCTTTCATTACATTTCATTTTTTCATTTTCATTTTGGCTTTTTGAAAATCAACCCTTTACTAAAAAGTTTTTCTTCTAATGAGTTTTGGGCATTTGCAAATGCGAAATGGAACTTGTGACTGACTGACTGACTGACAAACGGTTGTTTAATTGGAACGTAAACTGAAGTAACTTCTACTTTAACTTTAATAACTTACTGTTACATTAAAAGAGTATTGTCGCTCCTGGATGGATTTCTAAATAGTGAATAACTGTTAACTGTTACAACTTAAACTCTAACGTTTTCATTATTTTTTTTTACTCTGTTGTACTCGTAACTTAAGGTACTTCTGTATGCGTTTGTGAATACATGCTCTTGACTACAACTAATAAATATTTATATTTATTTATGTTTGTAATGTTAACTTTTATTATTTAAATATTATTACTAAAATAGTTACTTTCTGCTTGTCTAGTCTAGTGAAGTATTAACTGTGTTGCTTAAAAGTATGCATTCATTTTGTTTTAATTTTAATTTTTTTTTTTTTGATAATTCTTTTGTTTGTTTAGGAATTCAGAATACGATTGTCTTTATCGATGCAAAATTTTGTTAGGATTTTTGCTTGTTGGAACTGATTTTATTTAGGAAACTTACACCTTTTCTAATAAGAAAGATTTGTTATCGAAAAATTTTATAATTGTTTCTTTGAAGGGGATCATGTTTGAGAGGCCGGGTGCTTTTTTGACTTTTCCACTTGTTGAATTAAATTACTTCTAATTTTCGAATATTTCTCGAATGTTATAAAAGATATTTAGTTAAGCATCGCAGTGGCAGGAAAATCATTGTGCAGATACCGCCTGCTTCTGGCCGTTGGGGATCACTACTCTGGCCCAGACGAGCAAATCTGCATATTGCGATGTCTTTGTATAAATACCAGAACTTATTGTGGCTTACGAATGGTTAACTGGGCATTTGATTGGTCTTAAATACCACGACGCACAGTGGTGCCAATTAGAAAAACACGGTAATAAATCTGTATCTTTGAAACTTGCGATACGATTAAAAAATAAGGTATGTAGGAATCATAGAAAAGGACCTATGCTTTAAGGATTTTCATATTTAAGTGCCCTGTTGAAACATACGGTGGGCTACAGGGTGTCAAAGTTGACTACCTCTGGCATGTAAAAATATTAATTGACGATTTTCAAAAACTTTTTTTTTTTTTTTTGAAAATCTTTGAAAGAAGATATCGAGGCAATCTCGATTAATAAATTTTAAAAAATAGTATTATTCGACTTTATCAAATTTATGCTTTTTGTAAAGATTTTTTAATAGATAAAGAAATTTTTGCTTCATAAAAATTTCTTCAATATTTTCAAAGATATTTGGCTTTCAATTATTAAATTTTGATTTTTCGCCTTGACTTTGCTCGCAATTTTGTCAATATCTCCGGTAATAGCAAAGATTCTCAATATAATCTCTAATAATATGCAGAAAAATTGTTTTATTGATCTCAATTCATGTAGTCGTGAAAAAAATCAAAGACAATTTTTCGAAATGAGAGTGAAAAATGGCTAAATTTTGACAAAAATAGAGCTTGATTGTTCGACGGTTTTCTCAAAAATTTTTCAAAACCAAAATTTTTCTTTTTCAATATGTCAAAAGATAAGACTTCAAAAAATACTGCAGTAGAAATTTTAAGCCGATTAAAGCATGTACGCTATATCTAGCATTGGACGAATATGGAGAATTTTTCAACGAAATTCTATATTAATCGGTTAAGAAAAAATAACACCCATCGAGTTTTAAATTTTTATTATAAATTACATTAGATATATTTAATACAATGAATCTGACTTATATTGTTGCCCGAACGGTCAAAAATGTAGCGAGGACAGCAGATTTACTAAAAATTGTTTTGTAATCGGATCGCAAGTTTCAAAGATACTGATTTATTACCCTTTTTTCTAATTTGCCCGACTGTGCGACGTAGTGTTGGCTGCAAGGGTTTTTTCAGTGTATAAATAATAATAACTTTTTATCTTTTGGAAGACTGTTAAAAAATTATATAGTTAGCCCAACCATATAACGTAACGTAATATAGTTGGTAAGACTATATCTTAACAATATTTTTTTCTGCGTGATGTATCAAAACTAAACCATGTAGTTAAGAACTTGTTAAAAATAAAATTTCCAAAATACTTTAAATCACAATAAATGGTTTGCCACAAACAAATTTGGTGCTGTTAAACATAATATAGTTGCCGTGACAGAGTCACAGCCATATTGTTTCTAGAAATAAATTATTTAATATTTTTCGAAAAAAAGTTTAAGTGGATAGAGTGTGAAGTGACTTAACTTAGAAACGACCAATAACTATAACTTGTTCAGCACAACCATGTTTTGTGGTTGTGATTTCAGTGTCACACCCATTATTTCTCTCTCCATGATATCTCAACGCGTTTATATGTAAAATTCCTAATTTTGTAAGAAACAAATTACTGAAAAATATTTAATATTTTTAGGAAAAAGTTAAATTTTCAAGTGGAAAAGACCTTAAATAAGCAGATTTTTATAATTAAGAAACCATTAAATAACAATTCATTTCAAAGGTTCAAATGAGAACATTCTCCTTTTAATGATGCATGTTGATAAGTTGTGTGCAAAGGACAGTAAGGACTAGAGATGCTAAAAGGGACAGGTTTAGAGATAAAGCTCCGAAACCCCATTACAGGACCCCGTAATTTTCGGGACTTATAAAACGCGGAAGATATAGTAAAACTATTTGATTAACGAAGAATAAAAATAAAAAAGCAGTAATTTAATACAATTCAAGAGAAATTTTGCCGCCACTGTCGTCATTTTGATTATGGGCTTTATTTCGGTCAACGAGATTTACGTTCGACGTTACAGTTGTATTCTGTTTCTTCATTACAGGTTTGTGATTTTTAGTAGCGAACTCAAAAGGCAAATAAAAAACGGGTTTGTAAATGGCGTCTTAGTGTAGATAACCGTAGCAAAAATATTATTTAAACATGTTTGACGCTGCATTATTTATAGAAAAAAAAACCAAAAGAATTTCCAACAAATCCCGAAAACTTTGGGATTAGGATGTCCCTTTTAGCAACTCCAATAAAAGCAAATACTTTGATCTTCAATGTAAGAAAGCATTTTAAATGCAATTCTTATTATTTGTAATTTTTGAATAATTTTACTTTCTGTTTATAATTATTATATAATTTTGCAATAATAAATCAAATGCTGACAAAAGAATGCATTCTTCAATTGGCTTACATTAACTAACAAGTGCAAGTAGTTTTCTTATGTTATTAATTCATATTTTAATATTTAATTCAACTAACTAATCTTTTTTTATATATTTAGAATTTCTTTTCTTCTTGTACGAATATGGGGCTGGTATCAAAATATATATTTTTGATTAATTATTTGTTGTTATTGTTGTTGCTAACAACAATTTTATTACTTTTTAGTCGATCAAAATCTAAACTAATATTTTGTTGTTGTTTGCAATTGTTCCTCTAAATGAACACTGTACATGAATGTAGAAATCCTATTTGATTTGAAATCTTTGTTGTTGTTGTTGTTGTCATTTGTTAATAAATATTGTTGTTGCTGTTAACGAGTATGTTGCTGTTAATTGTTGTAGTTTATGTTGTTGATATTGTATTCTTACTGTTAATTAATATGCGTTTATCTAAACTGTTTAAAGTGCATTTTATACTTGTACTGTATTTAAAAATTTGTTTTTTTTTTTTATTTGTAAAAGGTTTTTTGTTATTATTGTTGTTGTTGTTGATTAGTTAGAAATTAGAGATTTTGTGCAATTGATAGCAAGAAGGGTTTTTAAGTTAAATAGAAGAATAAAACTCTGAATTAATTTTAAGAAACCGCTGGGTGTGAATAATTTAAGGAGTTTTGTTGTTGTTGTTGTTGTTGTGGGATTGTTGGAGTGGGGATTCGAGGAATTTCAATAGTCGGGACTTAAAAGGTGAACGGAATCAAAATACTGGATACGTGCGATTGCTCTATAACGTTTGGCATTTTTCTTTGGCATTATTATTAATATTTTCAAATTTATTAGTTTCAAATCAATTTTTATTTTTTAATGCCAGAAAAAATGCAAAACGTTTTTGTTTTGTTTAATTTATTTTTATTTTATTTTTTTTAATATTTAGTTTATTATATAAAAGTTATTTAATATTATAAATTTTATATAAGAGAAAAAGATAGACAGAAATGTTGATGTACATAAATGGTTAGTTAAAGATTTAAACGAATAAGAGAAAAGAAAACACCAAAAAATAATAATATTAAAAACAAAAAGAATAACAACAAAAAAACAATTAACCAAATAGAATAAAAATTCCAAAAATGAATTGAAATGATTTTGAAAGTACATAAAGATTCGTTGAAAAGGATATTAAAAAAATTAACAGTTTTTAAAAACAATGATTGAATTTGGAATTTTGAAAAATTACATTATATTTTGTCGAGTTAATGAATACAATTCAATGCAAAAAAGAGAAGGAGAAAAAAAGAAATAAAAGAGTACAAAATACAAATATAAATAATTTTAGTGTTTGACTTGAATGCATAGACAAACTATATACGAGTATCTTTCTGTTTTTTTTTTGTTTTTTTTTCATTTCATAAACAAATTAAATAAATAAGTATTAATAGAAAAAAAAAATAAAATTAAAAAAAAATACAAATAATAAAACAAAATAAATTAAAACAAACAAGACTGATTTAGAATATTAAACGAGTTTACATAAATATATACAATATTCTTTATTGCGACTTTAAATGTGTAAAAGATTGTTATGAAATGCATGTAAGTAAGTTTAATATTGAATATTTGAATGTTTGTTCCGGTTCACAGACCACATCAAATTTGATTTGTCAAGTCTTGCGGTTTTAGGAGAGAGAGAGAGGAAAATAGAATGTTAAGGGGTATAGGCATGACCTTTTATCCTTTTCGTTTGTCATCCATCACAGACTCTCTGTGTGAACATTAAGGCAACTTAAAAAAAAATTAACAAAACTTGATCAGCTAAACTGGATGTGTGTGAGCCGGGACTTTGGTTTGTGATGCAGAAGTGAGTGAAAAGGCAAATCAGTGCATGTTTATGTATATTTACAATGTTCCAAAATAATCTGTTGATTTTTGGGAACGTCATTTCCAATTTTGCATCTGTGATTTGTTATGAAAAGAGAATAAATGTCCAAATGATCAGTCGCCGAGTCTGTTATTACTTCACTAAAGTCTGGTCATTTATATTATAAAAAGAAAATTATTTTTAATACCAAGATGGCACCATAAAATTTTAAATATTTTATTAGAAATTTCATAAGTATTTCAAACTCATTTGTAGCAGTGATGCCAAGAGTAGGGAATTTTCCCTTTTTTGTTGGGGAATTCATTGGAAAATTTCAAGGGAAGGGAAAAAGGGACAGATTTCACATTTTAAGGAAAATGTAGGAAATTTTTGAAACTTTAGCTTTCTTCCTTTTATACTGCGGTGTAATTGCGTAAAACACCTTACAAAATAGATAATACATATAAAAATCTAATTTTCAAATTTTGTTACAGTATTACGCAAGATATTTCATACAGATAGAAAACATCTTTTGGTAAATAATATATGGAGACAACGAAAGGCAGAGAAATGTCCGATTTCCTTGAGAATAGAATTTGAATAAAAAATAAAAACAAATTTGAAATTTTTTGAATTTTTTTGGTTTGATATATAAATTAAGACTTTTTAAAAATATATATTAAGCTATTTTAAATATTCAAATGCGTTCTTAGAAATAAAAAAAAATTTCATTCTTTCCATTCCGGGTCACATTTTTTTTATCTTGGATAAAATTTTATTAAGAATACAGAATTAAGATTTTGATTACCTTCTCAGATCTACACATCTTTATTTTAAAATTTTAAGAAATCTATATTAGCAATGAATGCGAAGAATTATAAATAAATAAATATTTATAAATTCTGTTTTAAATACTTCTACTTAACCGATTCATATAAAATTTTTCACGCACTTGAAGTTCTCGCTAAAAAACTATATTATGATTATTATGATTGGGCAGCGCTACGCCCTGGGGCTTTAAGGTATACCTCGTGCAAAATCAAAGTCTTAACGACTAAGAAAACAATTTTAAGCAGTATTGGTCTCGAATTTAATTGTTATATCATACGACGCTAAGGAATGACATTTTATAGAAAATGTGTTATAGAAATACTGACATTTAGACTTGTTGAGGTTTTCCACAAAATG
The DNA here is from genome assembly GCA_956483585.1 of Gymnocheta viridis. Classification (NCBI taxonomy): domain Eukaryota; kingdom Metazoa; phylum Arthropoda; class Insecta; order Diptera; family Tachinidae; genus Gymnocheta; species Gymnocheta viridis. The sequence goes on from OY101442.1 coordinate 121,322,387, forward strand.
GAATCTTACCGTTTTTCCTATGGACTTTAGTTATTAATGATTTTATAATTATTGAACATATGATTGTTATTATTATTATTAACTTGGTTTCTATACACGTGATCACTGCGATCATCTACGAGTAATTCTTGCTGTTGTTGTGTGCTGGACAGACGCGTATTGGAAAGAATGCAATAAACTCTTGGCCTTTTTATAAGAAAACAAGTAAACTAAAATGGCAACATCAACGAATATTATTCCTGCCGCAGTCAATGATAGGAAATTTTCAATTTCCCTAGTGAAAAGTAAACAAAAACTGATGGACTCTTCAAAAATTAAAATTGCTTAGGAGCTACAGTGGATTGCTACATACGTGCATAGAATATCAAAAACAATACGTTTCCTTTCTTCGTTGGCATATTCTGGTAAAAAGCAGTGAGCGGATATGTTTGACTGTGTTTCCCCAGGAACAGAATTTATTTATTTCTCTACACTGTAAGCTGCTTATTAAGCAGTCAAGTGAATGGTTGTCTGCTTTATTTCGTAATTACTTTTCATTAAGAGATACTTATTTCGATCAGTGCCATCAAATCAATTAAACGGTTTAATTGAAGTCTGTCTAGTCAAATGAATGAATGAATGACTGATGGAATGAATGAATGAATGAATGAATGAAATGTAAGAAATATGAAAGCTATATACTTATTTATATAAAACCTTTTGCGGTTTTTGGATTTTTATTATTATTTTGGTATGAAGTGTATATACAATTTTATATACATACGAGTATATTGTATTGTAAGTATTTTCGTTAGCTAAAAGTTTTATTAAAGGCAAATCATTTTTCTTTCGAAATTGATCGAATTATTGTTATGAAGTCAACACTTAAATTTTGGATTTGCACTCTGAACCTTGTTAGAGACGGCAAAAGCAAAGCAAACATGGAAAGTGATATATAAAAGTAAATACACTGGAAGAAAAGAGCATGTTGTTTAGCTGGAAGTGATCGTGCGATATTTTAATCAAAAACTTGATGATGACACTACAGCACAGAACATTGTAGTCGTTGTTGTTGTAGTTGATTGATAATGATTAAAACTTTATAAGAATTATTGACAATAGTATTCCAGGTTGGCTTTGCTTAACCGTTTGGGGAATACTTACACAACATTCGCGAAATTGTTTGGCATCAATGGGTGAAGTGAAGTTGAGACCCCAGGTATCATTGGTCATAGGATCCTTCCAGTAAACAAAGCATTCGGAAGCCTGGCCAATACGAGTACCTAAAGGTTTTAAAAACACAATAGCACATTAGAACATAAAGAAGTTGTTGGTTAACATTTGTTAATTACTGACCTGGCTGTACAAGTCGTACATCAAGGATCTTATCCACTTGACTGTTGTAGGCTGTTATGTGAAAAACACATTCGGGCGAATCTTGTATGCATGATATATTGACAGGAACCAAATCTTCTGATACTTGTTGCCATTTAACTGTTCCAGCACCACTGGCTGAAACATGGAATACCTCCGCCCATAACCTGAACGAACTGTGGTGTATTAGTGGCAGATTGTTTTCGCAATCGATAGAACACATGCAGTTTATAGTTAAATACAACATACGCAAACATGTTCATAAACATACACACATACACACACACCAAGTAATAGGGGAGGATACACGCACACACACACATACACACATGTGATTACGGAGTTAAAAGTTGGTAAATGAAATTTGTTTGATTGTGTTTCCATTCAATTGATCATTTGTTGTTGGATGTGATTTGGTGGGAGATTTTTTCAAGTCGTTGTAGTTGTTTTTTGTTGGTCGATAGTTGTAGAGTTCATTGGTTTTGTTACAAGAAATTTTGATGATACAATTTGCATTTGATTCATTTTTTTATTTATTATTTATTTATTTTTTTCAATATTTTCAATAGATGGCCAATTTTTATTTATTTTATGTGAATTTTGTTGATGTTGGTAGTTGTGGTGGTGGTGGTGGTTGTGGTGTGTGTATATATTTTTTCAGTTGTTGTTTTTGTTTCATTTGTTAGCAATCATTGTTTTGGTTGATGTCACAAGTCAAAGTAACAAACATGTGACATACAGATGAAAAGTAGAAGTTGTAGTTGTAGATTTTGTTGTTGGTTTTAGAAGCAGAAACATGTAGGATTTGGTTTTGTTTGGTAGAATAAATTTTGTGAAGGACAACAGGGTTGAAAAAAACATTTAGTTTTTTTTTTGGTTTCGATATGTAAAAGAAAAAAATTTTATGAATTGTTAAAACACATGTAATTGCAAAAAAAAAATTAATTATGTAGACCCGTATTCATAAAATATAAATTGTTTGAAATGTATTTTAAGAAAAAATATTCATACAAATTTTCTTCAAAATACTCGTACATTTCAAACCCAAATTATTTTTTTATGAATACGGCAGGTAGTATTTAAAAAAAAATAAAAGTTATGCACAGTTTAGTGTAGGAAAACAATAGATTGTTTTTTATGTTTTAACACAGAAATTGTTAAGATATTCGAAGGCAATAAAACTAAATATATTTGGGGAGTTGATGTTATTGAGCAAAAATATTCAATTGAATAAGTGATTGTGTATTTAAAATAACTTTTATGTTTCAGTAATTGTAGCTTTTAGACTTTTAAATTTAATAATTTGCAAAAAATTATTTTATCCGACAGCAATTGCAAGTAAGCTTTAGTTGTTCCTTAAAACGATTATCATTGGAGAGCATCGCATGCGACACTACGATTGAAATAAATTCTAAGCAAATTCTTAGATTTAGACTACAAAGTGCGGTTAGTGAAATCGGGCCGTGGCAACAAACGATTCTTAAAAATAAAATAGCAACAGCTGTACGCCAAAGAGCCAGGGTATCCCACAAAACTGCCGAGTAACATTTACTTTCCTGTAGAAAGTAGAAATTACTAGCATTCACTATTACAGTTTTATATGGTATCCACCAGAAGAACCTTAAACAAATTACAATTAGTTGTACAAAATGTTGACTAATTACTGCAACAAGATACAGTTAACCGAGGCTGACCGTTAACGCGAATGAGAGCGGGACTCAAAACGCATTAAAACTGAACAACAAATACAAGGCTGATCGCACTTAAAAACCAATTACGATGATGCTAAAACTATTCCACAGGGCAGAACTGCTTTACGACGCAAATGTAAATCTGACAAACGAACGTTGTCAAATAGCCTTGCGGCAGCGACAAGCGATTAATGAACATCACTAACAATATAATTGTTCAATATGATATGGAGAGCAGAGAACGAGTGATGAGTGTCTAGAAGGCATTATCATAAAAAGAGAAAACTGGGGTTCAGATTGCTTGTCTCCGTTTGCATCCAAAGAAGTGTTTACAAGCAAAGAACAAAATATATTTAAAGTCACCATAATCTAAGAGAACATATTATGATTGGCCTATATGTTTGTAGTAGTCAAATCATATTATTAGCAAACCAGAGGCGTTATATGATTCATATTGTTCTCTAAGTCAATAATATTAATTCACATAATCATGACATTAAACAACTTTTTGCCATAATATGATCATACGTGATCTTAACATGGTACAAAATTATTTTATTATGATCAAACACAAACGCAATCATCATATAATTCTCGTAGTGTTAATGTAGCCATGTTCAGTCTGGCAGATCAATCTAAAATGAGGACATCTAAAATACTTTTTTAATTAATCAGTGAATACTTTTCTTAAACGGAAACATAAATCACTTCGAAGATCGTCTTATTGTATTTCCCCATATTTTTAATGTAATCCATTGCACGATTTTATTACTCGGCCGTCGAACATTTTTGCTTTCATAAATTTTAAAACTGCCGTTTACTATTTAGTTTTATTGCCTTCAACAACTAAAGAGTTGAATTTTTTGTTTTGTCGCATCTAAACTTAAATAAATATTTTTAACAACCTTAATAAATGTCCATCACGTCGTCGTGAACTTTGCCATGGAGAATCTTCGTAACGATACCCTTTACGCATCAAAGGTGCGCATGAGCAGCTCAACTTATTACCCATGGCACAGCTAGTACAGCCACTGGATTGAGCTGGCAATATGATTGTGTTGCAAATGGAAAAGACAAAGAAATTTATGATTAGTTTTATAATGATGCATATTGTTTAAAGACATAATTTTGAAATTGGATTAAGCCGATAGCAACCTTTACCTGATGCACCCCGATGTCACCACATCGCAGACACGTCCGCCTGAGAAAGAGTTTGACCACGATTTAACGACTGGGAACGTTGATTGTGACGATAGCCGTGATAACGACTGCCACGCTGAAAATAAAATTGTTCACATTCATTGAATCACGTTTGCTTTGTAATTTTTATTATTATTTATGTTTGTAATAAATAAAGAAGATATAATAATTCAATGTTTTGTCTGCTATTTAACATTTTAAAAATTAAAAAAAAGCACAGTACAGTGCGACCGAAAAGGAAATCGAGCTTGTTGCCATTACTGAAAAGTTTTCAATAAGCAAAGATTTCATATATTCAACATAAATGCATTCCATCACTGTCTACATTTTTCACTTAAAATCGTAATGAAATTCTATTTTCTACAGGTTGCTACGTTACGGTCAAGTGACATTTCGGTCAGGTAAGCATTTTCAGTGATTTTTCATGTAACAGATACGGTCAGCTGATACGACTACATTTAGGATTCTTCATTTACGGTCGGCTAAAGAAGCCTTAAAATTAAAAAAAATATTAATACAGAGCAAAATGAAATATTACATATTTTTAGAAGAGAAAACGGCATAAAACTGAAGTTGCACTTACTGAAAATATTTCTTGAAAACAGAGGCAATAATTAAAAAGCATTAGTGGAAGTTAAGAATTTGGATGCGTTTTTCTACACACATCGATCGTGTCACTTCTAAGGCTTATATTATGCTTGCTTTTATAAAAAGGAATTCTAAAGATTTTAGAGATGCGTATACTCTTAAATCTTTATATGTTTCACTAGTGCGTAGTATTTTAGAATATTGTTCAATAGTATGGAATCCATATTATTTGCATCATTCATATCGTATGGAACGTGTTCAAAAAAATTTTACTAAAACTGCTTTAAGATTAAATTGGACCTTTGAATTACCATCCTATGAGGCCAGGAGGAAATTCTTAGGTTTGCAAGCTTTAACCGATAGAAGAACGTACTTTTCCATTATGTTTGCTTACAACGTTTTATCCGGAAGAATAAAATGTGCAGAAATTGCTAATTTCTTTACCCTTTATTGTCCTCCCAGAGATTTAAGAAACAATAGAATGTTTGTAGAACATGTTCACAGAACTAACTATGCGCAAAATGAGCCAATTGTAAGATGATTGCATTTATGTAACAGCTTTACTCCCCCTTTAAATTTTAATGTAAATTATGATATTTTTAAGTTAATGTTATTTAAATATTATAATTAGGCAAAACCGTGTAGTAATCTGTAAGACTGAAGTTCTGTAGATGAAAAATGAATAAATAAATAAATAAATAAATAAATTAATAAATAAATAAATAAATAAATAAATAAATAAAGTAATGTAGAAAGTAATCTGTTTCGCAAATTAGAGTGTTGCAATAATAGATGGTTGCAGATAACGAGCTCGTACTGTATAAAATAATCGTTAATTACTCAATTTTAATATTGGAAAATACAATTATGGCTTAGGAAAAATATATTGTAGAAGGAAGAAATAATCCTCCTTTCTATTTAATTATTTTATAATTTAGGTGATTAGTAAAACAAAAACCAGACGATGAATGTCCTAGTTGGATATTACTTTTTTATTATTTTATTAAAATAAGGGACAATTCGGACTATAAAAGTCTTAAAGAGTCCTCTTATTATATTTTTAATGATTAGTTTTTAATAAAAGTGCCTGACTGACTTTACTCGTCAGATGATCATATGCGAATGAATTTTATTTTTAAAAGTCTTTCTTGTTTAAGTTTAAGTTGGAACATTACATAAAATCGAATGTATAAAATAATACAGTTAATCCTTTTAAGTGAGAATTGAGAGATTTACTTTTGAGTGCATTTTGTATTAAATTGCACTGAAATGACAAAGACAAAATACAAAAATAAACAAAAGAATAATGAGATTAATTTCGAATTAACAAAATATTAAACATACATATTTGTTGTACTGAGACTTCAATATGCATTGAGCACAATTTATGAACATATAAATTATTCCATGACTCAAGAAAACAAGATTGCGCACTCAGCCGTACAAAATTGGAAATAAATAAATAACTTCTAAACGGGTGCATCGATTTAAAAAAAAAAAATTTAAATAGACAGAAAAAAAGAGATGCATGTATGCCTTCCATACAAAAATGTGCTTTTGCTTACAACGCATATTCTATGTCTACGTCACAACACAATCACACACAACAAAATAATGGACCTGCGCAATGCGCAATCTTGTTTTCTTGATTGATGAAATTAGTTACAGTTATTTTAAATATAACAGTCGATCAAAATCATATAAATGCACTTATGTTAAATAAAATAAAATTTATTAAATTAATCATTGTTATCAAAATAATAAATTTAAATGAACTATAACAAAATTAAATAAAATAAAATGAAATAAATGTTCTTCCGCCACAATATACATATATATAACTAAGTACACATTACAGTGCAATATTTTGACCAAAGTTGGTAATTGAACTTAAAGTAGTTAATGAGATATTTAATCAAATAAAATTTAATTCTTTTTTCCAAAATAAAAGTCTTAATTGTGAAAGTTTAAAACAGTTTATGTTTTATTTTATATTGAATAATTTATTGTTCTTGAATTTATAAGAACTTAAACGAATATAGAAAATTAAGTGGCTGAGGGATGGGTAATATGTTTATTTGTTCTCTCTTATTAGTGATAATTTATTTTGCGTGAGAAACCTAATTCTATAGTGTTTTTAAATAAAATAAAAATAAAAATTTTAAATAAATAATTAAGTATATTTTGGCACTTATTGATAATTTTAAGAGCGACTTAAGTCAATATGTTTTTTTAAATATCTAGAACTAAAATTAGGTCAGAGAAATGGGAGTTTAAGGGAAAAAAATGATCACGATAGTACACAAAACTCCTTTCTTTCTTAAGTTGAGTTAGGCGGTTTATGTTTGTGACCACAAAATTATTATAGCTGATTAGAAAATTAACGGAAAAAATTAACGAATTAATTTGGTCGTTACAAGTGTATAAATTTACATTAATTTTTATGTTGGGTACTTAAAAAAGAGATATGTATATTCACTTAAAGCGACAGCTCGCTATAATCGAAGTTTGTTACAATCAAAGATAACAATTTTATCTCTACTAATCTCCGATACTACTGATACCATTCTACAAACTCTTACATGTACTTTCAGAGTGCAAATTTTTTTCAATATTTCAAAGTAAGTATTTCTTATCGCATATTTAAAGGACTATAATAGGGAGAACCTTTAAATTTGGTGTGAGTAGCAACATTGAAAATGTGGACCCCATTTAGCTGTATGAAAGTTGTGTTTTAAAAAGTTGACGTGACATCTCCCATACAATTTAATCAAAAATTTTAAAAATCTATGTTTAAGCTCCTAAAGTATGAATAAAAAATCAAAATTTTTAACCTTTTAGGAAGCAATAAATCGAGGACTTCCAAAGAACTATTTTTTATTATTGGTTTCCTATATTAAGAGAGATGTAAAAATTACAAAAATATGTGTGCCATCATGACCTATCTGGTAGCAATCTGAGGCCAAGTTCAGGGCAATGCACATATTGTGTATTTTACAGGAAATCATTCACCCTGATTTTAGGTCCTCATAACTTTGCTTTGTTGTTATAAAATTATAAAATTTTGAACACAAATTAAGCACAAATCATGGCGAATTCACAACAGGTGGCCTCGAGAGATCAGGTGAATCAATTCGCTCGAATTTTGGTTGTCAAAATTTGTTTACTTTATTTTGTTATTTTCTTTTGTTTGAAAAAAATAATAATAATAACCCCTTACAATTTTCATTTATAATTTAAATTTCCAATTATAATTGGATAAGGAAAATATAAAGACTGGTTAAAGTCTTAATTTCAAATTTAAAGGTGATTAAAGTGATAACAGTGCTAATTTGTGAAATAATTATTTAACTTTTGTACACGGTGAAAAGAATTTAAAATAAAAAGGGAAAATGCCTCCATGCGGGTACTGGATCTTTTATTGTTCAAAAAGAAAAGTATTTGTAGAAACTTTGGAGGTCTTTGAAAACACTTACTGCCTTTTCGCCGATATCGAAATAAAATTTTCTTTCTTATAATTACATTTAAAGTAAAAACAAAAGTTTAAAAGTTGTTTTTTTGAATGTAATTATAAGAAAGAAAATTTTCTTTCGATATTGGCGAACAGGCAGTTATGCACAAAACGTATTGAGTCCAAGATTAAAATTAATTTTATTAAGCACAATTATATTTTATTTTGATTTTGTACGTTTTTCTTTTAAATTATTCCAAACATTTTTCTTCTTCTTATGAATTTGGCAACCGTTTTTGACACATACTCTAATTTTCAAGGCGAAGTCGGATGAGACTCCCTGTTGTGGATCTGCCTTGGCACAAATTAAGTTTGTAATATTTCTTTACTTTTTTAATCCACAAAAAGAATTATGATTTTTAATAGATTTTTGACTTTAATATCGGAAAAAACTATGGAGAAAAAATTTTTGCCATGTTGGAAGTTTGCCTAGAAATGAAATGCTATTTTATATATAATGGTCGAGATTTTTAGATAAAAAATTGGAGTTTTTTTTCACATTAATGATAATAATATTATTTAAAGTAAAAAAAAGAAAGAAAAATGGTACATGAGATAAAACCAACGTGCAACAATGGGTTAATTTAACGGTTATTAGTGATGGTAAAATTTTAATATTGACAGTGGTAAAGCGGTGATTACTGTAAAAACAACTAATGATACAAATAACTCTCGTATGCTTTTTCTAGATATTATTTGTATAAATACAAATTTGAAATCACATTCAACCGAGCCACCTAAACAGTGGCGGATATATGGAAACACACATGAACACTGATGATGGGAGTGTAGCGGCTCCCGAAAAACAACGTTGCTTCTGTTCTGCCGAGTAAGTTGAAATTAATTGGTGTTAAAATTTTCTCTTGTTGCTTTAGAATATTTTCTCATGTCCAATTCTTTCTGACTAAAAATGTTACGAACTTTAGCCAAAATAATAATCACTTTGGATTAGAAAAACCACTAACAACAAAATTGTTCGAAAAATAATCACATTAAATAAAAAAAAAGTACTTCGAGGTGATTTGACGATATGAGAAATATGTGGCAAGTCCATTTGAAAACAACAACAAACTTACAATCGCAAGATTTTATGATCATATTACCAATACTTCTTTTAGTCCACTCGGCAGTTTTATACGAAATTCTGTTGAAACAATTTTTGAAATCGAATTTTCCGTAAATTAGTTTGAACATTCAAACTTTCTTATTATTATTATTATCGATGAGAATCATTTTGCTTGAAAGTATATCTTATGTTTAATTAAAACCCTTTTTGACACCTCGCATTGCTGTTTCATTTCCAAATTTATTAACAAACTAATCTCAAAGTAGTCTTTTCTATCTGCATTTGATTTTCTTTTCAGTTACAGTTTTGAATTTGAATTTGTTTTATTTTATTTTATTTTATTATATTTTATTATACATATTTATTATTTTTTGTTTGTTTCTTAACTTAATGCTAATTGAGTTTAATTTCGCTTTTTTATATTTTTTGTTTACAACACTTTTATTCACAAATGCATGCGAACTCTTTGAAATAAACAAACTTTAACGATACGTCACTTGTTAGCTGGCACAAAAAAAGTTTCCATTGGAAATCTTTGAATTTAACCACATGAAAGAAGAAGCAAGCATAACGACCACACACAAATGTAATTCGCTTTAAAAGAATGATAAAAGAAACCTGATTTGATTGGTAAACAATATTGAAATATTGACTTTATAAATTGATTTAAACTTGGTTCCACTGTAATTGTGTTCTTTTTTTTTTGTAAAGCAAATTAAATGAATGCAGTTGCTAGTACGTTGACAATAAATGGGTTTGTTGGATATTTTTTTGTTTTTAATTTACATTCTCACTCACCACTTACAATTTATAAATTAAGAAAGAAATGAACACAATTTATTGGATCTTTTAAGATTTTCCATCGACAAATTAGACTAGTTTTCACTTAAATAACTTGCGAAGAAGATTTATTCCTATCAAATGACTTTAAAATCAATACAAAAGAAGCATGAACACATGTTGGCTAAAATAATTATGATTTCATTATTGCTTGGGATTATAACGAGACATTAAGGCAACTTTTATTTATCTATAAATCACACAGAACTCAAATTCAAAAAAACAAAACTATAGAGATGAAATAGAATAGAAAACATAATAATACACAAACAATTGTGCCAAAAGCAAGACACGATTACAAATTTGAGTTTATTTTTAAATAACACATAACATCATACTCTCTTGAGTTTTCTGTTAGACAAAATAATAAGCTTTTTCTATTAATTTTTAGCAATGCACACACGGCGTTAAGAATAATTTCGGCGGGCTGGCACACTTGCTGCGATCAACTGAAATCATAAAATCAAAACAAAGTGCATTATTCATTGTCTCGCATGGCATGTGGTGAGATAACTTCATTATCATCATCTTGATCGCCAGCACAAACAACGACGTCAGCCAGACAGCATCTGCTTTGAGGTAAAATATGTAAATACATTTACTTATATTTGATCATAATGATGATGCATTCAATGGTAATCTCTAGCATATGCATCAATATTATTTTTTCTATTGATGTCGCCCACACATAGCAGTGCACACGCTGGCGCCCACTAACTTAAAGCTAGAGCACAGAATGCTGGGAATGAAGGTATACATTACGCGCATTATTCTCCCTGGGTCATGTTGCTCTCTTAAGGGAGAATAGTGTTTTTTTCTTCATCAATCATTCAGATTTTAGTTGGCTTAGTTTGTCAGTTTATGACCCAATATTTTTCTGATTGTTCACACGCTTTTTGACAAATAATGCTTATGAATTGAGTAGCGGCACGGGAAATGCATTTTGGTAGCAGTGTACGGTTCAAAACATCTACTTTGGTTCTTTCAAACAGAGTCCACAGGTAGCATTTATGACCTTATCCTTGCTTAAGGTCCACAACACCAACCTCAGCTCTTAATATGGCAGGTCCACACAGAAAAAAAAACATCAATGTAAAACCAAAATTAAACAATATTGATTTCATGTCATGTAATTTTTTGCAAAAGTATTGATTTTGTTCAAAGGTAACATATATTCATATTCGATTCGATGTTTAGAACTTTAAATTTGAACTAAAAAATAGTAGATTGAAAATTTTTCGTAGTTAAAATAACATTGTGCAATGTTGAATTTACACAACTCAGCTTCATAATAAAATAAAAACATATTACGTTAAATTAACCTTGGATTTGATAAAATCAACATTGAGTAGTGTAAAGACAACATTTCATCATTTTAAATCAACATTGCTAATAAGTATTCCCCGAATTTAAAAAATTACAAGAATATAAGAAATTTACATTGATTTTTTAAAAGTTTTCGTATAAGATAAGTGGTTTCAAAAATATGGTTTAAGGTCTACTGAAGATTTGGCCTTAGCACGAAATGTATGTAAATAAAATAAATATTAAAAAAGTAAATACATAATAAAAATCGTTTGTATTAATATTTTTTTTTAATTAAAGGCATAATTTTTAACCAACAAACATTTAGTGTTATTTTAATACGACTATTGCTTTAAATTTAAAATAATTTCATGTTAGATCAATCATTGAATTTATTAACTCAACATTATAATTAATTACATATTAAATGAATTTCATGTTGTTTCAAACTGAAATAATTTTGATTCAACAAAATTTGTCATATTATTTTAATCTGCGGTACATTTTTATTCAATTAAACTTGGATGTTGTATTGAAATGGGCTGCTGTTGTTTGCAAATTATCGTAAAGTCATGTTGATTTAACACGAAACGACTACGAAGCAAAATCATTAACGAAAAATGTAAAATCAACCTTGTTTTCACTGGTTTTACATTGTGTATTTTTCTGTGTGTCTACTTAAAGTTGAGCAACTCAAAGTTTAGCATGTAAATTTTTTGTTTATACATTTTCTACTGTTATTTCTAATAAATATTTTAAAATATATTTTTTTTAATGAATAGCCCAGTTGGCTTGTTGGTAAAGTGGACTCGATACCCACTATAAACTTTAGAGTACTTTACTACAACGAGTGAAGGTCTTTGTTACTTGTTGTAGTATTTTTGCAGCTACGGCTTGGGGAAACCGTAATTCCCGACAAAAGACACACTCAAATTCGGAGGAAAATTTTAATAAATTTTTAAATATTATATAAAGTTTAAATAATAGTAATAACAAGTGTATCCTGCGGCCGACTTTTTTCAGTTCTTTTATTTTCAAAAAACAAATTACAATTTCATTACAATGACGAGTATGTGCCCCTGCGCTTGTAAGGCATTTTAGAGGCGAGTTGGCAATAATATATTGCATAACTTAAGAAATATATTCTAGTTAACCATAACTACGATTACATAATAATAATAAAAAATTAGATAAAATTAAAAGAAGAAAAAACCAACGTGTAACAATTGGTTAATTTAACGTTAATTGGTGATGGTAAAATTTGAATATTGATAGTGGCAAAGCAGTGTTTACTGTAAAAACAACTAATAATACAAATAACTCTCGTATGCTTTTCTAGATATTATTTGTATAAATACAAATTTAAAATCACATTCAAGCGAGCCACCTAAACAGTGGCGGATACATGGAAACACACATGAACACTGATGATGGGAGTGTAGCGGCTCCCGAAAAACAACGTTGTTTCTGTTCTGCCGTGTAAGTTGAAATTAATTAGTGTTGAAAAATTTTCCTGGTTCCTTTGGAATATTGTCTCATGTCCAATTCTTTCTAACTAAAAACGTTACGAACATTAGCTAAAAAATAATAACCACTTTGGATTAAAAACTACTTAAAAGAAGAAAAATAAATAATATTTTTTCATTAAAGTAGATTATAATTACATGAGAAGTTCCTCTATGTTTTTATGTAAAAAATTCTTTAATCTAGTTTTATGCTATTCAAATTTTTCAAATTTTACCGTAAACCATTATATTCCCGACTACCCAAGTACTCGATACGTTGCTTCGTTGTTTCCAGCCTACACCATGCAACTGCTAAATTTATATTATTCCTTGTATTGAGGGAATGCTGATAACTCGAAAAATGTATGGTAAGGTGAATAAATGTTGTTTAAACACTTGAAAACATACAGAAGTAATTGCATTTTGTAAATGCCATAAATAGGTAATAGAGTTGGAAAAACTTCGGTATATAATGATAGAGTTAAATGTGAGATGGGAAGTTTAGCTACCACTTCTAAAGCTTTATTTTGCATACGTTGCAACCCTCTTAACTCAAAACTTTTGTTATATCCAAACAAAACAGCGAAATAATTAAAATGGCTTTGAACTAGTGCATTATAAATTAATAATTTAAAACCCCCATTTAAAAACATATAAATATTTCCAAAATCGCTTCAGTATTACGGCCGTAAAAGGGATCTAAAAAAACGTGTTTGCCTATTATTAATATAGAAGATAAAAAAATAGCAGATATTACAGAAACTGAAAATACTACGACATTAATTTTGAATTGAATTTTAAATATGTATACATATATCTAAGTCATTACAATAGGACCTTTGATTGTACTGCACTTCGTTAGTTTTTTGCTTGTTAAAAAATAATAAAAAAATCTCTTTTGAAACGCCAAAAATAAAATTTTAAGTGAAAATAAAATGCGATTTTGTTATAGCAAACTGTATCTTTTATGCATCACGAGAAAAAGGTATCGATATTTCTATACACAATTTTCTTAAATTCCGTTATCCGGCAGGTCTGTTTTTCTTTTATCGTAAAACTTATTGGAAACTATTTCACAACTGTCAAGAACTTAACTAAGAATAGAAGTGAATTATAATATAATTATATTAGCTGGTAGCTAAATTTAAGTTGCATGTTAACTAGTTTCAAATTGTGATTATGAATATGCCACCTAAAGTAAAAGTAAAGAATATTAAAATCATTATTTGAAAAAATTGTACAATATTTTTCTCTGTGTGCAATTTTAAAAAGGTGCTGTATCTATCAGTACAGTAATTTTCCGATTTAACGACTCTAATATTTGTCAGGCTTGTTCGTTAAAGTGAATTGTTCGTTATATCTAGAACTAAATTCGTCGTTTATTTTATTCAAAATTTAATATGTATAGTATTATATATAATATTTTATTAAAAGTGTAGTAATTTAAAATAAATCATTAAAAATATTTATGAGGAAAGGAAAAATTCATAAAAAGGCTGTAATACAGAAATAATTTATTTAAAAAATTGGTTAAGCATCGTCTGTTTTTTTGACATGGATATTTTATTGAAGCTCTCTCAAGAGCATTAAATTTGTGCTACTAATATTCTTTCGCTGAGCCCATTTAATACAAACTTCGAAATACTTCATGACATCTTCCTTTCTGTTTTATTTTGGGATCTCGAATTTCAGCTTCATCAAGCTCTTTATCATTTTCGTTGGTTCATCGCATTCATATTCGTGTCATCAGCTGATATTTTTTACATCTGTTCGTTAAACCGAGTACAAAATAAAATTTTTTTTCGTAATATAAGGTAGTCAGTAGAAAAAATATGAGTGTACGTTAAATGCGATGTTCATTAAATCGAATGTTTGTTAAATCGGAAAACTAATGTATGTACATATGTATATATCAGCAAACTAACCTCGAAAAGAAAAACAAGTTTATATAAAATAACTGTTCGATCTTTTTTTTAATATTAGTATTATTCTTTAAATTAAGCTTGAGGTCACTTTTTTATAAAAATCATCCAAATTTATTTTATCTCCATATTTCGTAACTTCTTCAGGAAATATACATCATCACAAAAAACAGCATTATGATTACATTGCCGTAATTTAGATCATTATCCGGACTTTAATAATGTATCTATTTTGAACTCAGAAAATAAGTATAAACGTCGTTATATGTTAGAGATGTTACAGCTAATTAATGTACCGTCAGATTTAAGAATTAATTTTAGAATTGATACTGATAGTGCAGCACAGAATTATAGGCATTTAATATTCAAGGCTAAAGGAGTAAGTATATAATATAATGAAATAATACAATATTAATGTTTTTAAATTTTAAGAATTAGCTCATTTCCTCATTTAAAAAAAAAGCTTCAAACAAACAATTTTTGACTTCAATTGACAAACAATTTTTAAATCAAAACGGAAAAACAAATTGTTGCCTAATAATTTGTTAATTTTTGTTATTTAAATTGTTTATTGATTTTTTTCCTCCTGAAGAAGTTACCCAAAGGGTAACGAAATATTGAAATAAAATAAATTTGGATGATTTTTATAAAAAAGTGACTTCAAGCTTAATTTAAAGAATAATACTAATATTTAAAAT
This sequence comes from Gymnocheta viridis, assembly GCA_956483585.1. Lineage (NCBI taxonomy): Eukaryota > Metazoa > Arthropoda > Insecta > Diptera > Tachinidae > Gymnocheta > Gymnocheta viridis. The sequence continues at coordinate 121,338,066 of OY101442.1, forward strand.
GTTTACTCAAATTATTCGATCAATTGACATAAATAAGTATAATAAATTTTTAGCCGAAAAAGGAGTTTGCTCGAGAAATTAATTTACTTCAATTTTCCGATTAATCGAACAGAGGTCCTCCTCGCTGTTTTTTAGAACCTTCTAATTTAGATTTTTTATTACATATTTACTGCAGTATTCATAAAAAAAATAGTTTGGGTCTGAAATGTATTTAAAAAAGAGTTTGTAAAGAGAATTTGTCTTCAAATGCATTTCAAATACAAATTATTTTTTATGAATACAGGAACAAAAAATTTACTTATCTATTATTTAAAAAATATTTTTGGACGATTTGCCTGTTCTTTTTTTTGTGGTTTTATCGCATCAATGGAAAGGATTTTGTGCCAGATTAATCACTGCCATAACACCTGTTTTTTTTAATCAATAGTCTTGTACTGATCTGGTTCTTAAATTTCAATATTTTAAACCGAATATTCCAAAAAAGAAGTAAACAATTATTTTATTGAAAAAAAAAAATGTCCTGCCAATTCGAATGCCCTCAAAAAAAATCTTAATTGCTCATTTAAAACTTTGTAGTAATAACATTAAATTAATAATAAATTGTATGTATGGTTACATGTAGCAGTTTGTCGGTTAGTCTGTTGGTCTTTACATACCTCATGTCCCCAGTTCTCAGCATTTAATTTAGCAGCAGCATCAACACTTTCCTTGTTACCCATTTTGTTTTCGGGGAAATTGTTATTCGATGATGTGTTGTCGTCTTAGAAACTCAAAACTGAATCTATATGGTTTGGAACAGGATATTTTGCTTAACGTGTTGCAAATGCAAAGACCTCTTGTGCTAAATTGCTTTGGCTGCTGTGTGTCTTTGTTAGTAGTTGTGTAATTTGCTATCTTCAATAATTAAGTGTTGATTAAGTTGTTGTAGTTGCTTTAGGCTTGAAGGACTCTTAGGATTTAACCTTTTATAATTTAATATTCATCTTAATAATTAAGAAAACAATTTTAACTAGGTAAATTTTTGTATTTTGTTAAGTGAGCTGTGTTGTATGTGTTTTATACATTTGCTGGTTCTTATTATGATTTTACTTAGATTTTATTTTAATTGTGCAGTTGACTGAGTTTGTGTGAATACTTGTTGTTTTTGTTTTTAGTTAAATTAATATGTGTGGGGGAGCTTTGATATTGTTTGCTCCATATAAATTAGTTTCCATCAGATTTTTGTTAGGCTGTCAAAAATAATAACGATGACTTTTGCTGTCGTTGTTGTTTATTTTGTTTTATATGTGTTTCGTTAACGTGCTGAAAATGTCAGTGTTTATACACTTGTTATTCGAATTCAAACTGCGAATTCGAATTTTATTTTGTTATCTTTTGTTTCCCTTTCTTGGCTTATGCTCAGCTCTTGTTTTTTCTTTCTAGCTCTTCAATGTTCTCTCGTTATTATTATTCTTTTTTTTTTGTAAATTTATCCTTGTCACGTACTATTTTTTTTATTAGTCTGTATGTATTAAATTATTGTAGCCTTAATATGTTTTACTTTCGTTGAAGCATCTTGAAAAAATTAATTTTGAAATTTAATTTATTCATAATTAATATTTAAGAGTTTTTATCTTTATAATTGTAATATGACTAATTTAATTTTTTATTTAATATTTCACTTGTGTTTGGTTTTACTTCAACTTTAAAATTTCTAAACGAAACGGCACGGCACACCCACTATTTGTTAATGACGTAGAACGTTTAACTTACACACTATTTTTTGAGTTTGGCTCTTTTGTTTAAATTAGATTTATTACCTAAGATTTTTTTTAAATAAAAAATTAAATTATTTGTTTATTTTATTTTTATTATATTTTATGTTTTTTATTTTATTTTTATTTTTGTATATTTTGTTTTTGGTACACACACCAAAAAAAATTTTCACTTTCTCCTAAAAATATCTAGGTAAAATATTCTTGTGTAACGCCTTAAAGTATGCTATGCACTGACATCGTGATTTTTGATGCTGCCATACTTGCTTAACAGTTGTATGTACTCTACTCTCAACTGCACATCATTCGTTTACAAATGCAATGATATTTTTCGTTGCTGATTTTCTATTAACTGTTGTTGTTATTTAGTTTATGTTTTATTGCAGTCTTTGAATTCGTTTGCAAAAATAACAACACGGCAGCTGGATGGATGGATGCTGCTTTCAACCTGACTGCCAGTGATGGCAATCACAAAACACACAATAAATCGATATTAAGGAATAATGATTTTTATTATTATTTAATTTTTTTTGCTGTTTTTACTAAATAAATATTTATTTCAGAGCACTATTTGTTTTGTAAGTTAATTAATCATTAATCTTATTTTCTTTACAATTCGTCGATTAATGAAGTTTGTGATTGCAAAAGTTTTGCTTGCATTCATTCATAAATCTCTTGAAAATGTGTATAGTAATTTGAATTATTATTATTCGGCGAATGTAAACACTTTATTGGTTGGCTGTTGGCTTTTTATTATTTTTTCGGTTTGGATATTTGCGTCAATATCATCAACTCACTTTCAACCGTTCCACACACAAATACACGCACTTCAATTTGTGTGCATGAGTGTTATGTATGTATTTTGAAAATTACATTCGTGTAGGTGTTAATCAGTGTTGCCGCCTAAGATCGGTTTTTTTCTTAGTTTGGTGTACTTTTCAAGTTTTTTGTAGTTTCAAGTTTGTAAGTTATGAGAATCGAAATTGCAATTATTTTTCCATAAAAAATCTATTAATAAAATAAATATAAATAGACTAGTGGATCGTTTGCTAGATTAATAGTTTGGAAACTGCAGTTTGGTTTCATGCCAATATACTGGGTGTGTATGTGTTTTTTCTAGATTGATTAATTTTGAGTCCCAAGAAAAAGTCAATTTATAAAAAATTGTATTAACACAGATTTTTATTTGAGTTTGAAACAATCATCAATTCAGCGTGTTCGAACCGTATAAAAGCCAGTAGCCATAATAAAATGACTTATTTGTTAAAAATATTTGAAATTTTGAAAACATTGTTAAAATTCCATAAGAGTGAATTCTGGCTTAATTACATGACGATATTTGTAAGTCCGCAAATAAATTACAATACTCGTAGTACGCAATTTTCATATTGGGTTTTAAATTTAACGTTAATTATTGATTGTAAAATTGGAATATCGATAGTGATGAAGTTGTATTTGCTGTAAAAACAACTAATAATACGTTCCACAATACAAATAACTTTCGTATCCTTTTTCGAGTCATAATTTGTATAAATACAAATTATTATGAAATCAAATTCAACCGAGCCACCTAAACAGTGGCGGATACATGGAAACACACATGAACACTGATGATGGGAGTGTAGCGGCTCCCGAAAAACAGTTTACCCTTGTTCCTTTGGAATATTGTTCATGCCCAATTCTTTCTAAAAAAATGTTATGAACATTAGCCAAAATACTAATCATTTTGGAGTACAACTACAAACAAGCAATTTAGTTCGAAAAATAATCACATTAAATTTAAACAATAACTGCATGTTTTTGGAAAATGAAAACAAAATTGTTAGTGAGAATTTATATTAAAAACAAATTTTCTTATTTTACTGTTGTTTTCAAAATTAATTTTCACTCACAACTTTGTTTTCATTTTCTAAAAACAGGTAGTAAATTTCAATAAATTTCGTTTGTATATCAACCAAGTAGCCATAATAAAACAAACATTTGCCAATAATTTAATTTATATATACATATTTGTTTAATCAAGTTTGATGTAAGCCATACACGTTGCGACCGTTCGTACAACTTGAAAATGTTGTGCCCGAGATTGTAACGTTTATGTGCTGGTTTTATAAAGTTGTATCTTGGTTTTACGAAAGATTAAATAGTTTTGATTTTTTTGTCATGTTGTACAACTCCATTGCAATGTTAATGTGCTTGTCACACAATTGTTTGCGAGTTTTATTTGCCATCTTTACTCAGACTGATGTTGTGAATGAGAGATGGTACACAAAATTGTATTGTTTGTAGGAAAAACGTTCAACTTGATTAGCAACTTAGTTGTATCGATGATCGCAATAGCATAAAGTCTATTTTTATAAAAAAAAAACTATAAATTTATTAGCCCCCTGCAGCATTTTCTGTATTTTCTGTAGGGACATAAAATGTAAAAATTGATACATATATATAATAAATTTCTGATAAAAATAGACTTCAATCTCGATTAAATAATTATAAACTAATCAAAAAAACTCGAATAAATTATACTATTATATTAAAATTCTATTGGTTTAATTGAAACTTAATTAATGAGCATATTTAGTGGCGCCGAGCACGAACCCATCAGACTCAATAACGGAATGAACAAATTTTTGTTTGAGGCTTTTTTATGTTTAGGTTTTTGTACTTAAAGATGGCAGAAGCCAAATTACGGCATTCGATATCGAACGAAAAAAACCCATACAAAATTTTTGGAATTTGTATGGAAATTTCCTTCGAATTCGAATGCCGTAATTTTCCCCCAGGATAAGTAAAATAAACAAATTAAATTACAACACACCTCACCAGCCAGTAGACTTATTTACTTTTCCTGCCTTCTTTAAACATAAAAGAATAAACAAACCAATTAAGATAATTTTCCTGTTCCGTTGCAGTCGGATGTCAACTCGAGCCCATTGATACATGTTCATTGAATTAATATACAGTTTGACTATAAATAATAATGATTTATAAATCATTTCTCATTCTTCATCATAGTTAGAACAAAGTTTCAATTACTTTAAGCAAACTTTTTAGATTATCTTAGCCTCTATATTAACGAGAAATATGGCATGCAATGCATATCTTTTTTTATATCCTTAAGGCTACATTTGGTGCTTTCTACTAGCGTGATTTTTATAGAATTTACATCAAGGATGTTAGAAACATGATACCACACAAGACAGCATGCGGTGAAGTGGAGTTTTACTGTCTTTCTTATATATTAAGCCGATTCTTTTGTTCCGATTTTCCGTGCTTTCATGTAAACTATCTTTTAACAATTAATGGAAACTATATTAGATAGTTCTAATATTTTAACGTGTCACCTTTTGTCGATGTTAAAGGCTGTAAAATCCTCATACAGCAAAAACTCATAGGGACAGCACAATCCAGATGGTTCAATGAATCCACTTGTGCAGTTTCCAGATCAACCTGGCCCCAGTATGACCGAGCTAAGACAGCCATCTTACTAGGGATCCCTCGACATCAGCTACGTATACTCGTCAAGCATCTCTTCTGTCATTGCCCAGCTCTGTCTTATCTTAGAGCCACTTATCTAGGTAACTGAATTTTACCCGAACTCGCAGACCTTACGGAATGCAATCCAAAAAGAATAAAACAGTTTATTCAAAAAACGGGTTGGTTCAACACCGACCAAAACATAGGACAGTAGGATACTCTTTTCGCTGTATAATTCAGGCATCACAAAGGGACCTATTTTTCTGGACCCAAGTGGACCGGCTGCTTGCAGCTCGCGGCCTGTGCAAGCTAACCTAATAGTTTAGATAACAAATAATTAAGTTTTTTTCCTTTTCCAAACGGAAATTGGTTCCACTGTTTTTTGTGACAGCCAATTTCTGAGCTGCCTTGTTGGTTTTACAAAACAGCATGAATAAGTCTAGAAAATATGAGCAACAGGAATTAATATATATTGCTTCCCATGTCCTTAAAATTTATTGTGTGGTCAGAATCTCACAGTCAAAGGTGAGTGCTTTAGAAACTAAAATTTTCCGTGTATTATTTAAATTTCAGGTTGTGCGTCTTTAAATCACATGCGATAATTAAAACAGGAAACTTTATAAAATATGTATCGGCATGTTTGAGGAGAAAAATTGCAGTTAAAATTTTTCTTCTGTGGCAATACTGGTGCCAACACTTGTTCATCCGTTCAAAAGAGAGTTTTTCCAGTTACTTATATTTGCCATAAATTACAGAAAGAAATAGATAGAGAGCGAGAGTGAGAGAGAGAGAGTATTAAAAACAGCATCCATTTTTATCAACTGTCAGATAATTTTCATCCATAATGAAATCGTATTTAACGAAACTCATACTCTATAATATATGCAAGTAACACATAGACGCAAATCAACACACTCACACATACACACACACATACACACGCATACTCATGTATAAAAACACATTTGTGTGTACGCAAGTAAAAGTTATAACATTAAGGAGTTTTGAACTGTTTTTCCTCTACATCTGCATCCTTCACATTCATTTCTCATTTCCCTTGTCGTGTTGTATACTTTCCGAAATGTTAAAGAAAAAAAATTATTATTTTGTTTAAGAGGCCAACAAAAGTAAGAGCAAAAACAGTTGCATAAATTACCACGCCTTAATTTTTAATTATTTTATACAAAATAATAAAATAAAATATTGATAAATATCAAGAATCAAATGAAATTACACAATTTTAAATAAATTTTTATTATTTATATATAGTTCTTTTTTCCAGTTTCCCTGCGCGTCACATGCATAAGTAGTTTTTCTTAAAAGTATATACACTTTTTTCGTACAAAATTTTCATCTCTTCGATTTGTTAGTTTCACTTAATAATTTATTAATTTTAATATGATGGTTTTCGTTCTTTGTCGTTGACACGTTTAATCACTTTAAATTGAATTCTGGCGAAATTTTATCAAAATTTCTGTCATTCTTGTTTTATTTCTTATAAATATTTAATTTGCACATTAGAAATGAGGACTTTCTAGATGGTATATTTCTTTTTTTTTTGTTCTCCTTTTTGGTTTCTATTCATCCAAACATTTGAAAAGCTTACAACACTGCACACAACCGTCGTCAATGAAATTCGTTAAATGTTTGCTACTGGTATTTTTGAAATTCGAACTTGGATGCTGCTGCTGCTGCTGTTTACAGCCAGTTGTTTCAATTCAACCACTCAGCTGTGCGCCTTGTATTCATATAAACATACATTTGCACACACACAAATACACACAGCCACACATGCAAACATACTAATGAACTGTTTGGTGGATGCGAGATATGGCCGTAAGAGAATAATGGCGAAAAATGTCCTGTTTCCTTATAAGTTGTATTGTTAAAGTCATTGTTTATTTAATTTACACATCATTATTATGCTGTCGGTGTTAATGTTTGAAATCATTTTTCATTAACAAATTAATTTTATTCCAGTCCTTTTTGAATTTTCATATTCAAAATAAAATTTAATAAAAATGACCTCTAAACACCTCTTGGCAGCTTGCAGCTCTAGGCAGCTAAATATGAAAATCAGTTTCATACACCTTTTATCAACTACAAATCCTTATTATCTCAGCCGCACAATTAAATATTAACAAAGTTCCTTTTTTTTAAGTTATTAGAAGTACGTATGTATGTATGTGTATGTATTACAATATTTAATATTTTTAATTATTTACAAACTGAAACCATGTATTTATTTTTTTTTTAATAAAAAAAAATTACACAAAATTTAATTTCCATTAAAAAAAACTCCACCGACAACCGTTTATGTCGAAACCGCATCAACAAGAAAGTGCCAACACAACAAACCAACTGACTGTTTCTTTATAAATGTGATAACGTCACACGGCCGTAATCATTCTAACAGATGATTTATTAACGAAACATTCTGATGCTTAAAAAATTATCAACAAACATTGTAATTATTCTTTCTACCCACCACCTGAAAGGAAAACCTTCATTGTTAATAACAACGACGTTTGCACACATAAAATCACTGTATTTCTCGTACACCGACTAAAATTACGGTCTCTCCTTTCATTATCAACTTTCAGCTTCTCACATTCCCTCCCTTCACGTGTATAATCCAACATTCACACAGAACGACAACACAATAAATAACAACAAACTTTCGACAAAGATGCTGAGAATTTTTGAAATGAACAGAAGACAAAAATAGCTGAAGAAAAAATAACAGAAAACAGAAAAACAAGCTTAGCGCATGCGCATGGTGAAATTAAAAAAAATTCCATTTCATTTTGTTACTCTGTGAAACTAAACGAAACCTAAGAACTTTTGAAGGATAACGTCACATAAACGAAAATGCAAAACAATACCAAATTAACCCTTTAATAACTTTGGGGATACTGCAACACATTTCGCGAAGGTTTCGAAAAGTGAAAACTTGTGTCTTTTCTTCCGTAGAGACATCTGAGTATAGAAACCCAGAGCTGGTTGAATATGCTGGGGCGGCTCAATTGGCTCTTGCATTGTTATACGTATTATTATTTAGAATAATGAGGCTTCCTTAGAATAGTGAGGGTGGGAGAGTCACATGTACACCTGAATTAATCTGTAGCTAATTTGATGAGATCTCATGTATGACAACTGCTATAGTACTTGATATATACTAATATATTATATCCCCTGGTTCCTTCAGAAACTCGATACAATCAGTATGTTTTGCTTTGCAAATATTTAAATGGTACTAGTGTATACAGTGGTTACCTCAATCGACCACATTCTAGAAATTACACACAAATACATACGCTAAGATACAAAAACAAAAAAAAAACATTCTATATAAACAACTTATAACTCTGTCTCATTTGTATGTAAAAGCAAATTGAATAAAAACACACATGCACACTATGTTTACCCTGCAGGAAATGTCAATAGTAAAACTGTACTGACTTACTATTGACACAGTCAGCAGTACCAGTGAATTATAATACCCCAGACAATGCTATTTACTATAGACATTTAACATGTGCTTGTCATTGAAAATCCCCTACTGACATTGGTACTATTGACTAGGTAGTTCTTTCGGGACCATATGTAGACATTGGAACCAGTGATTCATTAGTACGTTTTAGTAATTCTAATCTACAATTTGCGTACTTTTCTGAAGTAGATGTGAAAAATGAAAATTAAAATTTTATTAACTTTTTGAGTTTAATTAAAAATAAAATAAAAGACTAAAAGGCGGTAATTCATAATAGCCGTTTGAAAAATATAGGTACTTAAAATTTCAGTCTTTTTAAAGTTTTCTTATAGTGACAATTACGCCAAATAGTCACCAAAATAGTAGACAGAAGTGGTGACTTCGGGACACATGCACTCAGGTTTCCTTCAGGGTGTTTTTCAAGTTGAAGCTGATACATGCATGTGTAATAATAAGTGTGCATGTATTAGTAGGAACTTTATTAACTTGCTTCCTAAATATCGAACCTATTCAAATAAAATTCAGATTGTACACATCTATATAAAACCCCGTTTAAAAACATATAAATCTTTCCAAAATCGGTTAAGGCCATAAAAGGGATCTAAAAACCGTGTTTTCCTATTAATAATTTAAATGGTATTAATTGTCATGAATACGAGAAAGATAACTCTTTGTGATCACTATTTGCAGCATTAGAGGCCGTATGTCAGTGATAATCTGGCAAATGTTTTCCCTTAGAGATCTCACATTGCGCCAGAAGAAATAGTCAAGCATGGTTTAGTCGCACGATATTGTAGGTCACAAAATGCTTATCTGATCAAATTAATTGATTAGTTAATTAAAACAATTTGCAGAAGTTGTTCGTGATAAAATTGTAAACATATCAAGAACATATAAATATTAACAATATCATTAAATTTATATTAATCGAGATTGCCTCGATATCTTTTTTCAAAGATTTAAAAAACTTTTGTTTGTTGAGGGTTTTTAGCTAGTCTATATATGTACATGCATTTCATTGGTGCTAAAGCCAAATCACCAGTAGACCTTAAACCTAATTTTTAAATGTTTCAAAAAAAAGAGTTTTTAAAAGTTTTTGTATAAGTAAAGAGGTTTGAAACATTTAAAAATTAGGTGTAAGGTCTACTGATGATTTGGCTTTAGCACCAATGAAATGCATGTACATATATAGACTAGCTAAAAACCCTAAACAAACAAAAGTTTATCAACAATATCACTTTATTTTCGCCAAAATGCGCACTATCTCTTTGTAGCAGCTCTTTCCTAGAGAAGCCATACCGATGGTCGCTGAAAGTTTCACATGATGTTAGTCAACCATATTTTTCGTTGTCTTGCAGCTGTGGATAGATTTCGTACCACATACTCCCTAAATGATGCAATAGCACCAATACGTCGTAGGAATATGCGTACTGAAGAGAGTATCGCCGCGCGAAGAATATCCAAATTTATCGATTCGTCATCGGTAGCAGGAAGTCTGACTATGTCCGTCCACTTAGTGGAAAATTTTGCGCAAAGATCTTGGAGTATAGTCGTTTAAGATTCAGCTGGTGGAGGAATTAAATCCACAAGACTATCATATGCTTCGATCTTTCACCGGTGTTTAATCACAAAATTTGTGTTCAGCGATGAGGCTCTTGTTGATTCAGAGTTCCTACTTAGTCAACTATACTTCAATGTTCCTGTAAGACCTACGCGCAGTTTTGAACTCTTGGCATTAAAATACCACCGTTCGATACCAAAAAAATAAATAAATAAATAAAAAATATTGTATGAAACCAAACCACAACAGACCCTACATCAAGCAAAATGCACCGTTTGATGCGGTCTACACGCTGTTGGTATTATTGGATCTTAATTCTTCAAAAATTAAGCCGGAGCCCATAATGTGGTCAATGGAGATCGTAACCGCACCATGATCAAAGATTTCTTCCAGCTATTAAGTTAAGGCGACATCCCTAGAAAAAGTTCACAATATTATCGATCTGTCTATTATTTAATTCACAAGCTGGACTTCCATGGCCACTGTCAACAAGGCTAATAGTGTTCTAGGTTTTTTGAAACAATAGTCTAAATAATTTTTCGTCCCATACATCACGAAACAACTTTATACATCTTTAGTTCATAATTTCTCTTGAATATGTACCAATCAAATGAAGTCCTTCCTATACCATTCATATAAACAGTATTGGAAATAGTTAAAAAGCAGTTTTTGACATTTTGTTTGCGAGGCCTTGGGCTGAATTCATTTGTTCTGCAGTCGTATATTAAAAGACCCGCTCTTGCTAAGTTACCAACTTTAAAAAGCTATCGAACAATGCTGAGTATCTCTTTGCTATTTGAATGAATTCGTGGTGCTGTTGATTCTGAGTTCCTGATCGAGAAAATTATCTTTTGCATTCAATTTGGAATTTTCAGCTGATAAGTCTTAAATATTTCAGATCTGTTTATGCATCGTCGTAGATGTGCAAATTTCAATAAATTTTATAATATAATTGATATTTCTGAGAGCACTGATATTATAAAACAAAAACCAATTTTGATTTTAAATACTTAGTCGTATACATAAAAAAAATTATTTAGGTTTGATATCTATTTTAAGGAAAATTTTTATGAAAAAAATTGTCTTAAAATACATTTCAAATACAAATTATTTTTTATGAATACGGGCCTTAATGTAATTACTTTTGTATAATTATAGCACAATAAAGACTTATGCTCTGTATATAAACAAATAAAGGACATTTTGAAATGGCCTGTGAGCATGTTATATACTGAAGGCTTCGCCTGAAGACGTTGCTCTTCATAGTCTGATGGCACAGCTGAATATTTGCAAATCGTTTTTTCAGAATATTTTGAAGAAATTTAATTGGAAACGGAAACATAAATATGAACGCAGATATGCATGTCGCTCATTTGCTGCAACATCGTCATAACTCAAGAAAAAAATTGTTTTGCAGAAAACAAGTTGAGAGTTTTCAATTCACACACAAGTTAAAGGAAAAGTAAAATAATATACATTTTTTCTCTCAAAGGTGAGTCAGTTTACAAGATATTTGTATGAATTTTTTATACTAGATAAATTTATAAATGACTATTATTTCTGCATTATTCACTCAAAAATCGAGTTATGACGATGTTGCAGGAAATGAGCGATATGTACATAAAATCGCTGTTAATGAATAGTCTGCGACTGGCATAAATAATATATAAATAATATACACATAATAAAGATAATAGGTCTTTTGATTGTGCACTTCATTCAGCTAATATCATACAAAATATAAAGATTTTACGACACATTTTGATAGGAAAAAAAAAATTGTGAACAGCAATGAAATGGCATGATCGGTGCAAGCATTCCGCAACTAAAACCAACAACATTTTGAAATTTGTATTCTTTCCGTTTTGCAAGGAAGGACACAAACAAGCAAAAGATAAGAAATCAAACAAACAAAAAAAAGACAATCGAATAAAATAGCAGAAGGAATCAACAGCCACACCTGTTTAACAAAATGCATTGGCAAAAGTTCTTTAGTGTAAGCTTTTCTTAAGATGTGCTTGTGTGTGTACATTCTTACTTGAGAAACAATGACGTCATCAGCATAGTTACCAGATTAAATTGCTATAAAATCGTTAAATTATAAGGAAAAATCTGCCAAAAACGATTTTTTCAAATTGTGAAAACATTGAACATTTCATTAAATTATAATAGATAAATAAAAATTTGCTATAATATCTGCGACCAGGAGGCAAATTACGGCATTCGATATCAAACGAAATCGTATACAAATTTTTTTGATTTTGTATCGAAATTTCGAATCGAATGTCGTAATTTGTCCCCAGTTCGTTCTGTTGAATAAATATATAATAAGCAGACCAGCTGCATTTAGAGCGGTTATAATCAAAAGCACAAAGCAATAGGTTTTAGAATGATGGCGGCGCCATACACCGCACGATGACGAAAGATTAATGTATGGAAATAGATTAGAATTGGCTAGTTCATGAACGACCAAGTTCAATTGGACTACTCACAAAAGTGAACGAAGTAAGCTTCTCATAACAGTGATATCTTTCAGCTCCTTAGTTCATGTTTCTTTTAATTTCCTATTTTCTATTTCGCTCACTCTCACTGCAGACAAATTACATTTTTGCAACATAATGACTAATGTATTCCGCATATTTGCATCACTCTATTAAAAGTATCAAATACCATACAAATATTTCCTTTTGTATGTTCTTGAGGAGTTCTCAGAGCCAAGCGTTGATAGAGAAATCCGTCTTTAAGCTTTCACATAAACTCATTTTAATTGTTTTACTACATTTTTTACATAAAACAATATGTGCAGTTTTATACTAATTAAAAAATTTTCACCGATACAATATTTATGTTAATACTTCTGTTTACTTGTTGCCCTTATTCGCACATAATACTTTAGTCAAAATTACAGATTTTATATACATACATACATATGTATGTATAAATATAGCTCACTTCTTTTATCTTTGTATACTGAGGAACTGAACTATTGATCTAACTGAACTAAAAGAGTGTCCTAGTTCAGTAAAGTGAGCTGAGCTGAAAAGAGCTGAAAAGCACAACTCTAAAATAGATCGGTTAAATTATCAGTTTTGCGCTTCTAAAAAGGCCTTATACTATTGTGAGCGGAACAACAGCACATAACTTTTTCTTTTTGAAAACAGGGCGCAAAACATCGAGTGTAGCTTCGGCTGTGTGGCACGTAGCGCCGTCCTGTTGAAACCAAATGTTGCCAATATCCTCCTCTTCAATTTTTGTGAACAAAAATTCGTTCAACATGGCCCGATAACGATCGCCATTGACTGTAACGGCCACTCCTTGCTCATTTTCGAAGAAAAATGGACCAATTATGCCTCTGGACCAAAATCCGCACCAAACAGTGACTCGTTTTTGGTGCGTGGGCTTTTCAATGTATGCGTGCGGGTTTTCTGTGCACCAAATGCGACAATTTTGCTTGTTTACATACCCGCCAAGATCAAAATGAGCTTCATCTGAAAAGATGATTTTTTTGGCAAAATCGGCATCTTCTGTAAGTCGATCGCAGGCAATATTTCCCAGCGTTGTTCAAACGTATACACAACCTTATTCGTTCAGCGGAAGGATAAAACTAATTATCTGTCAAATCAGACATGAGCTAAATGTTACCATTCACGAAATAAGCACTAGTTGAAAAAAAAACGGTAGATGGCGGACCCTATAAATGATTGTGCCATCGGGAAAAACATGCTTGTCACTTGTGCGTGAATAGCTAGCCTCTGGATGCTTGAAATTCATGTAAAACAATATTCCGGTTCAGACTATGAAAGTTTTCTTTCTGAAATTTTCTATAATTCTCTTTTAAACTTTCATTAATGTCTACACATTGAAACTTTTTGTAAAAAAATTCAAGATTTTTTGAATGTTTACTTTCGCATTATTTTCTCATATTTTTTTTGCATACAAATTTTTCCTCTCACCACCATGAAAGAAAAGAAAAGTAAAAGAAAATCAAAAATAAAGATGCAACCATTTTGAGGTTGACATATACGAATAAGAAAACACAAGAGAATTTCAAAGTACACGAAAGAGAGTACCTTTTTCCCAATCTTCTCTCCTCGTACACCGACAAACTAACACTTTCAGAAAGAAAAATTTCTTAGTGTGAACTGTGATAATCAACATGATAGCGAAATTGTTTATTTTCCTTTTTGCTTCCATTTGTCAAATCTGACAAGTTTGCTTAAAAAAAGCATTTGGAATATTTTTCGTGATAAACGTTGCGACTCAGTCTTTTCTGGAAGATGGCTGGAAATTTATAAAAACCAATTCATAAAAACAGACCTCATTAATGTTGGTTTAAAGTCCTCTTTCTGTCACTTCTGGGCGATAGAAGCAAAATGCTAACTACATACATATGTGTGTTCCAAAAATTTCTACATTCCACTAAGATGTTACTTGCTATTGGAAGTGACTTTATCGAGTCACTTCCATGGGTATCAGCTCCTTCCATGGGCTTCAGCTCCTTCATTGGGCATCAGTTCCTTCCATGGGATATCACATACAAAAATAAGTACTTATTCCAGTTAAACAGTAAGTAAATAATGCTTTAAGTATTTTCTGATTACTTTTTAGTGAATGTGGGTGGAAACGAAAGCTTGTTTTTAGTCTAAAAAGAAGTCACTTCTTAGTGACTTCCACAATAGAAAACGTTCTCAGGGAAAATTTAGTTAATATTATAATAGTGTGCAGTTGTATGTGTATCTGTGTGTGTGTGTGTTGCATTCGAAATTACTTGTACTTTTATGTCTGATTTCAAAACAACAACAACAACGACAACATTTTCTTTATGTAAATAAAATAAAAGAGAGAGTAAAATAAGCATCATCATGTTTGTCACAGTTGCCATTTGTCAGGTGAAGAAACAGCATCCCTTGTAATCGCGCACACACACAAACTCATTCATAATTCATATGTCGAACATCAAAGCTCCTCTTGGAGCTTATCAGAATACTCAGAATAAATACGAGAAGTAAAAAGTCACACAATAACACATCATTTAAAATTGTTGTAAATTAATTTTTTTTTTATTTTTAACGATATTTGTGTAACTATAAAATATGCACGTAATTGTATGTGTGTGTGCATTTGTATGGAATATGTACGTTGAAGAGTTCTTGTGTTTGTAAATGACATAGTTTTTCAGGGCATCTAGAGGGTGTGGTTCCCTAACGCCGAAATGTGTTTGATAGTTTGACACAGTTTTTTTTTTATTTTAGAAAGTTGAGAAAAAGCTTGCTAATAAAGAAATGACTGCAATTGCATTTTTGCAGCCGGTAAAATGTAATAACATGCACAAACATACTTATGTACATAAATACATACATTAACAAGCGCATTAATACACATATACACATTCATACATGTTTATATATTATTTTATCAAGTGATAACTCAGTTATACTTTTAAGATTGAATGAATATACACCCAGCTAGCAAAAAATATCGACACCGTCGTCTGATGTTTGACAGAGACCTCAAATTCTCGAATTCTATCAGAGCTCTAACACGGAAACAAATGAATTGGAATTCTGAGTTTCTCGCTTATATTTCTGATGGAAATCTAAGATTTCCCTGAAAAATTCTAGGAAACTTCTTCGATACACATATCGCTCATTTCCTGCAACATCATCATAACTCAAAAAAACTCAATTTTTGATTTAATAATGCAGAAATAATCGGCATATTGTAATTGATATTGTATAAAAAAATTCATATTCGATATCCAACGAAATCCCATACAACATTTTTTGAATTTGTGTGAAAATTTCCTTCGATATCGAATGCCATCATTTGCCCCCATTATTATTTTACTTTTCCATTAAGTTGTGTGTAAAATGTACAATATACATAAATTGAAAACTTAAAAATCAAAAAGAAAATTTAATAAAATTCGAGCCGTTGGGCAACTAAAAACTTACTGGACCTTTTCCTTTTTTATATAAAAAAAGAAATGTGATTAATTTTTAAAACTTTCCAAATAAATAGAGAGAAAAATTTTAGTCCGTATTTCTCTTAATTACGAACCATTTCATTACATTAATGTTTACACAACATGAATTTATTTTCCGAAGTTAATTCCATATTTTATTTCCTTTCTATTTTCTTTTTTAAGAACACACACACTCCAAGCACAATTAATAAACGAATGACGCGAATGAAAAAAATAAGCAACAGATGCTGCGCCGTCGACTTCGCAGCTTCGACTCAAACGAAAAAGCTTTTAACTCTTAAAAGCATAAAACAATATTATTCCATAACAATTGAACATTTTTTATAAACATTTAACACTTTTTAGTATTTTTATTTAAAATTTAACACAGACATCAAACAGAAACGCACCCGGGCTACCGAAAATTTACTATAAAGCGGAATAGATAAAAAAGAAATCCACAAAATGCTTATTAAGACCAGAAAAAAACTGGGCAAAACTCTGGTGAAAAACGCACGATTTTAACCATGTTAGTTAGCATGATAAAATAATACAGGTAGTAGCGAAGCGTTAACGAACTTTTTTTGGGTTCACATCTGCCAAAATTTGTTTATGTTTTACCAACACACACGCTACTAAAAAAGCACACTGAACATTTGTTTACAAAAGCAACTAAGAAAAGAATAGTAAAAGAAAATTCTTCATAGAGCAAAAAATGCAATCAAACACAAATATTTTTTGCCATTTTTCTTTTGTGCTTTTTGTCAGCTTCGGTACTAAACAACAATAAAAAGCAGTGCTGTTTTTGCTATTATTGGTTTTTTGTATCTTCGCCATTCAAGAGAGTGCTTATGACAAGTTAAAACATAATGATTTGCATTTATTTTAAGCAATCATAAATTGGATGATGGAACACTTACAAAGAATTATCTTGCATATATAATGATTTCATTAAAATAGTTAAAAAAATATGCTGCCAAATATATGAATGCGTAAGTTTTTGAATATCTTTCCATTTAAAAATATAGATTTTTCATTTCCTAGAAGGAAGAGGACCTGTCAAGTGGAGGAGAGGTGTCTACTAAATCGTACAAACCGGTTCTGGTTTTTGAATTTATATGAAATTAACCTCTCACTTTTATTTTGTAAACCGTTTTAGATTCGTTTACTTTGCATATAAAATAGATCCTAAATGAGTTTTTGGGTTGAATATAAAAAAAGAAACTCAAAAGCTTTTGAATAAATTCAAACCTGAAGCTAATTTAAAGAAAAGAGAAGAATGCAGAATGTTTATAGCAAACATTTACGATTGCTGGGTTCACTTATTTATTATATTTTTGTTTTAAATAATATGAAATAATAATATATATGGCGAATTTCAGGGATTTTTCGTTGAATTTATTTATTATTCATAAAATACAAAGTTTGTTATTAAATTATAATATTAATTAAAATAAAAAATAGGTTTCTGCCAATTACTTCGATTTTTTACATAATTTGGGCAAAAAATTGAAAACACGGTCTGACATCCCTGTTTCTAATAAGGATTGGTAAAAGAGTGTTTTAACTGCATTATCACTTATCTGAAAAATAAATTTTAAATAATTTCTTTGTTCTATATTTTATATGAGAAGATAATATAGTAGAGATTTACTTGCACTGTTTTATCTCTAGTTATTTTCAGGTAATATTGTGCACTTTTATTCACATTTGATTGGCTGTGAAAATAGCAAGTTATCTTCTCATTTCTTGCAATAATAAAAACATTGAAAGCATTACTTTATATATTCAAAGCAGTATTTTTTGAAGGAGTTTTTAAACATTTTTAATTCATAATATTTTGATTATATGAGAAGATAACACAGGACCAATATTGCTGCTAAACTCATAATGGTGGATAATTTTATTTTGAGTCGCCCTGTTTACATTTTTTTATTTTCCCTTCTATTCTTCTTTTTGTAAATAAATGTCATTATTATTGTTTATCTTACCAAGGTTTGCGCGTTTTTTGAAAAATGTTATTGGGAATATAAAATAAATGTTAAGCTAATAGTTTGTGTATTTTAAAAAAATAAATAAAAATGGATGAAGGATGTTTGCAATTTTTATTGAAAGATGGAATTTCAACAAATATGGGACCAAATACAAAAGGTAAAATAAAATAATGTCGTAAAAATATCTAAATAAGATTTTAAATAAATTTCGTCCAATAGAAATTTTATTGCAGCAGGCTGAAAGTGAATATTCCAATGGAAATATAACATCATCAATATTTTATCAATCTTACGCCTTGTACCAGGCTACACAAGAGCGTTACAGTCAAACTGGAAAATGTAATGAGAATAGTTTAGGAAAAGTAAAAACGGCTCCAATTGAAACGTTACTGACTGAATTGAATGCTGTTGAAATATCTGAATTCAACGAGTAATATAATGAAATCTAACTGAATTTTTTAAGTAAATTGTAATGAATGTTTTTGATTTCAGCAATCCCCTTATGCAATATACTAGTAAATCAATGACTGAAATGTCAAAAAATACAAAAACAATGGCCACTTCGAAAAGCTCCACAACACAGCAAAGTTGCAATTTTCTTACAGATTCTGCAACTCCCCAGGAGGGTGTTAACAAATTAATCGAAACTTGCCGACAATTTCCGTATGGTTTGTAAAATATCATGCATTATTCTTTTTTATTATTTTGTTAATAGGGTTTCTTCTTAGAATGGACTGTGTTACAACTGTGCAAAGGTCCGAGAACAGAGACTACATATTCGATATTTCCAAAAATACATGAAAGCGATGCGCCTATATACATGACTATCTTAAAACATGCGCGCAGTCACGAACACGAGGCTCCTTTATGTTTACGCTTTTCGAATGACGAACAAAGTAAACTTTATGAAACTTTTGCTTCCATAGTCAATCGTTTTAAGGAATGCATTAAAATTGATCCCAAACAAGTTAATACTTCGGAAACTAAGCGGTTTTATTGGTCCTTATTAGGAGAACTGAATAATTTTATAGAAGTATGAGAAATAAGGTGCCTATGTCCATTCCTTATACAGTTTTTTTCTTTTAGACTGCTTGTGATGATTTGTGTGGATTTTTCTATCCTTGGTCTTTTTTATTTACTGGTATTCCCTATTCACTTAGAGCTCAAAAAATGGCTCGTCAACGTTGGTGTAAAGTCGATGAATTTTGCGATTTGTACAAATGGGACAATGATGCAAGAGTATTACTTTCTTTAGCTGCTTCACACGCAGAATCATTGAATGTATTGCAAATAGGTGATATTTGTTCGCTTCTAACGAACAATTGCAAACAGCAATCTGAGGCCGGGGAGATGCTAAAAAAGATGCAATTAGAAAAAGGTTAGTACTATATGATTTTAATGGCTTAAAAGAACAATAAACAGAAAATATTTTTATATAAATTATATAAACCGATCGCCATGAGATCCACCAGTCCGAATTTCTGGTGAATAAATTTGTAAACGGATTGAAGCTAGCGAATTCTCATTGTTGGATGGCAAAAATATAAAGATATTCATTATAAATAAAATTTTTATGAAAGTTAACGCCTAAAAAATTTATAATTTTTAGCCGTTTCTTTTTATTTTACAAATTCCGAATAAAAAAACAAATATTCTTAAAAACTTTTCTTTATTTATTTTAGTTAACGCCGATGAAGAGAAAAGTAAGCATTACCCTTGTATTTTGGTGGTTGATGAGGTGAGTTTTATACTTTTTAGAACTTTTTCTTGTTTTAATAAATATTCACTGGGGCCTAGAGAGACGGAGAGAATAGTTAGCATATCTTGTAAATTAATTTAACATTTTAATGATAAATTTTTAAAGCAAAATTAAATTTAAAGCGAAAAGAGTAGCCTAATCAATCAACTATCTATATTATTAATAGGCAAACGCGTTTTTTACATTCCTTTTACGTTCGTAATACTGAATCCATTTTGAGAAGATTTATATGTTTTTAATGGGGATTTTACATAGATGTGCACAATCCTAATTTTATTTGAATCGGTTTAATATTTTGGGATCTATAAGCGTTTAAAGTTGCTTCTAACACATGCACAATTACTAAACATGCATGCATGTATCAGCTTCAAGTTGTAAAATAAACAAATTGTGTTTGTGCTTGTTCAATTTGCTTTTGCATAGAAATGTATTAAGAGAAAGTTTTAAGTTGTTTATTTATATTGTTTTTTGATTTTGTATTTAATCGTATATATTTATGTAAATGCTTATGGCCTTATTCACAAACGATTAATAAAGTTATAGTAGGTTTAATGTTGGATTTTTATATGGCAAAACAGGTTTTAATGCACACATTAACTTTATTAATCGTTTCTGAATAAGACCATCAATATTTTAATTACTAGAATCCCGTCGAATCGCCGACGACCGCTGGATACACTAGTAAAGATAAAAACACAATGAATATAGTACTTGCGTGCTTACTATGACCGAACCAAAGGATCGGGTTAGGCAAAAGAAAAGAAAAAAAACAGCGCATTATTAGGGAAGCGACTTTTGTACTAACCGCGATTAATGTTGTAAAATTAATACGAAGATGTAACGAAATTCTTTTATTCGATTTCGTAAAAAGTGTAACATACAATAATTTCGCGCACAGGGATCGATATATTGACTGTTACATTCTGCTTTACTGTTGTCAGAATTAATACATATTTCATGTATTTATTTCGTAATAAAATAATGAAAAAAATAATAATAATTTGAATTAACGAATTGAATACTTGAACTCAAGGCTTATTTAACGAATTTCAATATATTGAAATATTGACAACTTACACAGCAACGACAAAACAACTGGAATTCTGAATCATCAAACGGTTTTAGAAAAATACAAAGGGATTTATAATCTCTTGCTTACTAGGAGTCGGTAAAAAATTCCATTGCTAATTAATGTTAAATGGATTTCGATTTTTGACGATAACCGATTTTCATCAGCGGCTTCCAAAAAACGACGTCGTTTTTGCTCCCGTTTAAGTTGATATTAATTTATCCCATGTTTCTTTGGAATATTGTATCATATCGAATTCTTTCTGACTAATCAAAATGATGAACTTTAGCCTAATAGTAATCAATTTCTTGGCTACAGCCACTAAGAACCAATTTAGTTCGAAAAATAATCACATTAAATAAATAAGGAGTTAAATTTGGTTTCATAAATATTAAAATTAACAATATTCAGGAATTTTTTAAATTTATTAATCGAGATTGCCGCGATATCTTTTTTCAAAAATTTTCAAAAACAAATTTTTTTTTAATTATTCAGGAATGTGATGGAAATTGTTTTCGAAAACGAAGCCATTTTAAAAGGTGTTTTCTTAATAATATTTCTTTATTAAAAAGTACTTTACCGCAAACATTATAGAAATATATCTTTATTAAGAAGAATTTTATCACAAAAATTATAAAAATAGCCTTTAAAATTGCTTCGTTTACAAAATCGATTTCCATCACCCTAATTATTTTATTTCAAGTATTCATTGTGACAAAGACATAATAAATTGTTGTTCAATAAAATAGAATTCAATATAATTGAGTTTTAGGCACGAATAATCGATTACATAATCATATTAAAAAATTGTTCGAACAATCGAAAATCGATTATTGACTTGCACACCAGTCACTCGCTATTACTAATGTGTAGGGTCGAACGTAAGGCGAAACACTAGACACCTAAAAAATCTCTAAACTTACACTACTTTTTCCTAATGCATACAAACATACATAATATCTAAAATCTTTTGTCTACTTCAAGCGTCTAGATCATTTTTTCTGGGAAGAAATCAATGTACAACAAGAATTTACTCGTGTAAATTCCATACAATGCTTATGGCGTTTATTTAATTATTATAAACCGAATATACAACAGGGATATTTGTGTGTCAACATTTCCGATGGTGGTTGTCTACTCAATCCAGGTTTGTGTTGTTTAAAATTTCATTTATTGCTGATAATATTTATGTTATTCATTTTGTGTTTGTTGTATGTGTTCTTTTGTTGTCTTGTTGAGCTAGATAATAATTTACCAAAAATGGAGTCACGTATGGTTAGCTTTTTCAAATATTGGACACCGCATTGGACAAAGTTAGTAGGACAACGACCAACCCAAGATGAACTTTTCAATAAGTATATGAATCGCAGTTGTTATGTGTACGTTGCATTATTGGGGACACAATGTGTTTCCGATTTTATTGTTGTTATATGAATGTGTTATAAGACGAAATCTTCCCATTTCATTTTCATTTAGTTATTCTGGTCATGGTTCTGGTTTACAGTATATAAATGGACGTAAAATCACCAAACACAAAATGAATTGTGTGGTTTTCCTGTTTGGTTGTGATTCCTCGCGCCTACATTCGTGTGGCCTGTACAGTGAGTTGGTTGGTCCACATCTGTACTATCAGGCAGCAATGTGGTAAGTTGGGAATGAGGAAAAAAAACACACATAAAAACAAAAATAACAACAACAACAACGAAAAACAATAAATAATGAAACTTTTTGAACTCCAGCAACAAATAATTGTATTGGTCAAATTGTTTTCTTCTTGTTTTTTTATCTTTTATTATCCTTTTTTTTCTGTTTAAAACTGGTGCATTCATATGTGAATGATTTTGTTTATAGTCCTGCGTTAGTTGGCACTTTAATGCCTGGCCTAGATTGCAACATGGATAAGGTAGCCACGGAAATACTTAGTCGTTGGATTGCTCCCAAATCTGCAAGTGTTTTGCCATGGAATGAAATTGATGAAATCACTTGGACAAAGGAATATATAATTAAACGTAAGTAGAGCAAAGGGGCATATGTTATTTTTTAGTCTATTTTTGCTTTAATTTGTTTGTATATTTCAACAACAGCCAAATTAAGTAAAAGAGCTAAAAAGGCTGATTTGCCATCTATGGCCACTACGCCCAATTATAATATGGGCAGTTTGTGCAGCGTATTAGCCAGAGTTCATCAGCGTGTATGTGAACCAAAACTTTATAATACAGTGCCTTATGTATGCCGTGGTCTACCTGTCTGGAATTGCGATGTAGAACCACTGCCTACCAAGTCTACTTGAAACTAAAGTCTAATCTATCAAAACACTCACTTCGTCAATAACTGCTTTATGTAAGTAAATCATTTAAATTTTTCTAGATTTACCTTTAAGAAAATTTTCAAAAATGAAGAGCTGCAGAAAAAAACACGTCTTCGAATGCATAAATATAATAAATGTTACTAAATGAATTAAATTTTCTTACTACGATCGATATTCGATTATTATTTCCTATTTGCCACTTGCTGTGCTTCCTCGAACTTGTCTCTGATACATTTTCATTTGTTATTTTTAATTGTAATTATTGTCCTTAACTAAATCCATTTGCATTACTAAGTTTTATTTACTTTTCTCTTCTCATTTCTTTGAGTGCAACAACAAAGATGAATAAAAAAGTTTTAAAGAATTCCAAATTAAATCTTAAGTTTGTTTTTGAGTTGTTGTTGTTGTTGTTGTTGCTGCTGCTCCTGTTGTTGTTGTTGCATTCGTCTTTTCCAACACTTGCATTCTATTTCGACTTCACATCAGTAGTGTCACTTCCGCTTCACCTAGTTTTATTAGTTTGTTTTATATTGCTGCACACATATTCATACTTACATATGGACGTACGTTTGTACGTACATACATACATCCATTTGTATTATGTATGTACATTTATACAATCAAGCCCACTTGGCTGTGTGGATGCCTTCAAAGGGGATTTTCTCATTTTAATGATTATGCAATAATACATTTTTCTCTTTTATTTCTTTTTAAAATGGAGAGTAATGCAATTTTGTTCTTCTCTACTTTTTAAGTTTGTGACTTTGAGCCGTAATAAATACAATTTTCCTGAAATCAGTTTATTTCTATTGTGACTGTTCTAATTAACATGAAATGAATCTGAAATAAATTATTCAATTTCGCTTTTGTTTGGTTAAAGCAAAGCTTTCTATTTTTTTAAAAATAAATCTAACATTAAAACTAAATTAAAATAGTCAAGCGTTAACATGCTAAAAATTAAATATAATGTACTTTTCTAAGTTTGCTCTAGTTCTTAAAAAAAACACTACGACATGTTTTTAAGTAGTATAAAACTTTTTTATTCTTCTTTTTGTTGTCGACTTAAAGAAACAACAAATTTTCTAATGAAATGCAAATGTTTTCCTTGCTGTTAGATGCAACGGCAAGTTATACATATTATTCATATTCCTTTTACATATGTACATACATACATATGCAGATGAAACTACATACTTGAGATGTGTTACAATTTAACACTACATACTTATTATGTGAATAGATACAACAATAATAACAAACAAACATGGACCGGAGATAACCTGAAACCCAAAAAAAAATAAAGGAAGGCACAAGAATCAATACTTGCTTGTCATCCATCTAGGAATACAAAAAATTATATTTGTATGTTTAAAAATAAAGAAACAGTATAAAATATATTGTATAAAATTATACCCAAGGCAAAAAAAAAAGAACCAACTGAACTAAACTGAAATGCAACAAAAATGTCGCAGCATGTGTATTGCAACCACATTAGTGTATGATGCTGGTGTGCATTATATTTTAATACTCACACATATTCACACACGTGTTTATATTAAAAAGGAAATTTTATATAGAAATGTTTTAATATACGATGAGATAGATGTTTACAAGCCTCACATCAAACACGAAAAAAATTTTATATCAAGCAGCATCATCTCATATATTATGCACTTATTCTATTCTATCACAACAAAATCACAAAAGAATGAAATCTTTCGATAATGTGAATTTTTTCCTACAAAACAAGATACGAGGAGGACATGAGTGCTCTTGTGCTTAAAAAACATAAATGTAAGACCACTTTTCCACACGCAAAGTTTACTTTGACAAAGTCTTCTAAAATTTCTTTCACATCTGCACACGCAAATCTTACTTTGACAAATTTTTTGTTCTTTTGTGGGATCAACATGCAAATCAAACAGACAGACAAACATGCAACCAAAGATAACTATTCATAAACCACAAACGGAGAACAAAGCAACTTTGCGGGTACATCAAAGTCTACTTATCCCCATTTTTTCTCTCTCTCTCTCACTTCTCACCATCAAGTTCAAGACTTTGCAAATTAAACTGTGCGTGTGGAAAAGGAGTTCAAGACAATTGTGTGCAGGGCAGCCAGTAATATTTTCCAAAATTTCGTCAAATTTTCAAAATCGTCAATATTAAAAAAAAAAATCGTCACACAAAAATCTTCTGTTTTACACAATAACCAATATTTTATATAAATAACACAATCTTTCTTTTAAAATTAACAATTCAACAGATTTATTTAAAACTTCAAACACAAAATAATGTAAAACTTAACAAAATCTTAAACATGTTTGGTCAATTCAAAGCAAGATTTGAAAAGATTTTGTGTCGAAACATTCAATATATTTTCCAAAATAAGCGTACATTTTTTATTTGATATGTTTTGTATTTTAGTTCAATATTCATTTCAATATAAACCTAAACAGTTCAACAAATTACGCGTAAACATTAATGGCTTTATTCACAAACGATTAATAAAGTTATTGTGGGTTTAATGTTGGATTTTTATATGCGAAAACCGGTTTTAATGTACACATTAACTTTATTAAGCGTTTGTGAATAAAGCCATAACTATTAAAGACGAAGGCACCCGTCATAAACTCCTTGTTTAGATTATCACAGGTGGCTGAATACTAAGAAAGTTAACTACAAAAGACTAAAACAATATAAAAAAGAATAGAAAATAGCTTGATCTCAGTAGCCAATGGCTCTGGAAAAAGCAGGAGAGTATGGAATATTTGGAATATTTAATCATCAGAGATGGAAATTTCGTACTAACCGAAATTGATTTAATTTGTAAGAAATGAATAAGTTGCACTTCTCGTATTCTATTTCTTTAAATAATACGGTGTAATAGCTGATATTCCTAGTCACTAGTATCCACCGTCGAAAGTGGTAACATCAAACAAAGAACGCTGATAAGATGGTGTAGCGATCTCGAAATCAGTATTGATCCGTTCTGCTAGTCTGCTGAACAATAAATAAATTAAGAAGAACTCAAGCCCAACAATTAATTTCAACATAAATATTTTTTTCTATCGAGATTGAGGTTATGTTGAGCAAAAAGTAGTAAAATCAAATAATCGTCAATGTATAAGCGATACTAAATAAAAATCGCTCTAAAAAATCTTCAAAATAACGTAAAATTGTCACGTTTGGGTTTTGCGAAACTTACTTTTATTAAGAAGGGAATACAGGAAAAGCCAATTATGTCAGTCACTACTCATCAGCATTAATGAGTTTGTTTATTTCACTTTTTAGGTGGCTTTCAGTTGTTAGGAAAGGCAATTATTTAATAATAAAGAGCATTAAGAAACTCGCTTGGTATGAAATTCTCTGATAACACTGTTCTACACTAGGAAAATTTCGACGTAATTTTCAATAATTTATGCTTGTTTGCATTATAAGTAAAAGTGATTTCTTAATCTTGTATGTATATGAAAAATTAAATTAAAATATATTCCTTTAAATTCCTTTCTCGCAGTGCGTGGCCGTGACAACACAACATTGTGATTCGACAATAGGCAGTGCCCGCCCACGTCAATATAAAATAAATATTGTTTTTCAATTACATATTTCCATTTAAGCGGTTCTTATGAAACTTTGTGTAAACATAGATTTCCTAGGAAAATACAACATTGTGACTAGAATAGTGGTTAGTGTCACGCCCAACAAAAGTATGTAAATATTCTTGTACAACTACTGCTTAAGCAATTGTTAGATCTATTTTAAACGCTTTTGTTAATTTTTTTTTAATTTAATGCCTGTTGAAATACAAATGAAAATGCAAATTCTGAATATGGAAAATTATGTAAAAAAATCTACTTCATTTGAGAATACTTTCAAAGTTCAAACTGATAAAACGGTGTGTTCAGCTTTTGTCCTTATTTGCCTTTCTTCTGTTTAAAGTAAATCCTTTGGTTCATCGTTCTTGGAAAATGTCATATTGTTCTGATGTGCATTTGTGCTGCACTCCACTCTTAATTTGAATTAACGAAGTCAAGCCTGTTTTAATAACTTTCCATCAATTTCCATCACCTTTCGCCCAAAAAATAATATGTTTTCCACTTTATTTAATCTCAAATTTCCACACTCAAAAGAAAAATCAATCCATCCGTATTTAAATCGGAAGCATTTTGTACTCATTTTAAGAAACTCCAGGATCGTTTATCTAAAGTAATCCCGTTTTCGCCTTGATTAAAGTACATTTTATTGTGATTTGTGTTCAAAATTTTAAGCACAACCCGTACTTAAAGTAAGTAGAAAATACTTGAATTTAGTACAGCATTTTTCTTTCTGTGTACACTGTTTCACGGACTGCTCAGCAATTCCACAAAATGACAAAATTGAAAAAAAAAATATTTTTATTTAAACTACAAGTTCTTTTATTGGTTCGCTGCTTTTATGTATTTTTAGTTTGCTTAGAGAAAGGGGAAAATTATTATTTTTTATTAATTTTAATTCTACGGGTCCAAATCTTTAAGTTGACGAACAATAATTCATCAATAAGATATCGATTTAATTTCGCTTTTAATTTAATTGGGTTTGCGTTTTTTTTTTTTCAAAAATTAACCACTTAAATTCCCTCAATTTGTAGCATGCACAACTGCAATTATAATACTTTATAAAAAAATTAATTTTATATTTACTTATTATTATTATTGAAAATTCTGGTGACACGGTTTGTGTTTAAACTTCGGAGGTTTCACCGATTTTTATGAAATTCATTATGTGTATTTAGTAGGTATGATAATAGGTCGTAAAGTATATTTCATATTGGCAAAAGGGGCGTGGCAAAATAAAATGCTAATATTTTTCCACAAATCTTCTCTATATAAAATTACATTTTTCAACGGATTTGGCTGAAATTGATATTCTATATAAAAATTTTAATCTTGTATATAGATTCCCTTTAAACTTGATTTTCTACCCTCGAGAATTGACCAAGTACAAGTTTAATTGACCACTCCTTCCTCTACGGCTACGACTTTTACGCCCACTTTTGTCAAAATATTTCAAATTAGTATAAGTCGCAAATGTATAGTTTGTTTGTATGGGTGATTACATACAACATTCGTTTCTTATAAATATGTTTATTTTGCGCACATAACGAACAGCTCAGAGCCGCTTTTTGACTTTGAGATTAAACATAATTTTATTCTGTGTATGTTGATAGTTCTAGTTTAAGATTAAACCACCACGGTTGGCCGCTTAAACTAGGAAGTAAAACCATATAATAGACTACCCAAAAACCAGAAATAAAGATTAAGGTTAAGTGGCCCTAAATGTCTTCCAACATTGAGGTGTTAATGGAACATAATTTTTTTATACAAGAAAAAAATGGTTCTAACTTTTTTTTTTAAGTAAATGCATTCCAAGAACGGCTTCTAACCGTCTTAATTCGTACTTAATTACCAGCAAAAAAATTTCCTAAATAAATTTCAGAAATAATAAACTTAGCGGAGTGAGTTGATAATTTATTTGATTTCATAAAATTAAAAAAAGAAAAATTGGATTGAATAAATCCTTTTGCACATCTGACTCGCTGCATTGTATAAGTCTTAAGTATACATTATATTATATTTAATGTGCAAATAGCAGACAATTTAAAATGTAAACCATACTTGTATAAAATATAAATCGATATATATATATAGATATATATTTACAACTTACCTGATTTTTGTACTGCTTATCCTTTTCAATGTAGTACCAGGTTAAGTTGTATGTTCAGTTGTTGTTTGTGTAAGGATTATTCTTTTGATTAAAAGATTTAATTCAAAACAGCAAAATGTTGTATTTATTATTCACAAGGGTTTCATTACTTTTAATCGATTTGAGATGGAATATTTTTGTTCTATTATGTGTTATTATTTTTTTATATTTTTATTAATATTTTACGACTGCATTATTTACTGTATCTAAATAAATAAGTTATTCAATTTCATTTAAGGTTAACAGAAAAGAAAGAAATTAATTTTTTATAAACAAAACAATAATTTCGAAAATGGATTGATAAATAAAGGTGTGAAATATAGGGAGTGTCTCTTCATCTGTAAGAAAATTAAAATAGCGATTCTTAAATAATGTTAGCAAACATTTACTTAATAAAGTTTAGCAACTAATCTGTGTAAATATATAAAAGAATACTAAGGGCCATTGTTACAACTTCCCTTTAGTTAAAGGGCTGGATTTTGTCGGATCGATAAATGGCTTTGCATTATTAAACCTTCATTTATTATTATTTTTTATCCATTAAATATTATTATTAGTATTAATAAGAATAACAATAAAATATTTAAGTTGTAATAATGCAGAGCTAAAATGCAGCCTTTAACTAAAGACAAGTTGTAATGATGGCCCTAAGGATACTTAAATCGAACTTAAGTAATGCAGTCATTTCTAAAATAGATGGGACTGGAAGCTTTACATAGAAGTTAATTTACAAAAAAATAGAAATAGAGAGAATGGATAGATAATAGTGGTAACGATTCGATTCATTATCTCTGATATCGTCTCGTTTCTGTGTTAGCATGCAACATTGGATCCTGCAAATATTAAAGTGTCTCAATTCCATTCAGAGTTTTTTTTAAATATCGTGATTATAATGCAGACAGGACATTTTATCAATTGAATGACAAATGCTGCTGCCCTCCTACCATCTGCGAAAAATAGATGGATGGATGAATTGATGGATAGTCACACAAAAAAGATCAGCTCGGAAAGTAAGAAATAGTTTAGGAAAAAAACTGAACCTCGTGCGATCTTAATATAAATTCAGATAAGTTATCAAAGACGATAACAGCAATAATCATAATATAATGTTGAAATATATTTACACTTTGGACTACTCAACACTTTTTCTTGTTAGTACTCGATGCAATGTTTATTATAACACGAATATTTTAAGAAGATATAAACAAATTATTTCCTATAATCGTTCCCATGTGTTTATTTTCATTTGAATTTCCTAATTTGTGTCTGATTAAATTTATTCAAAAGTATGTGAGTATTTGTTTTTGGTATTGACTACCTTAAAAGCAAGTGCAGTACTAAGTAACCATGTACTTAGCATTTTCACAACTCTAAATAAATCACAAACATTTCTTTTCTTTTAAAAGGCATATACTACATACATGTTTAACGAAAAAATAGTTTAAAAATAATTTATTTAATTTAATTTTTATTATTTTGTCTCAGTTTTTCTTTTTTTAAATAATTTTTTCACAAATTGTATACTTTTTAAATTCTAACTTTTGTTTGTTTGCCTTTTGAATCATATGTTTTTCTGTTTTATTAAATTTTACTACAACAAATTTCTGCAGTAAAAATTTGTAAATTCTCAGCCATGAACTGTCACTTTACGCTCTCAATTTGTGCTCTCATTTACTGTAACTTGAGTAAATGAACGCAATTTAGCAAAATGCAGTAAAGTTCAGTGGAAATTTTTAAAAACTTTTGGGTACTCGAATACACTTAATCATGTTGTAAATATTCAGAACTGCCAACATAATTTTGTATAGAGTGACAAAATTTTTCTGAGAGATAAATTAGCCGGTCATACTGGCGGTAATTAAGTAAAACGTTGAATTCTAAGTAATTCACCAGATGTAAATTAAATCAATTTTTTTGCAGACTAATTATACGTTAGTTTTCAGATGAAATAGCTTCTCGCTTCGCAAAGGTTGGCGTTGCATTAGATACCCTGCAATTCAACAAAATGGCGCAATGTGTTGAAAACTTTTGCTAATAGTGGCGATAGCGTAGGAGAAAGCTAATTCAAGACTGGTACTGGAGGCTTATTAAGGCTTCATATAAAGTGAAAAATGATAAAAAGAAAAATAAATAAAAAATAAATAAATATCGAATCAACTATTAAGCCATTTAGAATTAATGTTACAGCCATATTGAAATAACGTGAAAATGTGTTAAAATTACAGGAAATTCCATGTTAATTTAACATGGTTCCTTTATTGAAATTACATTTACATTGAAATTACATTTACATTGAAATAACAATGGGACAGGCAGTTAGTAAAAATCAGTTATTAATTAATTTTCTTGGGATTACAAATATTTGTTTCTTAAATATATTTAACCTTTATTAATTAATTATTCAACAGTTCGTATAATTGGGAACCTTGTGTCGTATTTTGAACAACTGGAATATTTACTATAATATTTCCGTCTTTGTCACAGATTTTCCACAAACCTTGTTAAATTCATATTTTCATTGTTAGCTGCGATAGAATGAAAATTGCTGTTTCTTTGATGCTGTAAAGTAGCAGTACTTTTTGATTTTTTTCTCTTTTAACATGAATTAATTTCAACATGTTTCACGTTGTTTCAACATGTTTCATGTTTTTTTTAACATACAGCAATTTTATTTTAATATTATTCCAGTCATTTTTAATATTTCACAAATTTGATTTAAGTTTTTTAACATGTTGATTCAACATAAGCCAACGTTTGTTAATATTTAAAATTGACAAAAGTTTTTTCAAAGTATTCCAATGTCCTTTTTAATTTTTATAAGAATGTTAATTTTACATGGAAAACTGTAATTATTACTACAAAAACGGAATTTACAAAGTTAAACATTGACTGATGTTATTTTAACTCTATAAAAGGTAAAATTTAAATTGTACTATTTTATTTCAATGTGATTAATTTCAAATCAACATATTTTACTACTAAATTAACAATTTTAACCATTGATTTAACTTAAAACAATGTTAAAAGTAAATTCAATTGTTTTTTTCCACATATTAACAATGACTCGATATCAACATTTCTTCATGCTGATTTTACATTCTGTTTTTTTTCTGTGTGTAGTCGCAGCAATTCTAGCTGTCAAAGGCAATATATTGTCGGTATACTGCAAAAAGTCCTAAGACACATAATTGTGTTTCTGAGTTATTGCCGATTTAAAGTTTATGGCCCCCGGAAAAATCTTTAAATAGCTAAGATTTGAAAATTTATATTAGAATATAATAATTAAATGACTTAACTTTAAAATGAAAGCAAAAAATTTAATTCACTTTTATTTATTTAATTTTTTTTTATAGAAAAATGAAATGTAATACAAGAACTATCATGGACATAGACTTTTTTTGCATTACCAAATATTATTTTATGGACATGGAAATTTTTTAAATGTTTTTTTCTATAATCTTTGCATTAAATTGGTACATCTTGATGTGATTCTGATTTATCATACATATCCGGTTCTGGGGCCTTATTTCTGACGCTTTGCATGCCTTCAAGCTTTAGTACCAGTGATTAAACTCCTGTGGTATGGCTCCTGATGTACAAAGATTAAGTAAATCTTTCTTCTTTTTGCTTTTTTGTTGCTTTTATACACCTTTTCAATGTTGACTTTTTTCAAATTCATGGGCCGACCTTTACAAGAAAAACGTATTTCTTTATAGGTTTCACTATGGGCGTATTTATACTCTATTACATCAGGTTTAATCTTTTGGTACCTAAAGATTTTACTTTCAACCATTTTTGTTTTTTATAAAATCTGATAGCTTTGATAAATCCAGAAAATCGGAAAACCGCAATTGAGTTATATTATAAGGAATTCCTTTACTTCTAAGTTCACTTGGGACTTTTTTTGCTCTACATATTTGGGTGCTTTGGATATAGAATAATTTGTTTGAATACAATAGCTACAAAAATATTGTAAAAAGGCATGGGATTTTTTTACAGCACGTAGGATATGACTTTTGGGACACTTCTGCATCATTAACTCCATTTCGCAAAAAAGTGGACTTAGAACTTTTTCGCAGGATACCGACGATATGCGTTTTCTTTTCAGAAATATTAAATACCAAAAAAATAATAACTACAGAACGACACAAAACAGCACAGTAACAGAAATTCAAAAATAGTGAGGCCTTTGCACACTCAGCAATAGCAGACGTAACTTTCTCCCATCTTTCATTTCCCAAAATTCATCAGCTTTTATTAAAAATATTATATGTATGTATATAATATTAAAGAAATATTAAACAAATGTTTGTTATAAAATTAATGATGATAATCTTTTGTTTTTGTAATTAATGTACCCGTAAAATTAAATATTTTAATAATTACTTTTATAAAAAAATAGGCTGAGCTTTAATTTGGGAACCACTGGATTTACTTTTTGAACTCTTGTGTTCCTTTGCACATATTTAAGTCTTTTATTATTAGGTTTTGTAGAGTGGCCTATTTAAATTATGGGTGTAGGTGCTGCCACTTATACAACAAGTATGAAAAACAGATGTTTAGAGCCTGTTTCTATTTTATGGGAGCGTCTTTCAGTTGTTTTTGCATGTCTTGCGCTAATATATATTCTTTTCTTGCTTACTATTCTTCCATTTGAAATAGTCCTTGTGTTAATGTTGGCAAATATTAATTTCTTATTTTCATTTGTCATTTTTATTTGTCTTAAGTTGCAAAAATAAAGAGATTTTTTAAACAATAGATAGACAGACAGACATGTTTTATGATGATGTCAAGGAAAATGTTTACTGTTTTTGTTTGTGTTTTTTTTTGTTGTTGTTGCTGTTATCGTAGTTATTGTAAATTGTAAATGTTGTTGTCTTTTATTGTTGTTGTGTTGTTATTGTTTTAGGATGTTTATTTTTTGGGTCATGGCAATCTTTAGAAAAAAGGGTTAACATACGATTTGTTGTTATTTCAAGGGGATTCAATTCAATTGTTCTTGTTACGAGTGGAGCTTATGAGTTTCCTTACACTTGTCTGTTTCATTTTCCCTCCAAAATGTGTGCAATAGTGCTGTGCTGCTGTGCTGCTGTGCTGCTGACTGCTGCTATCAGTGTCTCCACTGTATCAAGCACATGATATGAAAAATAAATAGAATATGAACAAACTCAATAACTCATGGTTTAAATCGTTGAACACACGCCCTTTTACTGCTGCTGCAGCTTGATTTTTTTTTAACATACTTGTAGTATTATCGTATCACCGTGAATTTCACAGCGTAAAGATAACAGCTCCTGTTCTATAAACTTTTTCCCTTATTTCTTTTTTTTTTGCGCTGTCTTATCTTGTGTATCCTCAGTACGCATTTTTCTAGCTGAGTGTGATTATGTAATGTGGGTTGAATATTTTAACGACAAAAGTCAAAAATATATATTAAAAAAAAAGGAAACAAGGATAAAGACATTTTAACTACATACTTGGAAATGTTATAAAATTGATGTTTATGAATTTTATGTTTTATTCCAAAGCAAAACACAACACATGACTTGACACAAGTTCAAACGCACCATTCACTCACTACACGTTTAAATTGAATTTAGTAAATAAATTCTTTTATTTTTAATGCTAAAAAACTTATATGTACATACATACATATAAAGTTTCACTTTAAGCTTATAAACAGCAGGGCTTTTGTTAATTTATAATTTAATTAAGAAAAATACTAGTTTCTTGTCACTTAAAAAAATAAAAACTCTTAGTTTGTTGTTTTTTTTTTTTTGTTATAAATGTAAAAATGTTATTAACTTTTTGTTGGTTGGTTTCTTCCGCCCTTGATACATGTCGCGTTTTTATCCTGGCACAGTCAAATTATAACTGTGGTGCTGCAACTATTTTGCGCTTTAGCTGATTTTGCATCCTTTTTAAGTTAGAAAGAAAGCTATCATTAGATGTTGTTGCTGCTGGGGCTGCTTTTGTATACTTATGCGTTCCAACATACAAACATTCATACATTCTTTTTGCTACAATGTTACATACATCCGTTGGCTTCTGGCCAAGCCTTATACACGAAAGGCTCTCCGCCAAAAGAGAACTACCCCAATATCACACATCACATCACATCACATGGGGGAAAAAAATAAAAATAAAATAAATAATGAAAAACAACAAATACTCGCAATAAAAATAGTAGAATAATCATGTTACAAAAATGTTAAATTTTGTTTCATTCTCCTCAAAAGTTTTCTTTTCTTTTATTTAATTTTTCTTGTTTTTTTTTTCTTTTGCAAAATACGCTTTTCTTACATTTTTATATTGCTTAAGGATGTTTGTTTGTTTGTTAACTTGAGTATTCTTTCGTCCCTGCTGAATGTTAAATGGGTAGCTCGTTTGTCCACGGAGCCTTTTTTATTTTGTGTTCGATGTTTGCCTTTTGTTTTCATTCCAT
This sequence comes from Gymnocheta viridis, assembly GCA_956483585.1. Classification (NCBI taxonomy): domain Eukaryota; kingdom Metazoa; phylum Arthropoda; class Insecta; order Diptera; family Tachinidae; genus Gymnocheta; species Gymnocheta viridis. Next base: position 121,373,636 of record OY101442.1, read on the forward strand.
TTGTTTTTTAGGGGGTGTTTGTTGTTGTGGTGGGTTGCTTGGGTTGTAAGCAAACGTTAAAGGATTCTGCGTTGCCGTGGCATTAAATAAACAAACAGCAAAACTAATGTTAATCTACATTAGCACGTGACAAACGCAAAGCTTTCTTATCAGTTGATTTTATTGCGCATGTTGCGTATGTGTGTCTTGTTGTGTTAAAGCTTTCTCTGTAGTAAAAATGAGTTAAGCTTTTATTTAGTTAGAACTCTCGCGTAGCTTTAAATTTTTACAAGCTTGTCAAAATTTAATTAATTGTAATTGCGGTAATTTCGACAAAACACAAAAGAAGAAGTGAGCTTTTATTGTAATCTCTAATGAAAGGACATACCAAATGTAATAAATACATACGTATTAAAAAAAGCTTTAACTATGATTGCTTAAAATTTCATTATCATATTAGTGTTTGTAGTTTGAAATTTCAATTTAAGCTCAAATGATTTGAAAATTTGCACTGTATTAACAGTGTTTGAATAAAATTTATTTTAGACCAGGCGGAAGATTGCCCCACAGATTAGAAGATAGCGGGATATACTATTATTAGACCACAAATGAAACAATGAGGCTATGTTTTAGATTGTCACTTTTTTTTTAACTTGAAACAATAAACGAAAAGAGATAGCAATATCATTTATCATGTAATATCAGATTATCGTGTGACAGAGATATAATATCTACAACTATAGCAGTCTGATCTGAGGGTCGGGCCTCGATTCCTTTCAAGATTCCGGCTGCTTCTGTAGCAAGCCAAAAAGGCTTAAGACGTTTGTATTTGTTCAATAAAATATTCAAATAATTTTTCAACACTGCGTACATACATACTTGTAGTCCTAATGAAAAAAGAATGTACCAAATTTTGTTGTTGTGATAAATGAGAGTCAACAAAAAAAATAATAAAAAATGTAACAACGACACTTTTACATTTATGACAATTTGTGTATGTATGCATTTAGTGATGCGTTGTTATCCTGTTCGCCAAATCGTCGAACACAACATTGTCCTCTATGATTCATGTACGGCTGGTCGAAATTGTCGTTCACGACAATCTGAGCAACAGTCTCCTAAGTGTTGCCTTTAATCAAAATTGGTTAAGGCAATTTTTACGACATGATGAGCGAACATGTGTTAAGTTTTGGTTTCAATCAAACCAAGGAATATATTAATTTTCTGATGTTGTGCTGTAGCTTAAGTGATAAGTGCGTGTTGCCTTTTGAACACAGTCCACTTTCGTGTTACAGTCTCAGCATCAACTAGAAATTTAAATTCAAATGAAAAATATTGCATTTGAGAAATGCTTGCTAAAATGATTATTAGATTATTATTTTCTCTTTGGCGATCAAATAGATGACATTATCTCTTATGCAGTCGTTGACGACAAGTTGTTCCTTTGCTCTTATGTGACATTGTGGCCACTTGTATGAGAAGTTCGTCGAATATCGTATTGAGCTGTCGTTAGCATGTCTTCTACGGCTTTATTTGTATTGATCACGTCGTTAAAGACGTGGCCAACTGGGTAATGCCATATTCTTATTTATTTTAGTTTTTGTGAAAATTTCCAAAGCATACTTTTGGGATTACGATTTTAATTTTTGTCTTTCCGTTATCATTGTTGCCAGGAAATAAAACTGGTAGAACAGCTAGAATAGGTAAGAAAATTACGCTGAAATATTCTCTACTTGAAAAACTAAATGCTAAGTTAAATTGGATTGTTATTTAATACGTAACATATGAATGTCCCCAAGACGCCATTTGTTTTTCATCACTCGACCGCTGCTATTGAAAGTATATAATAAAATATTCAATAATTTGTTGTCGAATTCGTAATCGGTACGTATGAGCCTATTTTACTATTTATAAAGAGTTGATAACTTAAAAAACTAAGGGCCATTATTACAACTTGTCTTTAGTTAAAGGCTGCTGGATTTAGTCTTACCCGATAAATAGCTCTGCATTATTGCAACTTTAATTTTTTATTACTCTTATTATTATTCTTTTATTATCTAGACAAATACAAATTTTTAGATCCCCTTCTCTCCTTTCTTTGCCAACCGATTTTCTTCATTCTTTTACCAAATAATAAACATTATTGAGCTTTAGTGACCCGACTATATATTATTTAAATCGGTTCGGTATTAAAGGAATAAAAGGCTCATAAAGTTGACACCACTACAAATGCTAAAAATACACACGTACACGCATTCACTTATGCAAGTATTGGTTAAAATTAAAACATACGCAAAGCAATAAGAGTGTTTAAAAGTACATCCATGCACGTATATAAGTTATAAGATTTTTTTATAAATGTGCCTGTGTTTATGGAATTTTATTTCGTTTATTTTTTATTCCATGGGGAAGGAAATAAGTAATTAGGTGGTTTTTCCCCTTTAAATAAATGCAACTAAAATAGGTATACGTTTAAACTGGCGGTCGAATTTCAGGCGTACTCCAGTTATTATTATTATTTTTATTATTATATTTAATAGATAAAAAATAATAAATTAAGGATTTATAGCGCAAGGCCATTTATCGGTCCGACAAAAACCTGCCTTTAACTAAAGGCAAGTTGTAATAACGGCCCTAAGAATGTAAATGAAACTTAATTTTTCTGACGAAGCGACTTGCCTCACTTTCAAAATAAACGACTCATTATATACCTCAATAAATTTGCTGATTGTCGCCACTATATCGGACAAATAATTCCACAAGTTATCTGTGGTCTGCGGAAGCCTCTTTTTTATTTTTAAAAGGATTATTTAGACACATTGTAATTGACTCTTCTTCCTAAGAGAATCTTCGATTTTGTTAAAGATTTTATATTCCGACTTTTCTATTTTTGTATAACAAACTTAGCAGGACTATATCTGATACACTGGCACAATTTATATGCAGTGCAATCGCGTTCTCGTGAACACCGCATGATGTGAACACCGCATGATGTGAACACCGCTTAAAAGATGAACAAAGTTCAATAAATATTCGATATGCTTAAGCTAGAAATAACTTAAAACAAGGACTGAAATAGCGAGCGTCAGAGCTACATAGATGATTTCAGACGAACACACATACTAATTTAAGTTAATTTCTATTTCTACTATGAATAAGATTAAATGCACATTATAAATTGTTGAAGAACGGAATCATGATCGTTACGATGATGATGCAACTGAAAGCTGTCAACTTTAACTAAAAGTATAAGCGAATGATGACTCTGTCATGACAGTCCTGGCCAGCTGAATTGTGGCAAATGAGGTAGCAGAAATATTTAACAAACTATTAGAAGAAGAGGTTACAAAGAATGTTTAGATCGAAATGACGTACATACATACATATATAAAATACATATAAAATATATGTATGTATGTATGTATGTATGTATGTATGTATGTATGTATATGGGACAGTATACCATAAACTTTCGAATCCAAAAATATATGGTTCATACTAAACTTTTTCAGCTGGGATACGAGTAATTTTTTCATGACGCTATTAATTTTTTTTTAATTTTAATGAACATGTAGTAGACATGTTTATAAAAGAAAATTTAATAAATGTTGAGTTTTGTTAAAAATACAATATGTGCATTAGGGTAGGCCGATTTGTAAGTACAAAAATTTTTCGATATTGTGCCTTCGATTTTTCAAAAGTTGGGCAAAGGTAAAAAAAAATGAAATTTGGGCGCCTCGAAAATGATTTTTTTTTATATGTTGTAGTGTAACGTTTTTTTCTCATGCCAAAAGGTATCGAAAAATCGATGGGACAATATCGATTGCTAAATAATCGACCCACCCTAATGTGCATACTATTTTTGCCCATTAATACAGGAATTCGAATAGATGAACAATCCACAGAGGTGAACATCGCCAGTTTTAATTCGTTCACGTTATCGCGAGTGCACTGTATATCTATCTAGGTGGGATCTTTAGAAAACCCATTTCAAAATTTACATGATCAGACTGGTCGCAGATAAATATTGTAGATATTACAAGAGGAATGGCCAACTACTCATGTGAATAGCTAAAAGCCAGAAAATAACTTCCTAAAATAAATAAATTAACAATTGTGCACCAGAACAGTGTAATTTATTATATTTAACATGTTATTCTTATATATTTTTTCGACCTTCTGCTTTTTTAAATTAATCTAATTTATTTTGAGCAATAGGTACATTAAAAAAAACGTTAACAAAATTTTTATAAAAAACACCGATATTTCGTCACTTCTTTGTGTGGCTTCTTCAGATATATATAAATTTTTAACAAAAATTTTGTTAACATTTTTTAAAAAAATTTATCTATTGCTCACAATAAATTGGATTAATTTATATTTAACATGTTTTAACTTTTGCAATATAAAGGATTTTTCAACTCGAATGCAACTTTCTGTTCCTGTACAAATGTCAATACATTCCAATCATATAAAAGTTTTAAGAACTGCCAACATTTCTAAATAAAAATGATTTCTTTTCTCACTAAAACACTCGACACACTAAAAAAAAAGAAAAATTCATAATGTATTAAAATGGATTTGTGCAAAAAAGGCAAAGATTTTCAACTTCTTAAATACTTCAACACACATAAACATGTGCGTATTGAGACTTAAAGCTTTTTGTATTTAACAGAAAAATTTTTTTCTTTTAAGACTTTTAACCCAGTATCCAAACTGTGTATAGACTGAAAGTACTTTAAATCATGTTGAAAACTTATAAATATGTTTCTTTATTGAAAAAAAAAGAAAAAAATCTATGTGGTAAAAAAGTAAGGAGTTTTTTTTGAAACTACATAAGAAGTGAAACTTATAAGAAAACTGTTTGAAAAATTGTTATATTTTTAAATAAAAATGAAAAGAAAATGTTGCACACAAAATGGGAAACATTTCATTGTTATGGCAATATGAAGAATTAATTTATTCGCAGAAAATGTCTATTGAAAATGCTTTTTACAAATATTAAAGGTTTGATTTTAACCTCCTCTTTGCGCCCGGCATTTTAGTCCTTTAGATACGTTTGACAAACAATTTTTTTTAAATCTTATTGAAATGTTTTAAATTACTTATTACATACTAAAAACTATACACTAAATTGTACTTTGTATAATTAGCCTCAATTTTATGTTAAAATAGGATTTGAGCACAAAAAAAGAATTGCCAAAAAAGTTGTACTAAATTTCAATTGTCCTTTATAATATTCCTTTCAAATTGTGTTATCTGTTAGCAGCTTTTTCACTTGCTGAAGAACTGTCGTCTTTGTTGGAATGTTGAGTAGATTCACTTGTTGAGCCCTGAAAAAAATCGCTCCAGTAAGATTAGAAAAATATGTTTTTTTTAAGGAAATTATCAAAAACTAACTTGTTTTTTAGGACAATTAGCGAACAAGTGATCGTCTTGCTTGCACAAATGACAACGTTTAGGTTGCGGGCCTAAATGACATTTCGAAGCGATATGATTTGCGAATTCACCACAATTATAACAGCGCACACGTCGATGTCGTTTTTTTGTGCGCGGTCGAAATGTACTGCCATGACAATCGGCTCCTTTAAAAAATAATTTAACACATTAAGAGAGTTTCTAGCATTCAATATATTTTAAATATTGCTTTACCTTGCCTTCCCGAAACTCGTGAAGCTTCGAGTCCTCTTTCGGTCAAATGACATTCGAATTCAACATCTTCTTGTTCACCCAGCGATCGAAATCCAGTCATTTGTATGACACTCTGTTAATATAGATTCAAAAGATTATATTTTAAAAAATAAACATCATACCTTTCGTTAGCTGCACGAATGTCATAACTCAAAAAACTAGTTTTAAATAAAACGAGCTTAAACTTTTCAATTTACTCACAAAAAATTCTCCTCTAAAGAGCTGAGTATATCAGTTCTGTAACTTTGGCGAGAATTTCTCGCGTCGAAAAGATGTGAAACTAAATATTCCATTGTTTCTCGAAAAGTGAGAAAAATGTGTGTCTGTAACTCATGTCGAAAACTATAAAAAGAGCTTACGTCGTTACGTTAGAAGTAAAATTATATACGATGAGAACGCTAGTCACAAATATCGTTGACGGCGACTAAAATCTACTAACATCAACAAAATTTCTACGACGGCGACGAAAATGCAACCGTCGGCTGTACAAAATAATGTATGTTGCGACTTTAATGTTTGTTGTTGTTTACAAAATATGCATGGAAATTCTCATATTTTTCTAAAATTATAAAATAATTTAACAAACCCTCAACAAACAAAAGTTTTTTTTTAAATCTTTGAAAAAAGATATCGAGGCAATCTCGAATAATAAATTGACAAAATTATTTAATAATGAATAAATCATTTAAGAACAAGATACTTAACTTTTCCGTATTATTATTCATTATATTTTACATTTTGAATATGTTTTGTATTTTTAAATTTTATCTCAACGCGTTTTTGTTGGCGAATATATTTGACAATTGAAAGCGGCAGCTTTTCTCGCAAAAATTTTACAGACACACTTTTTCTGTAAATTGGCGAGTGATTCGCTTACGTGACAGCTATTGTTCGCCAAAAAAATTACCGACACATTTTAGTGAGAAAAACAGCTGTTTGTATCATTTTATGGTATTTTTGTTTCATTTTACACATTGCAATTGAAAAGTTTCTCGACGCGGGAGTTACAGAACACCGGTACAGATATTTGAAAAAAATGTTATAAAATATGAAGAACGATATGTTGATTAGTGCTGGATTATTCCCCAATATTCTGTAGCTATTTGTCGAAGTCACATCAAGTCAATACCAAAACATAATGTCTACTCGTTGTCGCTAACAGTTGACTGATTTTACCATTCTCTTGCCTTATTCTTGGCGTCAAGCAATTGATTTAGATTGTAGACAGCGAGTAAAAACGAGCTCATTTTTTAGTGCAGACTTGATCTGCAGTCGACAAATAGTTATGTCTCAATTATCACGTTTCTTGAGTTGTGACGATGTTGCATCGAATGAGCGTTATATGTTATACTTACTTGGTGTACAAATACTTCTTGCCCGCCATCGTTGGGTGTTATAAAGCCCCATCCCTTGGCCACATTAAACCATTTACATTTGCCATATCGCACACCTTGATTTTCATGAGGTTCTAAAATTAACAAAAATTTAAATATTGAAACCAACTAATTCCTAATTCATAATATTCTATTTTCTTTTTGCCATGCGTGGAAATATTTTAAACGACTTTTTTAAACTTTTATGTTTCATAAATAAAAGTTTTTCAAATCCAAGCGAATTTATATAAGGCTAAGGGGCTGTTCTCATATTACGGAACGCTATTTTTCTCCAATTTAACTCCTCTTTCTGTCCCCGTAATGTAAATTCTCAAATCCTTAACAAGTTTTCCATCTCCTCCCCCTCCAAGTCTGTTATATTATATTTCTACTGATTTGAAATCAACTAGATTTTTCGAGTCATTATTTGTATAAATACAAATTTAAAATCACATTCAAGCGAGCCACCTAAACGGTGGCGGATACATGGAAACACACGTCAACACTGAGGGGGGGAGTGTAGCGGCTGCCGAAAAACAACGTTGTTTCTGTTCTGCCGTGTAAGTTGAAATTAATTAGTGTTCAAAAAAAAGTTTACCCTTGTTCCTTTGGAATATTGTCTCATGTCCAATTCTTTCTGACTAAAAATGTTACGAACTTTAGCCAAAATAATAATCACTTTGTATTATAAAAACTAGATTCAATTATGTTTCTTCGAAGGGTTTCCGCCCATCACCTTGTAAGTGATTTGGTGTTCGAATTTTCATAGTCAAATTGATAAACTTATTTTATAAGAAGTTTGACATTTAAAGTTAATTAAATGCTCATTAATGCAAATTTTTTCAAAGTCGTGCATCAATATTGATGAATAGATGACCCAGGAATGGAGTTTGTAATTTTAAAAGCATCGCACGTAAAACGAGTTCGAAATGAGAATATTTTCGACGTTATTTAAAATAAATTAAGTGCATTTGGCCGCATAAAATATGTATGGTAAATTATGTGCAAAACAACATGATTTGCTCAAATCAACATGATTTGACGCAATCATGCCGGGTAAGCATAATATTACCTAGTATGTAAACAGCCCCTTAAATTTAAACGTAAGTGGACATGAGAAACATTTCTAAGGATCCAGAATTTGAAAATTTGTTACGGAATTAATGATTTATAGAGAGAAAACATTTCCAAAGGGCCCCGAAGATGTTGTCTATAAACGCTAAAAATTATGTCAGGGAATAAGCCGTTGGGTAAAATTTACCAAACTAAATGAAATTACATTTTTTTGTCAGTGTATCGAAAACTAGTAAAATGTATCTAAGAAGTAGCCGGGGATAATATCATAATTTTTCATTAAACATATTTAAAATCACTTTTAGTGCCAGTCCCACGATGTCACACGTATTCGTGGGCCTATCAGTTATTATTACTTCTACTAGAGAACTGATTTAATCATTTTAAAGTTCTGCCTGCATTAACAATGAATGAATTTATTTTTGAAGTATTTTCCTCATTCGTATTTACTATTTTTATAGTATTTGTTAGACGTCTTCACATATTTTTGTTTTCATTTTAGTGTTTATTTTTCATTTTTGTTTTCTGTTTTCGTTCTTTTGTTTATTTTATTTTGATTACAGTGCTTTTATAGTTTTCTTTATCGCCAACAACATACTCTCACGTTTTGAAAACACTCATTTAATACACATAATATACGCATTGTATCCCAGCGAACACAATGTTTTCTTTAACAACTGTTAAACGAGAACGATTTTTTGCCATTTTTCATATTCTACAATAATATTACCAATGTGTATGTCACATTAGAAGGTGGTACAATATATTGGCGAATATAAAAAAACCGTTTGATTTTCATTGCACCATCTATGGTACAATTATTACCAAGTAAGTGCAGTTCAATAAAACATGTATACTGTTTGCTGGGGGTTTCTTTGTAGTCTATCAAAAAAGTATTTTAACATAGTCGTTTTAAAAGTCTCTAAGTAAATTCCCAGCAAAAAATATACATACATATTTTTGAAATGCACTTACATACATGGAAAACGAAATTTCCATACAAATTCAAAAAATTTTATATAGGATTTCGTTCGTTGCCCCCAGGTAATAATTGAGTCATGTGCATAATCAAGAAAAATGTGAAATACCGTGGAATGTGTTGTCCAGATTGCTCAATGTTTAAAGGTCAGAGAGAACCATAATTTATTTGAAAGTTTTGTGCAATTTATTAAATAGTATGGAACAATATTAAATAATATTGTATAATGTATAGGTTGCTTTAAAAGTATGAAAAGTTAGTTGAAATAAGCTGAAATGACCGATTCCTTAGATCGGTTGCATGTAGAAAAAGAGGAGACTCTAAATTATTGTTTTTTTTACAAATGCGAAAGCTGAAATTGAAACTGAAATTATTTGCAATTTTATTTTCGTAATCGTCAATAGTGTGTTTTGCGAATGTTTGTGTTGAGTGTGTACAGAAATCGGAGAGAAAATTTTGTGATAGCAATAGTATTTTAATCAAAAAGATACAGTCTGCACATGTAAGAGGGTTTTTAAAGATTTTTTTTCTATTTGAATGAGTATCACTGTAAATTAAGGGTTTTTGAGAGCTATTTAAATTTCTATCTTGTTCCACCACTATATATAAATATCTAATTGTTTTTTTTTTCTTTTTATAAAACATTCGCGGCAACCAATGCTAGAAATCGGACCGCGATCCTCCTATTTGTGGATTTCCATTCAGAAACATTTTAACCCTGTCTGTCTGAAATATTTTAGTATTATCAAATGTTACACGAGCCATCAATGTATTAAAAAAAGACGAGCACGGGAGAAGTAAAGGACAACTAGAACTCCCATAGAACTTATCGTTAAGTTCAATCCCAAAGCGATCAAAAGTTTATACATTTTCTATCACTCCATCTTTTGAGACCAAAAATAAAAAAAATGTTTTTCGACAACAATATCTCTCGAACCATTTAATCGATTTATATAAAATTTACGGTAATCGACACAGTTTTTCAAATCCAAATAAATGGATGACTATTTTAGAGTTATTAAAGCAAAACGCTCTTGAATTTTTTCGTCAACGATATCTGTCGAACAGATTAATCAATGTTAACCGATTTGCGGCAGTCGACGTTGTTTGTTTGAGTTTAAAAGCTGGTTAGTAGCTTAAAATTTATTTAAAAAAATTTTTTTTCGTAAGTTTTCAAAATCTACGGAACCGAATCAGTTCATTATCTCATGAGATGTAAGTAAGCGTGGTCAGTGTTTTAACAAATTTGGTTCCAATCGGCTAAGCCATTGCTGAGTCAAGGTTTACACTCACTCACACATATTTACATGGGTCCATACAGAAATACATCCACAGGGAATATATCAGAATATATTCCCTTGACCTTGATCTGATGAAAATTTGATTTTCGTAAATCGGAGGAAATCTGTAACTTCCTATTTTTGATAGCGGGAGCTTAAAAACGTTTAACATCAGACCTTTCCGCAGTGGTGGATTGCAGAAGGCATTTTATTTTATAGTTTAATTTTTTTATTTTTTATAATAAAACAACATTTCCTATCAATTGTGTTTTCTGGGACTAAATATTTTATATCTTGTGTACATACCCGACCCACTCATACCAAGAGATCGTAAGTGGCGTCGTTATCAAAATATGATTTTGCCTCATTCAGCAGTGTGCCCGAACAAATAGCAAACTACGAGAACGTATTTAGTGAATACATTTAAAATTGAAATGCGAGCATGAATGGAATGCGTTGCAGATGGAGTTTTATTAGATGATTATCGTGTTGTTGTTGTTGTTTTTGATTTTATTCCAACACACATAGGAATATACATACATATGAATATGTTTAATAAAAATCATGAACTATTTTATATTGAAATCTTTTTTCCTGTTCTTAAAAATCCTTGTGCTCATTTAAATACTTCAACATTCCAAATCACGCACATACACAGACACACACACACACACACACGGAGGAATGAACCCATTTTTATTTGTTTTAATTAACCAGCTTGTTACTCATAGATCGATCAGTGGTTGAAAGCTTGTTAAAAAACGTGTTTGCTCTATTTTTTACTTTTTTTTAATTCCAATTTTTGACTATTTCAAACATCATAAGCTTTTTGTAGTTGTCTGTTTAGTTGCTGCGTTAATATTTCTGGGATTAGTAATAGAAAACCAGTTTGTGCGTCAAGGAAATAGTATGTACGCTGAACAACGTAGTCTTTTGGGAGTCTACTGGTGGGAATCTGTTTGGTTGTTTTTTTTTTATATTTATAATAAATTTAGTTTAAGAAGCAAAAAAAAGTTTGTCGTTTTCTTTTGAGTTGAGTACTATTTGTCCCTCTTCAGATTATTTCCTAAAGATGATCGATCGATCGCACATAGATGGAGGGAGGTATCAGTTGTAAGCATTTACCGATTGCACAGTAGTACAAGTTGTTTATTATTACAAAATCATGCTAATAGCTGAGATGAGATGACTAATTGTTTCTTTCAGAAATAATAAATCAAACAATATCGTTTTTATTGAAAAAAAAGATTATAAAAGCGATCACTACACAAATCTCTATTTGTGCATGCATATTGAAATCATGATAGAAACTATTTCCGGAAGTACAGTAGTTTTCCGAGTTAACGAACCTATTTGCTGTCAGGCTTTTTCATTAAAGTGAATTGTTCGTTATTATATCCAGTACTGAATTAAAAATGAAAAGTATCATCTATTTTATTCAAAACTCTAAATATATAGAGTATTTTTTTAATATTTTATTAAAATCAGAAAAATTTAAAATAAATATGTACGTATAAAGAAAATGAAAAATTCATAAAAACACTGTAATACAAAAGTAATTTATTTTAAAAATTGTTTACACACACAGTCTGTTTTCTTGGCATGGATGTCTTATGAAACTCTCTCAAAAGCATTATATTTTTGCTACTAATATTGTTTCGCTAAGCCGATTTAATCAAAACTTCTAAGTGCTTAATGACATATTCGTGTTTTATTTTGGGCTCTAGAATTTCTGTTTCATCAAGCTGTTCATCATTTAAAAAATTTTATCATCGCATTCATCATCGGGTAAAGGTTTATTTTCAATGCATCAATCATCAGCTGATATATTTTACATTTGTTTCAAGACAGATCAACAATCAATTGACTAAATGTCAATTGTGTAAAATTAAATTTGAGTTGATAATATGCTCGTAACATGGCTGATGCCAAACACCACAGCATTGTATGATGCTTGACATTTGTTAGAGGTTCAGCTGTGCTAACAGTGCCACCCGATTATGTACAAGTTTATTCAGGTATTTTTACAACAAATTTTGTATTGTTATAGAATCGCTACTACCTTATAGATCTGCCTTGATTTGTTCGTTAAACCGAGTACAAAATAAAATATTTGTTTGTAATATAAGGTGCTCAGTAGAAAATATTTGTGTGTTCGTTATTGAATTGAATGTTCGTTAAATCGGAAAACTACTGTATACATAAAAATTAAAAATATACAATAACAAAAATTCTTAATAGAGTAACATTTGTGTTTTTGCTTCTATCGAATATTTGGAAAATTATCGATTATTTTTTTTTTTATTATTCTACTAATAAATTAATTTAAAATTGCGATAAATTTAGTGAAACCAATAGAATCCCAATCCAGTTTAAAACTTTAAGAGTCTACTAATTGCTGTTTGACTCACAAATAAGAGGTTTCTCACAACATAATATTGATGTGCAATGCTTAAGCTTTAACAGGGGATTGTTCAATAAATCGATAACATCAAACAAAATATAAAGGATACCACTTCATTTAGCAATACTCCAACTTGTTTAAGCCCTCCGCAAGGTCAGATTTTGAAAGGTCCTCAAATTGATATTCTCTTGTAGAGATGACTTCCTCATGCGACGCGAAACAGGAAAACTGTTTTTCGAGTCAAAACTGGAGAATGAGGTGGAGGCGGCAACGTTTTAAACTCCAACTCTTATATTTTTCCCATCGAAACTGTACAAGTATGCACGCTGGCATTAACTTGGTGAATGATACCCTTTCAGTTGTCATTAAGCGACTTAAAGAAAATAGAAGGTTATCAAGACGTTTGTAGTTGTATTTTTTTGTGTTTGTTCCTTCAGAAGTGCGTCATTTATAAACCCATTTGGACATGTTTTTTGTTTTCTGTTTCAAATGATATACATATTTGCAAATTAGATGCGTTACTAATTGTTTTATATTTTAGATTCCGTGTCCGTCCGTCCGTTTCTTTTTACGAAATACCATCAGATATCACAGTCTTTGCTTTATTAGGGATGCATTCACCTGGTGAAATCTATTATTTTGACTGTTATGCATCCAGGTGTCATGAGTTTTGTGCATCGACGCAAAGATTTGCCGGAATCGCGACAGAAGAGCTGTAAACCAACTACTAGCTCAGTCGGACAGTTTCGCTTATTCTCTATTGTGAGTAAATGCCACACTCCTCGACCTTTCTAAACTCCATTTTTCGTGAAAAATGACAAGATCTACAACTTTGTCTCAGAGAGTAAATCAAAATTCCGAACGTTTTGCAAGATGTGAGCCTGAGAAAATGATCAGTATTTTGCAGAAATGACAACGATGCCCCAAATCTTTGGGGGCCCATAAAAAAAGTGCATGACTTTTGGCAAAACTGGGAGACACGAGTCTTTTTTTGTCTTATCACGTAGTGGTGTCCGTATGTTGTTATTTTTCCATGACTTAAAAAATTACACACAGTGTTATTTTACAAAGACAAATATGTATAACATCTTTTATATTTTATTGCTATTTCTCTAGATTTATAAATTCGTAAAATTTCGGAATACGGGTTAAGAATTTAAAGATTTCTAAGTCCTAAATACCTTTTCACAAATGTAGACGACACACTGAAATGGGTCATGCAACCTCCCACGCAATAAATATGTGTATAAATAATCGAGTGTGTGTTTGTATGTATGTATGTGTATATGTGTGCATGTGTGTATGTAAGTATTTACCTGTGGAATGTCGACATTCTAAGTGCTTCCAGATACTGTACAACTAAATTTTGTACTTGTGAAAATACGAAATTTAAATTAAATTTTTCATTATTGTTAATTATTTTTTATTTTTTTCAAATAAAGCCGTTCTAGTTGTATTCTAATTATGTAATAAATAGTTTTCTATGCAGGACTAGATACATACACATATTTGGCAAGCGATCGTTTTGTAAGATTCTGTTTTGTGAGTACTTTTCTTATACGAGTGTATTTAACCCTCATTGCAAGCCAGATACAAGATACAAGACTAAAAATTGTGTACATATAACCAACCCATTAGTGAGCAATAATTTAAGGGATGATATGAACTTATTTTCAACATACAAATTTTCTCTATGATTTTTTTCCATATTCAACTAAACCAATAAAAAACTATGGTTTCTGTTCTTCAGTAAAAATATTCATAAAAACAATGATAGAGATCTTATTGGTTTTTTGCTTTACATTACCGAATGTAAAGAATGAATGTAAAATATATACATATGTATGTATGTATGTACTTACATATGTACATGCCATGTATGAATGTATGTATGTATTGCTGTACATACATACTTATGTATGTGTGTATATGTATTAAGACCTGTTGATGCACCATTTTCGACATCTTACTTACCAATTGGAGCCTCTTTTTCTTCACTTGTCTTGTTGTCGTCCGCATTATCACTTTCAGTATTCGATTCCTTTGAAATATTGGGGGTTATCATAATTTTTATTTTTATATACTCGTACTATATAAATATGTAAATAAGTAGGTAAATATGTATGTATACATACATACATATATATATATATATATGTATATGTATATTTTTTAAATGTGTAATTCTCCCGTCTAGAAATGTACTTTTTATTAGCTTTTGTCTTCAATTATAAATATTTGCTTTTCACAAAATTTGTTGTAAGAAAAATATGTTTTTTTTTGTGTGGAATTTTTCACTAATTTGTATGTGTGTGTATGTTTATGTTGTTTGTTATTTTTTTCGTTTTATCCGTTTTCTAATGCACACATATGCTACGCATGACGCACTTTGACATACTGACGTTTAGTTACGTTTAACTATTTCTAAGAACCCCCGAAAAAAAAACAAAACTATGGGAAATAAATATATTTGAAACTAGCAGTACTAGCAGCGATCAACAAAAACAACAAAAATGTATAGAAAAACAAAATACATAAAAACCATCAACATTAACATTTTATCAATACGCAGTTTGCAGAGAAAAACACACACAAGCCCAAATATACACGCACACACACATACACACACGCACGGACAGAAGAACCCGAAATTAGAATCCAAAAGTATTAGAAATACAGTATCATCAAAGGCAACAATAGAAGCAAAAACAACAACAATAACAACAACAACAAATACATTATCACCAACTCTTAATAAAATATTCCTTTATCAAGAACTAAAGTAAGAACAACAATTACATGATGGAATACTGCTCAGTCATTTCTTCAAGTATTCCATTCATTTGTTCAGTCATTCATTCATTCATTCATTAGTTCATGTACTTGAAATAGATATAGTTCTACGCATCTTTTACCAGGGACGGGATATTCAGTGCTATAGCACATTTTGAAAAAAAAAAATTTAACCGAACCTCAATATTGTAAACAGGGTTTCTCTTATTTTCAATAGATTAAGAAATTATATTTGATAGATCATCTGGGTACAATATCCCTTATTGTATTTTTTTAGCTAAACAATACGAGTATTTGTGATTTGTTTAAAAAACTTTTATATCTGTATTCAACGAAAAAGTGATTTAATCGAAAGTGAATGTTATTAGGCGGCTAAAGTTCCTAACGTTTTTAGTCGAAAAGAATTGGATGTAAGACAATGTTCCAAAGGAACAAGGGAAAAATTAACATCAATTAATTTCAAATTATAGAACAGAACAACAGAAACAACGTTGTTTTTCGGAGGCCCATACACCCCCATCATTAGTGTTCATGCGTGTTTCCATGTCTTCGAAAACTCATATGCCTTGATAAGAACGCAAGGAAAGTTGGTCTTAAGATAAACGTAAATAAAACAAAACTCATGCGGATTGGTACCATCAACACAAACCCTCTTTCACTACATGGAACCATAATTAAAGACGTTGACTCTTTTTGCTATTTGCGTCGCATTGGAAAAAATGGCGGTTCTGGTATGGACATAAAGGAACGCATAAACAAAGCTGGAGTCGCATTTCTCACGCTAAACAAAGTCTGGCGATACCTACGTAGGATATTCAACTGTAGTGTAAAATCCGTCAGCTGCACTACATGGAGCACAACGCAAACCACACTAAAAAAGTTGCAAACATTTTTAAATCGCTGCCTTAGACAAATTCTACGCGTATTCTGGCCACATTGGGTGACTAATGATCAACTTTTGTATATGGCCAAATGTGTACCGCTTGAGAAAGAAATTAAACGTCGAAAGTGGTCTTGGATTGCCCATACTTTACGTAGGCCATGTAATGAAATCAGTAGAGATGCACTCGATTGGAATCTGCAAGGTCCACGAAACACTTGGGTGAGGATGGTAAGAAGGGAAGCCGAAGTCTGCAACAAGTCATGGATCCAAGTCAAAGCTCTAGCCAACGATCATTCCAAATGGAGATAACTTACGGACGCCCTATATTCAACATGAACTTTTATATACTTAACCGATATGTACAATATCAACTCATTTATATAAATAAAAGGAAAATTTATATGTATATATTTTGCTATTTGTCTCATTAAACAGTACCGCCTGCTAATGAAATTTCTAGCGGAAAATAATACAACTGATTGCCCGCCAGAGCTGCTTGGCACTTCAACTTTGATGCGCTTACGCTTCTCACAGTGTTACCGAATGAAAATAACTGCGATGTTTTAAAACTTTTGTGTGCAAATTTTTTAACCAAATTAAACTTTTATATTCTGACACCGGATATTGTGGCCTTTCACTCACTATTAGTTTTGTCAACACTAATTGAAAAGGATTGAGAACAGTCAGATTTGATTGAAGAAATATAACTTTCGATATTAAAACAATCCAGTTTTGATATTTCGTTTAATATTAAAAACCTAAAGAATGGAATATTCTGAAAAATCTCTACAAAAAGAGAAAATTCCCTACCTCTGTCATCACTGCGTTCAGCTTTGTGTCCGTTTATGCCTGACAGAGAACGAAACAAAGTTATAAATTCATTTCGATTATCTGTGCTTAGATAAAATTACGCGAGTTTCTTCAAATTCTGTACGGACTTTCAATCGGAATGACGTACAAAGCTTGGATTCACTAAATATCTGTGGCCCAGAAGATCCATTAGGCGTGGCAGTGCCACCCATATCGCTTTCTTCCTTTTATATCTCCATATCTATCTACGCTATTTAGGATCATACGGACACAATTAAATCTACTGGAAACCAAATAAGATTTCCGAATATACATGCATACGTATTTATGATTAAAGAGTCTGTGTAATTATTGTGCAAACACCCTTTCCATCTGTGTTTAGTTTTTTGAGATGATGTACTCTAGTATATTAAGTTTTTTATTGCTATGAAAACCACTGTTTTGTACAAAATGTGTTCTTCATATATAATATAACTCATTAAAATTAGCATGACTTATAGAACTTGTAAGCAGTCGATGTTGCCGTTTGTATCTTCCTCCCTCTTCTGTTTTGATAATAAACTTTTGTTGTGCTGCGTTCGATTTCTATGTTTAGCCTTCGAAACTAGTTGGTTGACAAGTTCAAATAAAAATCGTTCATTTCCTTTTCCTCTTTCACATATTTTTATTAATGTGGCAGGTATGGAAAGTTGAGACTTCCAACTGGTACATAATTTCATTTGATTTTAAAAATACTCAGAGGCAATTTTTCAAACAAAGATGAGGGATTAAATTAAAGTTAATCTTTTTGAATGTTGTTTTTCAGTTATCGACAATTTTATAGTGCTTGGTAGCTCGGGTCTGCTGTAATCTTACCTTAAAACTGTCAACATATACATTTAGTAAATGCATATGTATATTTTACATCCACATGTATATTTACACATCCACATTCATTTCATTTCAACTGTAAAATTTGCCGAATCTCTACCATCAATATTATCCAAATATCTTTTTGATTTTTCTTAATATTATTTTTGTATATCCTGTAAAAATCCTACAATTTTTCATTTGTAAATAATTATAGATTAGCCCAATTTATACTTCTTAATCTTCTAAAAAGAAAGCAGCATTGTTCGATAACATTATGACATTGTAATTTTTTGTTGTTCAGTATGTTACTTTAAACTGCCAGTAAAAAATATAAAAATTAACTGCCAGGCCCACCCACGATGTCACACGTATTCGTCCTTTCCTACAAATTCGAAAACTTTGTTTTCGTTCTAAACGTAATTTAATGAAAAAAAGAAGGCAGTAAGTTTATATTAGATTAAATTAATTTTCAATTTAGCTGATTACAGAATTAGAGCAGGTTTAATCTCAATTCGAAATAATGGCTCCATGAATAATTTTTTTAATATTATTATTATTTTTGTATCTGTATAATAAATTAACTGCCTGTTTGTCGATATCGAAAGAAACAACTTTTAAAATTTTGTTTTTGTTTTAAATGTAATTATACAAAAGAAAATTTTCTTTCGATATCGACGAACGAATTAAATTACACTGGTGTAGAGATTTTCAACTTTTTGCGCGAGAACCTAAAATGGTTTTTCTAAATTAATGAATATGAAAATGAAAATAGATTATTTATTAATATTTATACGTATTTGTTTATACGTTTATTTGTTTTATGTGTACGGCATTCGAGATATCGGCGAAAAACGTATCTTCTCTGAAATAGTTCATCTGAATAATATTAAATTATTTGGTGCCATTCAAATTAAATTGAAAAAAGACAAATTTATTGCGATTATTATATATTGCCGTTAACCTTAAATTGTATATGTATGTGTGTATATAAATATGTTTTTTTGACTCCAACAGTAAAATAGGAAACTATTGATAAAGTTAGAAAGATGTTCTTTTCGCTCGAGCTAAAATCTTCAATTTACAAATTACTTTTTTAAAATAAGAACATCAAACGATGTTGCTGTTTACTAGTATCCACCGCGACAACATGTAAAATCAAGCAAAGAATGCTGATGACATGGTGTAGCGTCTGCTAGTCTGATGATTAAATGTTCCAATATTAATTTTTGAATAAAAAGTTATTTGAATTTATTAAAAATTATTTATAAAACAAGTAATTTGCAATCAATATTTAAACTCCAGCCAAAAGAACAACAACAAGCCTTTACAGTTTAAAAAAACTACCTGTTCATATTAATAAAAACAAGTGTATCCAGCGGCCGACACAATCGACCGCATTCTAGAAATTAATATTAAACATTTACATAAATACATACGATAAAATACAAAAACAAAAAAACATTCTAAATTCTATGCGAAAGCAAATTGGACAAACACACTTGCACAATTTGTTTATTTTTCAAGTTGAAGCTGATACGTGCATGTGTAATAAGTGTGCAACTTTAAACGCTTACAGCTCCCTGAATATCAAACCGATTTAAATAACATTAAGATTGTGCATATCTATGTAAAAGCCCGTTTGAAAACATATAAATTTTTCTAAAATCGGTTCAGTATTACGGCCGTAAAAGGGATCTAAAAGAACGTGTTTGCCTATTAATAATATAGATGATTTATTTAAAAAAAAGAACATCTAGAAATAAATTTTTTACATTTTCTAGGCCTACATGAAATAGTGCCTATTTTATTTTATTAATATAAATTTATAAAATCCTTTCATACTATATACTACACATACGGTCAAACTTTTTCCTGTATAGTATGTAACATTTAAAAAATATATTTTGCCACTATCTAAAAAACAAAGTTTATTTTGTATATTTCTGTTTGGTTTCTAATTACAAATACACCGACTTTTCCATGGCTGTTGTATATGGCTGCCATTGTTTTAGTGTGTGTATGTGTGTGTGTGCATAAGGGCCGGTTGTGTGGTTTAGTTTCGAAATAGAAAATATCTTTAAAGCAAAGTTTTTTTTTGTGCTGTATGTTGCACTTGGAAAGTCTATGAGTAGAAAATAATTAACATGTTTCAAGTATTCCTTATTTACGCATTTCACTCATTAAAATTCGCCTTAAGAAAAAGACAAGAAATTTAGTTTACTAAGAATAGCAGAGCCACAAACCAAAAACCATACACGTCACGACAAAATATTGTACATTTGTATTTTTTTATATGCATACATATTTTTATATTTTGATTTGCAGTAAATAGATATCGCCATGTTTTTGTTATCCCAATTGCTTTATTATCATTGGCTAGTAATTTTTTTGTTAGCAAATTTAGGAAAACAAATTTTTGCTAAAAAATTGCAATAAAAAATATTTCAACCACTTTTTGCAAAAGTGCAGCGCAAGTACAGTGATAAGTAAAACTGTATCAAAAATGAGGGTTAATGTGATAAATATACGTATATGCATGTATATAAAATCGTTAGTGTATACCAGAGATGTGATCGTGAGTAATTTTTCACTCACGTTAATTCACGCTCACGATAAAAAAAATTTGCTCATGCACGACCTTATATTTTTGGCTTACATTAGATAATGCACGATCACGTGAGTGAAAAAAAGTTATTTACTACCAGGAAAAAAACTTTAAAATAAAAAAAAATTATATGAATAATATTGCAATAAAGCAAAAAAAACCGCAGTAATCACGCTAAAAATCTACTCATTCACGCTCACTCACGGTCACGTTCATGCACGCTCGCGTGGTTGAAACGAAAAACTAATCATGTTCACGCTAATCACGTAAGCGGTGCCCTTCTCTATTGTATACCAGCCCATAACTCTATGCTCAAAAAAAATTCAATCCATTCGTACTTAAATCAATCCCGAGCGGTGTTAAAAGTACGATAATCCCAGATTTACTAAAATTTAAGTACAGAAAGATTAATTTAAGTACGGACGGATTTAAATGCTCAATTTAATTTAAGAATTTTTTAGTTGATTCCAGATTTTTCACGTGATTAAAGAATTTTGTACTTATTTTAAGAAGCTCCAGGATTTGCAATCTAAAGTAATTCCGTTTTCGGCTTGATTAAAGTATATTTTATTTTTGTTTGTACTCAAAATTTTGAGTACGACTCGTATTCCAAATAAGTAGAAAATGCTTGCATTTTGTACGGTGTTTTTCTTTCTGTGTCATACTTTTTTTTGTTATTCCTGAATAAAAGTTACATTTTATTCTTATTGCAATTTTTTTTTAGTACATAAAATTTCCAAAAGCGCTTGAGACTGGGAGGTGAAACTGACCTGTTGTGGCATCAATTAAAAGTTTTTTTTTGTTTTGTTTTTGTATAGTTTATTTAGAGTTGTGTCGGCTCGTGTAAATAGTTGAATTAAATGCATTCATTTCATAATTTTTGCGCGACACTGCAGTGCACAGCTACAATTTTATATAGAACATAATAATATGAACATGAGCATACATACTTTCGTCCGAACTAAACATCCCTTTTGATGCATAAAGTAATTTGTAGCTTATAATTTGCAAATAATTGACACGTGCCATTTGTATTTAAAAATTAACCAACCCCCAATTGAATGGACTATTTCATTTACAGCAAATGTTTTTTATATTCACAATTAATACTTTCAGTCAAGTTGCATACATACGTAGTAGATCTTTGGTCTGCATGTACTTATTTATATTTTCATATACTCGTATGTATATATACATAAATATAATTTTTTTGGAGAAGTCAGAGATTTTTTAAAACTTCAAAAGTTCCACGCATGGGAGACTTGGATGGTCTAGATTTTTTTTGGAGGCCGTTGGTTTGCAGAGTAAAATTTCGGAAGGTATTCGTAGTGTCATTTCTCTAAATTTTCATGTAGGAAACAGTTGCTGCGAGTCATATCGGGGGAACAAGGTAGAATATTGGACCGCCACCGACACCACACAAATGTATAACAAATTATTATCTTGTGAAACTCAGTTCATTTTTTGCTAAATGAGCCGGTTTTTTCTTTCTTAATTGGTCCAGTTCTTACGAATTATATTCGCCATTTATTGTTTTTCCAAAAATACAACGCATTTTTAGGCACATTTCACTATCGGAGTGGTGAATTTATGTGATACTAGAGTACGCCTAGTGGTCGAAATTCGACCGCCAGTTTAAACGTATACCTATTTTAGTTGCATTCATTTAAACACAAAAAACTACCTAATTACTTGTTCCCTTCCCCATGTGAAAAAACAATAAACGAAATAAAATTCCATACAAGCACGCACATTTATAAAAAAAAAATCTCATACTCATATACATATGTATGTAGATACTCTTAAATACTCTCATCGCTTTGCTTGAACCAATACTTACATAAGTTAATGTACGTGTGTATTTTTAGAATTTGTAGTGGTGTTAACTTTAGGAGCCTTTTACTCCTTTAATACTGAACCGATTTAAATAATATATAGTCGGGTCACTAAACCTCAATAATGTTTATTATTTGGTAAAGGAATGAATAAAATCGGTTGGCAAACAAAGGAGGAAAAGTAATCTAAAAATTTGTCTTAGATAAAGAGCTATGTGACGACAATTCGGCAGGATCGCAACTTAAAAGCACTAAACTAGCTTTTCTACATTGAGAGTAAATGCAAATGCGGCAGCGTTCTTGTGATATTGAAATCACTGAACCCAACCATGTAATATGATCTATGTGTCAAGTACTTCACACACTTCAGATCGTCATCGGCCAGACAAAATCACATCGCAAACTTTAGCGATGATTTCCAATGCAACTGTTTCAATCAAAACAATATCGGTTGTAGATGATTTCCCATGCATCTGTACGTACATACGTTCACTTTTAAATTAATTTACCCAATTGTAGATACTGCAAACGCTGCTGCAGTAATGACATGCCATTCCACTAACTCATCTTTGATTTTCTTAGGTGTAGAAAGTGTTTCAATGCAGCATAAAATAAACTTTTTTAATTTTGCAAAAAATGAAAATATGGAAAACGATAGACTTTGAAGGCCATCTCTGAAACTTACAGCTCAGCCCTAAATCAGTCAAAAGTTTTATAAATTTTCTATTACTCCAGTTTTCTGAGACCAGTAATAAAGAAAAACGGATTTTTCTAGCGATATCTCTTGAACCATTTTACCGATTAAGATAAAAAAGTAAATAAGTCTTGAAAATCGATTTGACAAGAACTTTAAAATAATAAAATAAAAGCTATTTTTAAAATTTTTCGTCAACGTATATTTTCTTCGAATTTGCGGCATTCGCGGTTGTTTTTTGAGTTTGAGATTTGGATTTCGGATTCAATCAGTTTAGTAGTGTACAATTTATTTGAAAATATTTTTCCAAAACTTATTTTCGAATTTGGCTCATCAGCTGACATGATCTAAATGAGGTCCAATACCTTTCTAATGCGATTCTTAAGTTCTCAGTGATTTACATACACAAACACAACACATACATACATACATACCGACAGCAATTGATACTGGTGTATGCTGGCGGACATCAGAGCGCCCTCCTTCGTCAGTATTGTAGCAAAATCGGCGGCGAAGTAAAATAATTAATAAAACATGGCTACCAGTGCTGCCACCTTATTACACATATCATGTGTAATTTTTATTTTCATGTGTAGCCCATGTGTAATTGGCTGCATGTGTGATTTAAAATTTTATCGTTTTTGAGTACTACTTTTTTTATTGCGATGACGACTGTGATGACGACAAATAAGCATTGACTGTGATATTTTAAATTTATTAAGTTTTTGTTTGTGATTGTCCTTTTTACACAAAACAAAACTGTGATATTTTTATGGAGAATGATGTAGAATTAGTCTAAAGAAGATTATATCGTCGTCCCGAAGTTATCTTCACGTATATCACAAAATCAAAAATAAGACTGTATCTCCTAAGAAATCAAGACTTGACGAGCCACACCTGACGTGTGTGAACCGGGTCTAAGATCCTGAATGTGTGCTCCGGAAGTAGTACGAATTTGGATAATCTAATAATTTTGATTGCATACTGAAACTTTAGACTCAATTTCCCAAAGAAATATTTTTTGCAGATACGTGAAGATAACTTTTGGACCACGATATGTCTACAAAAATAAAATAAAAAATAAAATTCCCTAAAGAAGTAAAACGTCGGAATAATATGTAAAAAATAATCTTTTATTAAATGACCTCGAAACCCAATTATTGAAAATATTTTCATCATCAAAAAATTTAAGAATAACAACAAAAAGGTCAAATATTTAACCTAAACAAATCAAAGCACGTTATTTTGCAAAAAAAGGAAATCACGTGTAATCCCTAATTTTATGTGCAATTTCGGCGTGATGCTTGTGTAATTTAACATTTCGTTTGCGGCAACACTGATGGCTACACAGCTTCAAACACATTTAATGCGTCTACTTGCCATCAGCGGCGCTGCAACACTGATCTAAAAACTAACACAACGGGTTGTATCAGAGTTGTACAAATTAAGCTCTCTCACTTTCATCATCTGTCCTCTCTCACTATCCCTTTCCCAAAGAATTTAACACACCGACTGGTTGGTAGGCATACTAATTGCCTGAGTGTTACTTCTCTTAAAAAAAATAAAAATACATACATACTGAATGCCGCACCGACTTTTGCTCAAAACTCCAACCCTGATGAAATGATAAGGCAGTACCAAGATGCTTCTGGAGGAGTTAAGGTGGGGCCACTAGATGATAGCCGGCTATTACTATTTCCATCATACATCAGTATATGGACTCAGAATAGATTCCCATGATCTGAAATCGTCGAGTTTTTAAGAAAACTCGATTTCCAAAAATTGGGTTGAAATCAGTAACTTCCTATTTTTAATAGCAGGAAGGTAAAAACAAATTGTATCGATTGAAAAAAAACTGAAACTGAGCAGTTTCTTAAAAATTTGCAAGTTTTATGCAATTTGACATATTTTTTAAAACTCTTAGGGTTCCTTATGTGCCAAAGTTTACTTCTGTACTGTTTTTTTAAAAAAAATAAATTAATAAAAATTATGAGTTTCATTTTGACCTCATTTTCTAAAATGAAACGTTTCAAATTTGCATGAAAAATAAAAATTTTTCGGAACATTTTATTTAGAAAGAATTTAGCAAGAACTACTATTCCAAGGAACAAGAGTGATGCTAATTAAAATACATAGCAGAACATTATCACCTTAATTTTGGAGGCCGCAACACCTTCTCATTGTATGTGGATTTTATGTATTTCACCACTTTTTAAGTGGCGCTGCTTGTTTTTGAATTAAAGTCTTCTTTATGCAAACCATTTATGAAAAAAGAATACGAGACTTATTATTATTATAACACATGAAAAAGCTCTGCCATACTAACACTAACTAACTTTCAATAAAACTTTGCTACACATTAGTTTTATCTAATGTACGGGTTTTGCATAAGTCTTTTGAAAGAGCTTTTAGTTTTAAATACATAAAAATATATTTTCTTATTACGAGTAGATATTAAATAAAATATGAAAAATGAAAATGTTTAAAAATTACATTCTAAAATTCTTATAAATATTTATTTTTCGATATTTTTGTATATTTATTTCGCTGTTTTGTGTTGTTGCAATAATTCACCGGATATAGACTTTTATTGTCTTCATTGTGTCCAGTGGCATGAGCCATGTGCATGCAGTTGCAATTGTCGATCAGCCAAAATAAAATAAAAATATCTATATTGAAATACAAAAGTAGATCAAATTAATCCGCTTTAAAAAAGAATATAAAATAAATCCAAATGGGGTTCTTATAAAAGAAATTGTTAGTAACAGGCGACTAAAACAGCAATCCATACACAGACACACATAAACACACTGGGTGACTGGCCGGTCGGTCTAGTGGACCGGCCGTTTGCTGGTGTTTATCCTCCCTACATTAATTTAAGGGTGGGTGAATCTGTGTATGCACTTATGCACACATACGAATAATATAGCGCGTGCCACAAGGAGGGAGACTATAAATAAATGAGAGAAAGTGCATGCAAAAAGCCATCCAGCTGTTTTTGTTTGACAATCGTGTTTATTATTTAGAATTTCTAAT
Organism: Gymnocheta viridis; assembly: GCA_956483585.1. Lineage (NCBI taxonomy): Eukaryota > Metazoa > Arthropoda > Insecta > Diptera > Tachinidae > Gymnocheta > Gymnocheta viridis. The sequence continues at coordinate 121,399,924 of OY101442.1, forward strand.
AAATGTTTTGGGTATTTTCTTCATATCTATTTATGTGTGTCTGTGTATCAGTTATTTTCGAGAACAAAGAACCTGATGAAAATAAAATAATTCATGTGTTTTGCTATTTTGTAATGGCTGCACGATAAAAATCAGATCCTTTGTAATTGTTTATTTGTTGTAGAGGATTGTAATTGAGGCGAAATAAATTTCGTTGTTTGTCAATAAAGTTGTTGTAAGCAATATTTGCATACATTTTGCCCCCTAATGGGCAACTGACCGATAGTGAGTGATGTTTTGCATTCATTTTTTTCGCGTTAATTGACACATGATTGACATATGACGTTCATACGTACGAGTGCCTGCATTACAATGTGAATTGAAGTGGCAATTAATGCAAATTGACAGTTTATAATGTTTTCGGGAATGGCTGGCTGGCTGGCTGACTGTTTTAGTTGCAATCAATTGTCGAGCGTATACAAATGGATTATTGACGCATGTTTAGCAGATCGTTTTGATTAAGACTTTCTAAGAAATTATTTTAGTTTTATTAAAATATATATATTTTTTTATTAATGTCTGTGACTATTTAGCTCTGTGGTATCTCGTATATGAGGTATTCTATGAACTGGTTCATGTTTCTTTCGATGCGCTGTCTTCTGAAGCTCCAATATTGTTGTTTTTTTTCAAGACTAAATCCCTTATTAAGGACCTTAAGTCTTATCCTGTCTATAATAGCATGCCTAGCTTGATCTTTCCAATGAAAAGAAAAGGCACTAAGAGAAAAAAACGAGGTGTCATTAAAGGGCCTTTCACACTATAATACTTTGTATTAAGACTTGTCAAAAACTGTAACAAAACGTGCAAGTGTGATAGTGTGAAAGCAACATGTTGTTAAAATTACAAATACTACAATAATAAATTTGATATACAATAAGACTTTGCCATTTTCAGAAATTTTTCTAAACGATAAGATTTTTCATTTGATCAAGGTTGAATTTTCATAAAAGCAAATTGAAGAGTCGATTGTATCGCCACCGTCAGCGTACCGTCACTGATGGTTTTTTTTTGTCATAAACAGGCTCTAAATTTGGAATGTGTATCACCATGTCTCATGATATATAGTATATACTATATACTTTAACTGCTAAACATTTTGAAAGGTCGGCACGTTTGCAGGCTACATGAAACTGCTCAGCCACCGCTTATTTTCTACTCATATTTTTCATTTTACTTGAGATCTGATAGTGTGAAAACAAAATGTGACGGTACATTCGATTTTTTGACAGTCGCAACAAATCTCGTTAGATTTCTTTCACACAAAATCCAATGAAAATCTTAAGACTTATATGATAGTGTGAAAGACCCTTAAAAGACGCAACTAATGGCGTTTTCTATTCTAAAAAAAAGTGCAAAATGTTTTGCCCTTTTTATTGAAAATTTGCAGTATAATGATTTTTTGAAATAGTGAGTTTATTAAAAATTATTGTATCATCACTTACAAGGCAAATTTTTTTGTATCTTAACCTTTATGTGCTCGGAAGTGTTTACCTACGTAGCCGGTCGGATGACTACATTTGTAGCAAGCATAAAATTGTAACTAATAAACACCTATATGCTTTAATACTTCATGGTTATTTTATTTATTATGATAAAAAAATCATTTTACTTACTACAAAAGTTAAAAAATATTAATTCTTGTTGACTGAGCAACATTTGCCAAGTGTGTATGTGAGGGAATGGGTATCGCACACCGCTTTTTTGCACCAACTGCAAATCTTACGTGTTGACTTACGTTTTCCAATATCACAGTATTGACAACGGACTGGGTGAAGTGGATTTTTGTCATTGGTAACATCAGGTAACGCGTCCAAAGTTGCGCCGTCAGCAGATTTGGGACTGTAGCCAAGTGCCATATGTATAGCCAAACGTGTTTGTTCGTTACCCAAAACTCTTGAATTACCAATGCGTTGTTCGATTGCAGGTATAAAAAGCTGTTTTGCTAAGCTTCGCAAGAACTTTCGCCTTTTATCTGTTTGCTGGACGTAGCTATGATTTTCAGAATATATAATATATGCGGCTAAGGCGCTTATATCTAGCATATTATAGAACATTGCCAAAGGCCAACGCAAAGTTTTACGTTTTGTCGTATATGCGGAAAGCATTTTATCCATTGCGTCTACGCCTCCTTTGGAAAACAAAAACAACACTAGGAAAACAGGTTTCGACAAACCAAAAAATGAGTTGCATAGAAACTAAAGGGAATTTCTATACATTTTATATGGTGACTACATTTGTAGTCATCCGGCCAGGAGATGGTCATTTGAAAATCGTGATGTGGAGGCAACACTACTACTTTTTTAAGATGTTTTTAGAAGCTTAATCTACTTAAAACACTTTTTTAGGAAGCTACTGAAAATTTCGTACCATTTCGATACATAACAAAAAAGTTATACGAGTTTTTCGACAAAATTACTACAAATGTAGTCATCCGAGCACATAAAGGTTAAGAAAACTTTGAATATAATTTTTTTTTATAAAAACTAAAAGAAGTGTTAAATTTTTTTAGAAAAGAAAACTTCATAAGAATCCAGTGCGAGGCAAACAGATAAAACTGAATAAATCAGAAAAATTGGAATACTTTTGCAAATATAAAAACATCCGCCATATTTCTACTCGGCTGAAAGCGAACAAGCCACCAGATGAAATTCAAGTTTCTTCTCACATGTTGGTTATTGTACTCAGGCCGGAAGGTCATTCTTTTTATTTACGAAAAAAAAATGTCAGTTAAAATATTTTTTGAATTTTTTTGGGGGAAAAATTCTAACAATAAAATAAAAATAGGTCTTCAGGATGTTGTTGTGAATAAAGTGCGAATGTCATAGTAAAGCTATCATATAGTAAATCGTTGAGTTTTTCACATTGAAAGGTGGCGTGTTAAAAACATGTGGATTTTTGGTAGATTTTAACAAACATTATTGTATGCAACATTTTTTTATGGCAGTCCTATTTGTACTCGCAATATTCACTATTAATAAATGCAAAAACCCGACCAACTTCGTAACTCATATAAATGAATGTTAAATCTGAAATGCTTCCAATAACTTAAATTTAGTGGCCATCGAGAATTAGGCGTCACATTCTCTCACGCGGTGTGATACAATACATCGTGTAACTGTTTGTTGCGCCTTGTTTGTATCAACCGTGTGTCTTCTTTTTCGCTTCAATATGAGGTTATGAACTCTAAATACCAAGGCCTCACAGCTTCCTATACAAAGGTATATGTCCCAGAACTCATCGCGCCCCTGACCCTGTTGACCACAACTCTTGGCATTTGAGTTACTCAGCCACATAAACTAGATTTAAGAATATAACCTGGCAATATCGTCATCGTACGCACGGCATTTAAATTAAGATTCATTAAAAAAATTCTTAGAAAATCTTAGTCTTATTTTCGTTTTCCATTTTTCCGGGATTAAATATCTATTTATTTATATGAAAAAGCACCAATAAATTCTACTTCTGTAAATTCACCAACATATTCAAAAGATCGATAAAAATTACATAATAAAATACATATATGGATGTATGTGTGTATGTATATGTGTGGAAATAGCATGAAGATTGTTATATGTATATCCTGCAGGAAATGTCAATAGTGAAACTGTACTGACTTACTAATGACACAGTCACCAGTACTAGTGACTTATAATGCCCCAGACAATGCTATTTACTAAAGACATTTAAAATGTTCGTGTAATTGGAATTGCACTACTGACACTGGTACAATTGACTAGGTAGTTCTTTTGGGACCATATGTAGACATTGGAACCAGTGATTTACTAGTACATTTTAATAGTTCTAGTCTACGTTTCTGAAACTTTTCTGAAGTAGATGTCGATAAATTAAATGCATATTTTGTTTACTTATGAAGAATTAAAAAACTAAAAAAATCACTAATTCATAAAAATTAAGAGAAAGTATATTTTTGCTTCAAAGCTCTGCTTTGGTGGCTAAAGATTATTTGAGAGTAGCTGGCGGCCTTTTTTTAATTAAGCCGCCGCCGCAATTATTTTTTTATACATTTAACAAATACCAAAACGTTAAATGGGGTTTCTAAATTAAAAATATAAATATTGTGAATAACTTTTATGGCACATTTGAAAAAATAATCGATTAATAAAAACCATTGTGCCGCTACCACAATTTTTTTTCTCATCAAAGGCAAATATAAAAATGTAGACGCTTTGTTGACAATGTTGACAGTCATAAAAATAGTAGACAGAAGTGGTGACACTTGTCTCCAGGTTTCCTTCAATAATTTTTTTTAAGTACAAAAAAAAACATTAATGCTATTGCTAAACTCGCTGCGTGCGCAACGATTCTTTAACTCTTTCTATCGTGTTGAAGTTTTGGTTTCATTCGTAAATGCATTCAATTTTTGTAACTTGTTAGCAAACTATTGCAACAGCAAATAAAATGTTGCCACATTTGCAGCAAAGTGAGGCAGCACGGTTAATTGTTTTTGTAAAGCAACTTTCGTTTAATGGAAATGTGCCTACAAAAGTGAAAAATCAAGATATTTTTGTTTTTGTATAGAATCCAATATGATTTTGTTGTTGGTTTTCATAAAAAAGCTACGACATATTGCACTCGCATTTTTACAACATCATTTGCTTCAGACTCTGAATTCAGCTCTTACATTACAAATGTTTTTTAATGTTTGAAGTACAAAAATCGTACTTGTTTTTGTAAAAAATTTCCAAAATTACAGCAAAGTGCGGCCGGCAGAGCACAGTCAATTGTTTTCGTAATAACACTTTTCTCATCAAAATGTGCTGCAAAAAATGTGCTTTTCGAATGCCATCCCTGTATAACTATAATGTCGTACTAATGACATTGCCACAAGTACTACTGATCAGCTATACTCCAGCCAATGTCTTCTACTATTGACATTTAACACAGGCTTGTCATTGGAAATCTACCAGTAGACATCATCACTACTGACGAGGCAGTACTTTTAGGACCACATGGAGACATTTGAACGAAAGATTTACTAGTACATTTTAGTGTCTCTAGTCTACATAACCGGTGCTTCTCAGTCGATTCTCGGGGTTGTTTAGGGGTTGGGGCAACATACTTAGACACATATAATTTCTTGCATAAAGGAGATTTTTTATTAAAGCAATTTTTAAATTACAAAGTTTAAAGTAGAACCTTTTATAACTATAAATTATTTAAACCAATCTGTTTTTGATATTTTAGATTTCATAATAAGAAACCAAGCTCTTGACACATTCGTTGACAGTGTCACTAGAAATATACTAGATCTGTTGTCTGTAGCTAATTTCTAATCGTACGTAAAAGGAAAGTTGTCGACAGTTTCACTAGTGCAGTTGCCGCTGGAGTTAGGAGTGCTGACAAAGGGACACTTGGTCCCAGGCTGACTGCAGGGATACTATCATTATTATTTTTATTAGCGGTGTTCATTGTTTAATGGAAATGCAAAAGTGCAAATGCAAGATATCGTTGTTTTTGTACAGAATCCAATATGATTTTCGTGCATTTTGTTGTTGGGTTTCACAGACTAAATAAAATTTCCAAAAATTTGCACTCAAATTGTTACGAGAAAATGAAAATATAACGCTTCTCTTAAATATTCAAGGAGTACACAAATATTCAAAAAAATGCCTTTATTACATTACAACTTTTTTTTAAAGAAGCAATTTTAATTATTTTTGTATCGCAACGTGGCAGTATTTTTGATTGTTGTCTTTGCTAAGAAAGCTGGCAATACTGCGTCTCATAAAGATAATGCAGTAAAAGGTAGTAGTGTTTACAACAATTTTTTGTGTTTGACCGAACTAAGTTACAGTTGATTTGAATTTGTATTCTTTGCCTGTAAAGAAAAATAAAATTTTCATAAAATATTTAAAAATTATGAGTAACTAATTTCTAATTAATTTTTAATTACTTCTTTACTTTGACCCTTATAAATATGTGTGTATAATAAATTGGACCCAAAACAGAAACGTTCTGCCGTGTAAGTTGTAATTCATTGATGTTTATTTTTCCCCTGTGCCTTTGGAATATTCTATTTAAAAGAGCTCAATTCTATTTTAAAGAGCTCAATTTCAAAAATCAAATTCTACTAAAAGCAATTTAACTGATCCTTGTTTATTGTTTTTAAGGCTTAGAATATTTAATTAGAATTTAAAGTCCATTCCACTACGCTATCCTATTTACAACATGCGTTCGAGGGCGGATCAATAAGTCCGTGGTTTTTCAAACTTCCCTCGTAGTACCGGCATAAAGTACCGCCTGTTAATAGACTACTGTCAAATTTTGAGCAATTGTCATTTATTTTGCGTTCAACAGCTGTTCAAAACATACAACCTCGTGTATTTTTCTAAAAATGGAAAAAAGTGAATTTCGAGTTCTCATTAAATATTATTTTTTTACGAAAAAAAAACCCTTCAATCAAACCAAGGAAAAGCTCGATAAATACTATGGGGACTGTGCACCATTGATTTCAATGGTAGAAAAGTGGTTTACTGACTTTCGTTGTGGTCGCACAAGTACAAATGACGCTGAACGTTCTGGACGGCCAATTGAGGTCGGTACACCCGAAAATGTCTAAAAAATCCACGATATCGTGTTGGTCGATCGAAGAGTAAAAATGCGAAAGATTGTTGATGCCATAGACATTTCATGTGGCTTCGATTTTAAGTGATCAGCTGGGCTTAAGAAAGTTGTCTGCCAGATGGTTGCCGCGTTCGCTGTTAATTGAACATAAACGTAAACGTGTGACAACTTCAAAGGATTGTTTGGAGTTGTTTAACCGCAATCCGAATTGGTACCTCATCCGCCATGTCTCCGGATTTAGCCCCTAATGACTACTTCCTGTTTCCAAATCTAAAGAAATGCTCGGTGGAAAGAGGTTTAGCTCCAACGATGAAATTATTGACCAAACAAATGCAATAGGACTAATAAGGACCTCGAAAAATTCTATTTTTTAGAAGGGATACAAGAACTGGAGAAACGTTGGACTAAGTGTACTGAGTTAAAAGGAGATTATGTTGGAAAATAAATTTTTGTTTGTGAAACTGAGTTTCACACGAATCCCCGTAGACTAGTAGATAGTGTACTAGACTATTATTCGAGGGGTCGCAGGTTCGATTCCTGCCTAGACCCTGGGTGTTTCTACAGACAAGTCAAAATGGCTTCGCGGCTTGTGTTTGTTCTTAAAAAGAAAAAAAAACTTATTGATCCGCCCTCGTATTTGACAATGATTCGTTTAGCGAAGTCGAGCGATTTTAAATCGATCGATTTCCATCACATGCCTGATTGTCTCATATCCAATTATTTCTACAAAAATGTTACGAACATTAGCAGCTAAAATTATATGCACTTTAGATTACAACTACTAAGAAACAATTTAGTTCGACAAATATATATTTTTTATCACAAGTTTTTAACAGCTCCTGTGTGGAAAATTAGTCCGCTGCCTCTTCCCAAGCATTCACATTTTATTAGCATTCTATTTTTAATAAAACAACTATTTTTATGAGAGATATCAGTTTCTTTTTTTTCTTATTTCAATTTTATAATAAGCAGTTAAAAATTAATAAAAAGGAAAAAAATATACAAATTAATTAATTTAAATTTCCTACAATAGCAAGTATGAAATATTTGGAATATTTTTTAAAATGCATATTTAATTAATATAAACTTAGAGATACACATACCCAATTAAAATGATTTCTATAAATACAAAATTTTGGTCTTGTTTTCAACAATAAAATCATTATTTTCATATTGAATTATATATGTATATATTATTTGTTTTATAATAAATATTAATGTATTTTATAAAATTTAATGTACTTTATCTTGAATACTTATCAAATTGTTGCGGTTTAGTTTATTTAAATAAGTCTTCTAAATTATATATATATAAAGCATAAATTATTTTGTTTAAACATTGTTTGTGTGGTGAAATCTTTTATAAAATAATAAGTTTCTCATAAACAAACAGATATTAATAATATTTTTGATAATTTATGTTTGTATTTTATAAACAAATTAAATGCATGATGCATCATTATAAGTACTCGTATATATAAATTATTAAAGTTCATATGATTTACAACATTTTCACGAATGTGTATTTAAGCAATTATAACTGATACATATGATCGACGACCGACCGACCGCATTAACGTGGCTGTCAATAAATACAAGATTCAGATGCAAATGCAAATACAAACACACATTTACTTTTTAAATAATTGATCAATAAATTTAATTGTGTAGATGGAGGATTTAATATTGTATATATAATTATAATAAACAGATTTTTTTGTTTTGTATAATTATTATTTAATATCCTGTTTTGTATATAATTATAAATATTATTTACATACTGTGTGGTTTTCAGAGATAGAAATAGTGAAATTCTCTTTGAATCGATGTTTTTGAATTTAATGGAACACGAATAGCTCGAATAGTCGTATTTTAAATGGAGTTTGAAAATTTCATATAGAATGCTACTTTTGATACATTTTTTTTATTATTGCTGTTGGCTGAATCAGATTCACTGAAAGAAAGGTTTTTACAATGGGCGCTACAAATGTATTAAGTTCGCGAACTATGATAAAAATTCGGGAAAAAAAATTCTACATTTAAACTGCGTAAATATGAAATTCAAAAAATATTTTTAAATTCGAAAAAAATCTTTAAAATCTGCGAAAAATGTTAAAAATGACCAAATTTCTTAAAAACATTTTAGAGCTTAAATCAACAAAACTCGGTAAATATTTCTGAAATTAAAAAATGAATCGCAATTGCAAAATGTATGCAAACAAGAGAAAAATCTTAGAAAAACTACTATACAGTGGAGTTCGATTACAACGTACACCGGCGTCAATTAGTTTTCGCTTATGACCAGAAAACTTCTGCGTATGCCGACACTTTTGTATGAATATTTTATGGAAGTTATTACGGTTACAATGAACTTCAGCGAATTTTCGATAAAATACGTGTACATGAAATATTCATAGAAAAGTGTCGGCATCCGCAAAAGTTTTTCCGACATAAACGAAAATTAATTAAAGCCGGCATACGTTGTAATCGCAAATTTTCTCTGGTAATTTCCTAAACCTTCAAATTAAATATCAACCATTATTTAACAAAGTAAACAAACGACACAGGAAATACAGTACACTCGCGATAGTATGAACATTCCAAAATACGAACATTATTGACTATTCTAAAATCTGAACTTTATGCGAACGCTTAAAAATATGAACAATATCGTTAAAAAATGTCTGGGAAGCATTGAAAATTGTAGGATACCCGGGTTATTTGTATTTATTACATATTTGAAATGCATTTAGCCGTCAAATTGAGGCAGAAAATGAATTTGTGTGGGCATTATATTTTCGAAATTTTTAAATATGCATGTGTGTTACAAAGAAATTAATGAAAAAATTTCTTTTTAATTTTTTAAAATAAAACTACGAATAATTTTTAAACAAATAAAACTTGTTTATATATGGAAAGAAACTTCGTATGGCAAGGAGATGACGCTTTGCGTACCAATATATGAAAAAGAAAGTACAGAATGAGTCAAGTAAGCTTTGCTAGAGTAAATAAACTGCGTTCACAACCAAGTGTTTACGAGAATAAGAGATGCAGTATGTCTCGCATTCTTAAAGAAATTATTTAAATAGTTATGAAATCTTGAAATCTGCCCATGCAAATGGCGCTGGTTATCCCTGCCAGTAGAGTCTGATTTACTTTCTCTGTCTTATTAGTCATAACAAAAACAACGACAAAATATTCATCCTCGAAAAATGTTCGTAGAATAAACATTTTTAATGACAATCACAATTTAATTTTCGTTTTCGTATAATTTTTCCGATTTAACATTCGAACAGTTTCCTTTTCAGCCTTTTTTCCAATACAAATAACAAAATGTGCGAGAAATATGCTAAATTTGTCAAAAGCCACGCTAAATTGGCTAAAAAAATATTAAAATTATCGAAAGAACCATTTTAGTCAAAAATTCGTCAAAAATTTTAAGCAAAACTTGAGATACTATTTACAGGACGAGAATAATGAAAACGAAATGTTATCTGTAGAAAAGTGTATAGGCGAAGGGCAAAGTTTAGTGTTTCAATTTCCTAGATTTTTACAATAACAATACAAATAATTTGGTAAAGAAGTAAACTCTACTTTTAAAAGTTTTACATTTCAATTTATTCTCTTCTCTAACCGCCGACATCAAAAAAAGAGAAGGATCCAACGTGTGAAAAATTGTGTTTTTTTTTTCTAGATCCATTAATCAAGAGTCAAAACATAGACAAATGTCGTTCCATAAAAAGCACCAATTAATGTCGTACATCGTTTTCCATATCCTCATCTTTAGTCCTTTTAAAAAATTTGCTCCATATTAACATATGATATTTGTTTATATCAATAGTTGTACCAATTATGTATTTTTGTTGCGTTTGTGTACTATTTTGCAAAATTTTTTTCGCAAGCTTTTGTTTATGCGAATGACCTATTTTATGGGAACAAAATTTTCGGCTTTTATTCACGATAAAGGCGAATATTCTTTTACAACTACTTCTACTTCAACTTAACAGTTACTTATGCCAGTTTTGTAGCCGACTCTTTTTGCAATAATTACTTCAGAAACGTATCAATCGTGTAAATCGAGGTATAGATGTAATTGCGCCCTTAATCGCTTGATATCCGTTTGTTATATCCGAGTGTGGAAAGCCGTAGCGCCGCTCCAGAAAATCAAACCAGTATGTTCAACAATTGTAAATATGTTATCAAAAATATTTTGATTCTGCCCCTACCGAGCAGTGGTTTTTATGATTCAGTCTATTTGCTTCTCAAATGTCAAAGAAATAAACTTATTTTTTTGAAAGACCTCCTAATTTTTCATACGTTTTCCATACTTCTAAAAATCTTATTAAACAAACTTAGTACAAACTTTTAGTATATTTTGTGAAATTAAAAGAAAAGTATTTCACAAAAAATACATTTTGGCCAGAGACTGTATGATGGCAAACTTGTGTCTCGCTACAAATCGTGCTTATACGCCTCAAAATGTAGACTGCAAAAACTGCTTTGCACAAAAGTTTTGTAAAATTTCAAATTAAAAACTAACTTTTCAAAGAAAAATTTCCTCTTTCAGCTCCATATCTGTAATTACTGCCGTTTTCACAAAAAAAAAACAGTTTGTACTTGAAATGTATTGTAAAATGTCTTAAGGCCTCTTTAGCCGACCGTAGAAATCGTAAATGTACCGTATATATAAATGTTTGTGTACTTATTAAATACTTAAAATCGTGTCATGTGTTTTTGACATACAATAAAATAAAATTCATTTATACATACGAAAAATCGAGACAGTGGTGGGAGTTCAATTTGTCCAATTTCTAATTGTGGAAAAAGTACGAAAACTATTTAAATAGTACTAAAACATTTGTTTATTCTTAGGGCCATTAACAATAAAAAAATTAACTTGAACTTAACACTAAACTCAAAACTATAACTTCGATTAGTGAAAATTCATTAACACCAAGCTCTGTTAAGATTTAACTATTAAATAAAATTAACTGAAATACTTTCTTAGTTTAAATTTTTAACTTGAAAAATATGATATTTAAAATTAAATATTTTTTTTATTTTAAAAATATTTTTCATAAATTAAAAGAAAAATAAAATGTGATTTAAGCTTTACCATCTGAAAAATGCACATCTTTGTGCAGAAATTGTGCTCAGATGTCCTTGAATGGCGGTGTTATTTTCTTTTTCTTGCATTTCCTATAAATAAATTCCTGGTGTGATTCACAATAGTTGATAACTGTAAGTTAACTATATTTTTTATTTTTAATGAATATTTTTAACTTCCACTTAAAAATTAAGTTTAGACTTACTGCAAGTTATTCAACTTTAAAATTAAATAAACATAACTGAACTTTGTGTTAATCGGAGTTATTAGATTAAATTTTAGTTTTATTTTTTTATTATTATTGTTGTTGGTATTATTACGGCCGTATCCATACAGAAAATTATTTATGTTTGAAATGTATTTTATAGAAAATTTTTATGAAAAATATATCTTAAAATACATTTCAAATAAAAATTATTTTTTATGAATACGACACATATTATCTCCTAATAATTTTTTCTACCCTTGTAAATTCTACCAAAAAAAAAAATAAGTATAGGTACATACAATTGTCAGTGTCTTGCTAAATTTTAATAAATTGATTAAGAAAATTTAATCAATATACACCATGTATGTACATAAATTTAACAACTAATACGGTTCAAATGTCAAAATAAAAAAAGTTCCAAAAAAGGACTACTGTGCCGCATTCATATTCAACTGTCGTTCATATCACTGTCTACATTTTTCACGTAAAATCGTAATGAAATTCCATTTTCTACAGGTTGGTCATTTATGGTCACGTGACATTTCGGTCAGGTAAGCATTTTCAGTGCTGTTTCATGTAACATGTAACGATCAGCTGACTGACACGGCTATATTTACGATTCTACATTTACGATTCTACATTTATGGTCGGCTAAAGAGGCCTTTAAATACATTTCAAATCAAAATTATTTTCCATAAATACGGTCCTTAATATTTATGTATACTAGTTTCTTAATTATCCTTACAAACTAAAGCAGTCATTTATTCTCCATTATTTTAGTGTGATGATGATATAAATCGTTAATACACAAAGTTTAATACAAAATATTGATTATTATTACGTTATTTTTAATTTAATTTTGAATCTAATGAAATAAAACAAAAACAAAAAAACTCAGTAGCACTAAACTGTATAGGAACTTTTAATACTTTTAATTAATCTCCTAATTTAATCTTCCTTAAAAATCTTCTTTAATTTTTTCAATGAGTTTATTTATTCAAACCGTGTTATAAAATGAAAGTAATTATAGTAAAAAAAAAATAAATAAATAAAAAATTATATAAAAAAGAAACGAATAAAATGGAGTCGAATTAAAATCATAGAGCATTTATACTTACGAGACAAAGCTCATTGCGAAGCGAGCTTCTGTAATCTCCAACAGCGAATCGCACAGAATCAAAATTTAAATTTTTCAACTGTTTCGCTCGTCGGCGATAGAAAAACAAATAGCAAAATCAAGAGCCGTTTGTTTAGAGCAGCCAGCGACATGTAGAGAGAGTACTTCCTTCTACTTTCTCTCATTCCCGCAGACTTTTTTGTATTGATAAAATACAAATTCTGTTGATAAACATACAAATTCTGTACACGATCTGCTAGTCTAGAATACAGAAACGGAGATGAGCGTGTTCATTTAACAGTCTGCATTATAATCGCGTAAAAAGTTTTTCTAGAATTCATCCAAAAAAATTACACAATTCCATCGCTTGAACAGCTCTCAATGTACGCTTTGTTCCCGGTAAAATAAAGTTGAGCACGCAACTGTTTATTTTGCGACAGAGAACATTTTCTCTGATGTTTAACACTTGAAATTTAATTATTTTAATTGCTCCGTGTCCTTCTCTTCCCTCACTTGCACACAAGCATAAGTTGAGCTTGTTTACTTTCGCCAATCCCGCTTCTTACAAATACTCTATGACTAGAAACCATAAAACGAAAATAAAAAAAGGACATTTTTGTTTTCACTATTGAGTAAATGTTTTGTGGTTTTTATTTATTTTTTAATTATTATTTTTTTTCTATAATAATATGCATATTTTTTTTGTTGTAAAAATTCTTTTAATATAAATATATGTTCGTTTTTTATTTACTTTTGTTTTATTTTATTTAATTTTTAATTTTATTGTATGCATGTATTGATTGATGTATTGTAGTTGGTTTTTGTTTTTCTATCTTATAAATGAGAAAAAAAAGTAAAAATAAAATTTTTGTTTTGCTATCAATAATTTTTAATAAGAATAATATATATTATTTAAATTGTTTTTAAGGAAAATTATGTTTACAGTTACAGTTTAGTTGTTATAAAGAGGGGCTTTGAGGCAGCCTTAAGGTCTTAGCGAAATATATATTTAGCTTAATTTTGAAGTGGGGTCGGAGGAAGGGCTTTGAAAAAGCCCAATATATCCTATCAAGAATATGATTGTGGTTGTTTTGAATTCCTCTTTGTTTTTCATATTAAGTGTGTTAATAGATTGTTTAATAATATAATTTACAAAAAATTTAGTAATATATTGTTTATGTTTAAATCTTAAAACTAATCAGCCTCATGTATAAATTTAAAAAAAATTAATTTAATTTTTATTATTTGTTTGTTTTTTGTTGTGATTAAATTGCAATAATTTACAAATCGAACCCGTAAGTAAAAATGTGATTTAAATTTATAGAACATTTTTACAAAAAGTTAACTATATAAGGGTTTTAATGGATCAGGGGTGGTGGACGGTTGGTGTATAAAATTGAATTTGAAAAAAAAATAAAAAAAATTAATAAAACGGTGGGTTCTTGCTATAAAATAATAAAAAGGACAAATTAACAGCTTAAATGAAATCCTTGGTATTTTTTTTATAAAGACGGTTTTGAAAATAAAAAAGATTTGACTTAAGTATATTATATTTATACTTAGGTTTTTATATGTATATATATTTTTTTTATAAATACTGCTTATTTTGTTTAAATATTATTTACATTGTAATGATTTTTCTATCATTTATTGCTACATATATTAATTTTAAATATTATTTGCTTTAATTTCTAATATAAATTGTTATTTTTCTTTTGTTTTTTTTTTTCGTAAATTATTTGTTTTTGAAAAAACATAATTCTTTGCAATAATATTTTTCCCAAAATGTCACCTGTTTTATTTGGCCACCCAAAAGATTAACAACTTTAAAACAAAAATTGTGCAAATGATCAAAATTATTCTGACTTTTGTGTAAATTTCACCATCTTTGCTTGCACACACATCCACCTAATAAACATTTACTCAAAACGAACGTGTTTAATTGTTTGAGGGCAAAGAGTGTTTGTTTTCTCTCAATTTTTGAAAGTAGTCAAATAAATCCAGGTTTAAAAGCACCGATTTTCAGCTACGATTTAGTATTTTATTCTACTAATAACACTACACATAAGGTTATTTAAAAACAAAAAAACAATCTACAATTTAAAACTAATTTTATGATTTATTACACACACACATACACATAGTTACGTACAAACATACATTCATACATACATGCAAAAATTAAAATCAGCTGTAAAGCAGAGATAGGCAATCGTAGTTTGTGCTTGTTCATAAGTTAAGAGCAAGAAAATTTCATAGCAGCTAGTCGCAAGAGAATTCGCCTCTGATATTAAAATAAAAACAGACAAATTTACCAAAAGTACTTTTTGGCAATATAAGCTGATAGAACTTAATGAGTCAGCTGATCTGTCAAGTCCAGCTGTTATGAATTCGCCTTGGTTAAGAGCACTCAAGAGACCATGAGTAAAATCGAATTCGCCACTATACACAGCAGCGCGAATTTCGCCTTGCTTGTTAATATCTTCTTCATTGCTTGTTAATATCAAGACCAAAGCGAATTCATATCAGGTGAATTCGAAAGCGCAGCGGACAAATTCTGTTTTATCATCTTCTATTGTCAAAATGTGCTTTTTGGTACATTTGTCTGATTTTAAATTAGTCTTGTACTGCTTATTTTGACATTCAAGAATGATATCTGCCAAGGCGAATTCTCTAGCGATTACCTGCATGCATTTGCCTCGATCAAGACGAATTTATTTTACAAGGTAAATTGATATAAGCTGGGCAAATCGGCGATTGTCGTTTGCTTTGTAGATTCGCTTTGCCGCTACTTGGTCAAATGTAACACACACATAAATAAATATTATTTGTTTTGTTAATTTAATTTTTTTCTTTATAAAGCAAATTGAGTAATTCGAATTGAATTCGACGATGCTTCCAAATTATCTCAATTCGCCTTGATGATATGGGTGAAAAAAACTTGTATTGATTTTTTTTTATTATATTAGATGCAATGAGCCAAGGCGAATTCATAACAGGTGGTCTTGAGCTCAGCTGATAATTTTTTGCTCCTTGCATCTCCTTGCATTTTGATCTGTTTTGTTTGTCAAAATTTGTTTATATTTGATTTATACGAGTATATAGCGTTTGACAAAGATTTGGACAAAGAAAGCAGGAATTTTTCAAAGCGAATCGATGTGAGTCTACCTGTTATGAATTTGCCTTGGCAATGAGCAAAAATTGATCACCTGAGCTGTCAAGACCACCTGTTATGAATTCGCCTTGGAACGAATCGATCAGGTTTTTGAGTTATGACGTTGTTCAAGTAAATCAGTGATATATGAAAATATATGTATGTGTCGTAGAACACATGTTTTCATGTAAATTTACACAAATAAAAATACATTTTTTATTACAAAATAATTCATAACATTTTGGTAAAAAATATTCCATTTTCATTAGAAACGTGATTATATTTGCAACAACTTCAACCGAATCATGAAGTAAAAGTAAACAAAGCAATGAAAATGCCATTCCTTACCTGACGTCTTCACGAGCATGTCATGAACATGACGCCGACAGAGCAACGATATTAATATGTCCATGTTTTTGTATCTGGCGAATACGTGTAGATTTTCAAGTTCTAACTAATCGTATAATTTTCAGGTCGCGCAATGGAGATAACATTTATATTTTTGCGCTGTCTCTTTTACTATCCTTTGAAAATTACATTTGATGACGAACACAGTTGTTCAGCCATCGATATTAGAGCATGGATGAAACATGGACATGAGCGATATGTTCTACATGATGTTCATACCAAGTTGTTGACTAATGGAATGGAAAGAATGACTTGCAATTTATTTTGCCGGGAAGTTTCAAAATTATGAACGCATTGCTTATTTTACATTTATATGCTTCTTGATATATTATGTCGCTCAAGGTACGGTCACATGTGATAAACATTTTCCGAAAAAAAAAACGTGACCAACAGACAAGTTCAATTTGCATTTTCTTTAATTCCAATATTTTTTTTAAATATGGGTTAGAATTTATTAGAAATAATATAAAAATAGCATTTTGCGGCATAATGACTTCATTTTGTGATATAAAAACCAATTTAAATCACACTAACCCTAAGCAAAAGTAGTGGTTACGTTTTTTTGGGCAAATGTTTGCCAAGTGTGACCGTACCTTTAGTGAAAAGGGAATTCATACACTGTATCGTCGGTGGGGCAGGGGTGGCAAGCGCAACCGCACTGGACTCAATTATACGCAAAGTGAGTTTTAGCGAACATGTCAATCATCAGACATCAAACATGTGGTATTCAACAGTCAGTGATAGACTTGGGTCCAACTCGTTCAGTCGCTCGTTTTAGACAAAAACATTTGATGAAACCCATTTAAATTACATGTCAGTGAGAGACACGGTGGCGACTTTGCTATAATTCGCCGATGTATTGTGTAAGATACCTTATTAAGGCAGATTAACTTTTAGCATATTATATGCCATGCATGGTGTCCATGGAAATCTGTTTGAGCGGAGTTGCCACTGCGGAACCAACGAGAGCTCATTCAATTCATATGATAATTCATCTGCTCCCATACACATCACATTTAGCACATGTGTGTGTGTTTGTGTGTGTGTACGTGTGTATGTACGTGTGTGTGTGTGTTTTTGTGTGAATTTATTTTATTAATATTTAAAGACTCCAGATTATAAACAGGTTGCTGCTGTTCTCAGTCAGCTGAGATTCACCAGGAATGCTCTACAGCAAAATGCATGCAGGTCGTGATGTAATTGTAGCTTTACGATCGCTTTTTGTAGTGAATTCGCCTCGGCTCAGTGTCTATTAAGTGCTGCTGTGAAGTTATTATTATGTATTCTGATTCGAAAGAAAACATTTTCGAAACACAATATATAATTCGAATGATTTTCGTTTGGAATCGAAATACATAATAACAACCCCAGTGCTTACACCATCTTAACGATCAACCAATCAAAAAAAATTATACAGAAAGCTCTCTAAATAAATTTTCTAAAACAGCACTTTAGTTCTTTAGTTTTCTCACTTATACATTGACACGACTGTTTGTTGTTTTGCCTATCCCTGTTTACAACCCGAAATCGCCTACAAAAGCAAACACTCGGCTTAAAAAAAAGAACAAGAAAATCTATTTACATTATTTGTTTGTTTTGGAATTTAAATAAGAAAAAAAATGTATTGCTTGTGTCCGAGTGTTCATTAATTTTATATAATTTTTTTTTACATTAATTAGTTTTGTTTGTTAATTTTATACAAATACTTTTCTATTATTGTTGTGGTTGAACTAAATTTTATTAAAAAAATCTAATGAAATAAGGCAACTTTTATATAATTTCCATATAATTTGTTTGTTTGTATAACGATTTTTAAAATTTTTTTTAATATTTTGTGTATTACGAACTACTATTTTTTTATTAAATGCACTTTTTAATGACGAGATGTCGGAGAGTATGATTTGACATTTTAATTTTTGTTGATTTATAATTTAGTACAAATGAATAGTTGTTGAAGGTTCTTATCCTCTCGCGATTACATTCCATTAAATGTATGAATATAAAGATAAACAAAAAAAAATAAATTTAGTAGTAAAAAAAGGATTAAACCAATAGGCTCCCAGATATAATCTCCTTTTTGGTAAACTCAAAGGATTTTGCTATTTGAGAAAAAAAAGCAAACGACTTAAACTCCTGGGATTTCTGTTAAATTGTTTTGAAATAATTGGCTGCCAATTGTTGAGATCGATTTTTGTTCAATATAATTTTTCATAAATAAAATTCCTTCATAACATCCAAATTGTTTAATTAGTTTGAAATACAAATCAGGACAATTTAGTTTCGTTAATTATTTGTTGGCTTGTTTGTTTGTTTGTTTTTTAATAATACCGACAAAAGTTTTTTATATATTGCACTCATTTTGGGGATGAAGATTTTAATGGTGTCCGTCCTTAATTAATTTTCAAAGCTTTCCCCTAAATTAAAGGACAGGCCTTGTGGACTTATTTTTGTATTTACGTACACTCTATTATCATGGGTTGATTTGATTCTATGACAGAGGGGCGAGAATCTTGTGGTGGTCCCAAATTATGTTGGGATGCTGCATGAGCAGCAGCAGCGGCTGCCGCTGCCGCATGGGCTGCCGCTGCTGCAGCCACATGGGCATGCGACATGTTGTTGGAACCTGCTGGACCAGATTCATGAGAATTTGTTGGCATCATATGAATTTGGGGTTTAACTTTAAGCGATTGATGCTGCAGTATGTGCTGTTGATGAGAATGAAGATGATGTTGTTGTTGTTGCTGCTGTTGATGTTGCTGCTGATGTTGTTGCTGATGTTGATGCTGTTGATGTTGGTGAATTTGATTGGCAGTAGTGAGCAACATGGTGGCAGCGGCAGCCGATGAGGGTGGTGGCAGATGTTGATGCAGCATAGGAACGTGTTGTTGCGGCATGTGACTGTGACTATGCGTTTGTTGTGACGTATGGCCCATAACCCTCGATTGGCTCATATGATCGACATGACGCAAATGCGGATGATGTATATGCTGTTGTATTTGTTCGAAAGCTTCTCTGGAATCTGGCTCTGGATGATCTTTGTCTACTTTAACAATAATAATAATAATAATAACAAAATTATTTAGAATTTTTAGAAAAGAAAAACTCACCCAAACATTCTGAAGTGGCAGCCGCCGCCATGGCCAATTCTTCCTCTAAATTATTTGGCTTGCAGCTTGTGGTCTTCCAGTGGGTACGTAAACCTGATGCACTTATATATTTCTTATCACAACCCTGACACACGTACGGACGATCATTGGTATGCAGTCTCTTGTGCAATTTCAAGTGCACAAATTGTGTAAACTTTTGCGGACATAAATCGCAGGCGTATGGCTTTTGACCGCTGTGCAAGCGCAAATGTGTCTTCAGATTGGAAGTGGAGGAAAAGCGTTTCTTGCAAATATCACACTGATGTGGCTTTTCCCCCGTGTGCACCAGGTGATGCTTTTGCAGGTGTGCCAATTGTGTAAAGCTTTTGGTGCACACATTGCACTTGAAGGGTCTTTCGCCCGAATGTGTGCGCAAATGAACCTTGAGGTTGCTTAATTGGCCGAATGTTTTGCAGCAGACATTGCACTCGTAATGCATTTTGCCGTCCTTTTTTTTGAGCGGATACGGTAGGGAGCGGTAGCCACGGGATGCCAAAGAATTGGGACTGAGGGGACTGCCACTACGAGGACAAGAGTTGCCGTCGGGACTCAGACTGCTGGGCGGTGAAATACGTAAAGGTGAGAGCCTTTGAAGAGGCGCCAGAGGTTGCATTAGAGGATGGTTTAACATTTGTGTGCTGCCTTGTAATAAATGTAAATTTTGATTGGAACCACTGGAGGAATGCGATTGTCTGTCAAAGGGTGATTGAGCATTGTGGGGTGGCGAATGGAAAGTGGAAGTAGGCGCATGTAAAACGCTCACTGATTGCCCATTTAAACTTCCGTTGGAATAGGAAGAGTAGGAAGAGTAAGGCGGCGTGTGCTGACCATCATTTATGTAAGCCCCATGCACACCATTTGGTGAGAATAGTACATGATGTTGTTGTTGCGGTGGCGGTGGAGGAGAGCAGGGATCTTTTTTGCAGATTGTGGAATTGAAATGCATTTCGGCTTCGTTTTCGTGCGTATTATGTTCAGCCACCAAGTTGGAACTGGAATCGGGACTAACAGCATTGCCGTAACGGTGAGACTTCTTATACGAATAGGCCATTTCAGTGGGCGAAGAAGGCGGTGGTGTCGCTGAGTTTGCTTGACGGCAAGCGTGTACCGCAGCAGCTGCAGCTGCAGCCGTTTCCAAACGATGTTGTTGTTGGCCGGTCAAAATGGTCTCTAAAATGCTTGAGGGGGGAGTATAACGTATGTAGCCTTGTGCACTGGGAGGCGGTGAGCTGGACTCAGCTTCATAGTAGGGCTTGGCTAATGGCACGAATGTGCGTTTTTGGCTGCCGTCCAACACAATTACTGTGGTGGAGGCGGGTTGTGTGGTTGTGGCAGTTATTTCATCATTTACGCTTGCAGACAAATGACAATCCACGTCCATTAGCTCATCGATTTGTGTGGAAGAGGTACAGTCCGCACGATTCTCATCTTCGGTAGAGCTCGCCGTTACGCATATGTCATCCTGTTTAATTGAGGCGATGGTGGTGTTGGTGTTGGTGGCGCTGTTGGCTTCAGTCTTGTTACTATTCTTAAATTCATATTTCAGTGGCATTTTCACTTTGAACTTTCTATATTCGTTTTTGCAGCACTCCGTATTGGATGTTGCCGCTGCTGCTGCTGCTGTTGGGGGCGTGGAAGCCACAGTACTGCAGGGTTTTTGGGAATGCGCAATTACAGTTTCTTTGGGGGCAATGGCTTTTTTGGAGCAATCCAAAACATAATTATGTTCACTTTCGGTGTCGCTATCATCGCCACCGGAAGGCGTCAATCTATCCTCATGATATTCATTGCTGTGATAGCCCTCGTCGGAGCGTACCGAACGTACGCTGCCATCATTTGGTATCAGCTGATGTTCATATTGAGCGTCTTTGTGCGATATGGGTGAACTTCCAACATCTTTGTGCTCTTTCTGATTGCCACACTCTTGATCCATAGCCATGTGATGATCTTGCACAATAACTGAAGAAGGTTCTTGCTTTAGATGCAAAACCGTTGGATGAGTTGCATGGAGCGTTGAATGGCGGATCAGTGATCTAGACTGATGGCCCGAATGGCTGTGTTGGATATGCGGGTGTGTGTTTTGTGTTTGATTGATATTTGGTGGGGAAGGACTAGGAGTTGGTGAACGTCGATCGCTGCGCGTGCTTGTAGTAAGAGGCGGCGGTAAGTGTAGGCCCATTACATAGGTTATATGATTGTAGGCGATTTCGGGGGGAATTTCGGGGGCAGGCATGTCATATGGCGAGCAAGATCTCTTTTTGCGACACACATATTCCACGACATTTTCCGTTACACGTTCCTCTTCCGCTTCTAATTCGCCTTCCTCTTCATCCTCGGCCGACTCTTTGCAAGCTCCAAATAAAGTGCGTTCAGGATCTACATCGTAACCCAAACGTTTGGCAAAATCCTTACAGTACCACACCATCAGCTCCTCATTGGGCATGATGTCACGAGTTGTATAGAAGTAGATATTCTCCTGATGCTGGCAGGCTACCAAATTCATGGTGTCTAGACTGTAAGCGGAGGCAACATAACGCATCCAATTGGACTGGGCACGATCTGAGCCATCCAAATAATAATAATCATCATCTTTGAATATCTGTGAATGGACATGAATGCAAAAGGAAAATTCTAAATGAAAGGCAATCACACAAAGACATGGACACAAATAAATAAATTTCACACTGAACATTTCAAAGTCTACTACAAATTATAAAATAATTAAATTAGTAAACTGGACCTCCACCTCCAGGCTTTATACAGTCAACAGACTGCGGCTTGTAGTCAGGAGGCAAGTGTGGCATTCGTACGCAAAAGAAACACATAAATTACACCAATATTTAGCTTAATCTTGGTTAGTAAGTTGGTTAGTTACTAGCAAATGTTACAACATACAAAGGAAAGTGTTATTATTAGGTTTTTATTTTACTTATTTTTTTCTTAAGTTAAAATACACAGATTAATAGAGAGTTTCAGAGACACAAAGAAAGAGATAAATTGTAGAAAAGCTGTTGTAAAATCAAAATTAACAGGAAAAAGAAAAAAAAATCAAAAGCAGTACCTTTATATTCCCGTATGTTATATGGCGTGTTCCCTGCACCTGATTGTTTGATTGTTGGATGTTTGTTTTTTTTTATATTTTTGATTTATGTTTTTTTAGATTTTAGGGATTTTTAGTATTTTTGGATAGATTTTGTTTTAGATATTTTTTTAAGAGTTTTGTGTAAAGGTCACATGAAATTAAAAAAAAGAAAAAGTTTGGTTTTGTTTGGTTAATTAAAGTTTGGTAATGATTTCATTATTTTTTTCGGTTTGAAAAATGAATGATGTTTGAAGGATGCATTCACACTGGTTACATACAGGGGGGATTTTTCAAAGCAAGGTTTAAATATTTTTTAGTTTAGTCAAGGATTTTAAAGATATTTGTAACTCCTAGCGTGCTCTCTCTCTCTCTCGCTCTCTCTCAATCTCGCTATATATGAGCTGTGATAAATGAAGAAACGCGGCGAGAGAGTTTAAGAGAAAGTTTTTTTTTTGAAAATAAATTTTTAAACGTGAGATGTTTGCTTGCTTTTGTGCTTAAAAGTTTATGCTTACCCGCCAAAAGTAACGCGCCGTATTTGAATCGTTGGGATAATGAGGAGTTGGAACACCTTCAAAGGGACCAAAACGGGTACCACGTGGTATAACACCAGTACTCCAAACTCCTTCAGTCTAAGCATAGAAAAATAATCGCATTTTAAGAATCATTTACGTACCTTTTTTTTTTGCTAACATTCAAAGAAAGTTACCTTAACATTTGGTGATGAAAAAACCATTGATGGCTTTAAGGTTAAACTGCGTGGCAGTGTTTTATCGGCTCGATTGCTAATGCCACGTTCACACTGTACATCGGGCACTATGTAGACAGCCAAACGTTCAAAGTCTTCCTCTCTCATACGGGTCACATCATAATCTCGCGTGCCATCTGGCGATGGACTACGAGCCGTTGCTGGCGGATTCATATCACTGGAATTGTGTCGCTGCTGTTGTTTCTGTGTTGTGTGTCCCACTGGTACTGTTGTGTCGTCCATTTGTTGTGTTTCTAATTTTGTTTGATGAGATTGTGTTGCTAAATTCATTTTCGGATGCTTTTTTCTAAAACACACATTTATTTCTCTAAAATTGGTCCTTAAGTGGGAAATTTTTTATTATATCCTGGCGTTTACTTAAAGTTGCTAAATGATTTTGAGTGAACTTATTTTGGTTTGTTAAAAAGTTGTTGCTGGTGATTTTCAATCTGCAAAAAGAGGAAAGAGCGTGATTTAAGAAATTAAATGTTAATTAAAAAGCAAAAACAAAAACTTCATCAAATTCAATAAGTGTAAATATTTATAGTTGCTTTCTGACCTTAAGTTCAAGGTCAATTCAGCTGAATGCTTTTGTCCTTGGCTTTGTTAAAAAAATAAAATAAAACACTTAACTGCAACATTTTAAATTAATTTTGCTAGTGAACGAGTACTTTGACTTGGCCTTTTGTTGCAAATATTTTTTTAAAAATTATTAAACTTTTAAGTTTTGCATTTAGTATAGATGATGATGATGATAGAGCGCTGCCAGTGTGTATGTTACTCGAGCACATCTTTTACGCCGCCCACCGTCTTGCTTGTCGAGTTAAAAATCGCTTGTTATAATGTATTTAGAATGTTAAAAATAAAATTAAAATAACAAAAAAATTGCAAACAAGCGATAGAAACTATGAATTGCCAAGCAAATGCATGACATAGAAATTCACTTTTACTTTAATTCGGTGTAGTGTTGCGTCGTTCTTGACCGTCGTCTGGAGGTTAAACCCTTTACCCCCCAAAAACTACACTGCACATGTGTGTGTATATAAATAGTTTTTTTCTGTTCGTTCTGTTAGTTTGGTTGTAGCTGTATTTGTAGCAGAGAGAGCGGCTAACACGGCATATGTGTGCGTTGTGTGCGTATGTGTGTGTAAAAGTACATTAGTGCTGATATTCTGTGTAAAATGCACTCAATTTCTATTTGCGTTTGAGTTGAGTTTATGGGTTGGAAGCTTTTCCGCTTTTGTTGCCCCTGCACTTGATGTTTCCTTTGATTTTTTTTACAAAAGGCTCTTGGGAGGCTAATTTTTACATTTATGTGCTTGTTGTTCACATATGCGGAAGTTTAGAACATTTTCATTATCTTATCAATTGAAGGCTTATTTCTTATCACGCTGAAAGCTAATAAAACAAAATCTGCCTTTTTTGGAAGAACAAAGAAATTTCTGAATATAACCTTTTCATACAAATGTATCGTAAGTATTTTACACTCACCTTGTTTTTTAATTTTCTGGTTGTGAAAGAAAATATATTTCTATCAAAAGTTATTAGCTTTTTGTATATAAATTACCGGTTTTGCTTTTTGGTTAAAATGATTCTGCTGAAAACTTAAATTAAGCCAATTTAATTTGAAAAATTAAAAAAAAATTATAAAATTGCCGTTTATTTTGGACTGATGATACGACTAAGCTCATTGTGCTCTTTTGGCACCCTTTCTTTAGCATTGCAAAATGCACTCTATTAATAATGCATTTGCACACAAAGGCATTAGAACTTTTTCCATAATTCGTTTCTAGTTATCAAAAATTTACGCAAACTTTTTTCTCGTACTACTGATGACTACACACACTAAAAAAATAAAATTAATTAAAATAAAAACAGTAAATATGTATGTAAACGCTTTCGTTGCTCTCTTGCTGATATAAAACACAACTGTATATACACACAAGCACACACACGCAAGCATATATTAAAATTCAAATAAAAAAATAAACACGGAAATCGAAAATGCCATAGAATTCATAATTTTCACACACTACTGACCCATATCCATATGTATGCAAATGTGAATGCAGGGGATTTTCGAACTCAAAAATTAGATTCACACACACACGCACACACACAACCACTGCATTCATGAATGAGTGAGTGCATGCACAAGTGACTAATTTGGGCTCTTAGTTTGTATTGCCAGATTTGACGATTTATGATATAAAAACGGGCAAATGACGACTATTTTAATTATACAAAACTATTTTCGTATAAACAATCTAGTTTAATCCCAAGGACTAAACGAATGTGAATTATATTACTCGTTTCTTAAATAGAAAGGATTCAGTACTCTCTTTAGATCCATAAATAAATGTTGAAAACTGAAGTTAGAATTGGAATGTTATAAATGTAAATTTTTTTTCTCTCGAAATTTTGGAATTCTATGAAATTATTATTAGCGAAGCTTAAACAG